>JAZKJV010003224.1:0-600000 GCA_037367405.1 Ottelia alismoides | reverse complement strand
ATCCATTATCAAGGGTGTAGTACTTGTAGTTGAACACATACTATATGTGTTTGCAATGTGCAAGTTTCATCATGATAATGTGGATTTACAATTAAATGGAAAATAGTAGAATCGATGGTTTGCATGTCTCTAAAGTCTTGATATCTCATTAAGTGTGCTATGGAATTACCATGTTGATAATGATCGTATATGTCTAGATCCTAATAGAAACCGAAGGAGATGTTTTGGAAAACAAATGCTCTCTCAACGTTTATTCATGAATGACATGGTTCGCTGCATTATGCAAGACCCATAGGACATGATGTACACTAAATGTTTGAGTACCTACATGAACTAGTCTTTAAGAGTTACGATGGAGGTAGATATGACGAGTTTCATCATTCTACGGTCTATACTAACGACTTTCATGAAGCTTCATAATTTATATTGCATTAATGGGATGGAGTAAGTATAAATGTTGAAATTCTCTTATATTCAAGTTCCTTGAGGACATTTATATTTAAAAAAGTATTTATCTTAAGCAATACTCGTTTAGCATTAAAGGAAGCGCAATGGAAACATGGGTCTGATCCATGAAGGAAGGAGAGTCAAAGAGTTGACTGTACTTCTCCACCTATGACATTCAATGTGTTGGATTAATGTCAATAATCTAACAAGTCGATATATTTATTGTCTGACTATCAGAACTATCTACAATCCTGAGAGAAGGCCTCGGATAGTGCATCAACATCTTCTCTATCTACATATCATCAATAATATCAACTTACTAGTTAGTTGAGATAAATTCCTAATAATTGTATCTCATTATTCTACCAGTGCTTGGAATCGATTGCACATGTTTTAAAAGACTAGAAAACTTGATCTTAAGGTTAGTTGTAATCTACATGAGATTTGATGCATTTATTGCAACAATCTCCATTGGATAGATATACTACTTATTCCTTGTAGGAGAGACCCTACTCTTTAGAATGTCTCTATGACCTAGATATTAGAATAGATTCATAGTTTATTTCTAAATTTGTTGGAAATAAAAAACATTCTTCGATAGACCAATTATAAAGATTTATGATGGATATATTTTAGAGAGTAATATAACATTCATAGGACTCTATTGAAAATTAGAATTTTAATTAATGGTTCATTGACATTTTTAAAACGGAAATTGGACCTTAAAAGACTTAAAGGAGGATGAAGACAATTTGATAATGATCTGGCATCTATAAAGGACAAAAGTTTGTTGATGAGATCAATAGACTAGTAAAAGAAAGAACCTTAGATTGTCTGAAAGTTGAATACTTACATACTTATGAATACTAGAATTAAAGTAAAATGTCCAATATACCACTCTTGGAAATAGTGTAAGATGCAGAGGTATTCATGATCTCATACCTATTGATTTATATGGATCATCCATATCATAATGAATGTTAATGAAATGTGATGTGTGTGTATATGTATATATTATGGTATGAGATTTATTCCTTGCACATTAGAAACTTTTAATATGTTCAAATAAATAGGTATAAATATAAATAGGTATAAATATAAAATATGTTTAAATAAATAAAATATAAAAATAGGTATAAATTTGTGTAATTAATTATTTAAAAATAAAATTCTTGTATATATTTATATAAAGCCTAATAAAACACCTTGTATTTATTTTAACCATTATAAATATATTATTTAATTAACTAAAAATCACCATATTTTATTTAAATCATTTATTTATTTAAATTCAATTTTTATTTTTAATTAATTTATTGAACTATTTATTGGATTTTTGTCATTCTCCCTATTTTATCTGCATCCACCGAGCCTTCTAATTGGTTGGCTTGGATTTTTTTGACTCGAGTTCACTGTTCAGTCACAACTTGATCTCTGCTCTTCGGTTCATCCACCGATCCTTTTCCCAATTTTTCCACGCACTTCTCCAACTAACTCACCCCATGTTCTTCTCCAAAAACTTTACTCATTCATTCCTCACCATCGCCAACACCTTAGATCTACAGTCCGTGCCTTGATTTTCTTATATTTTCAAATTCAAAATCTGACAGAACATTCTCTATAAATTCACACGTTCCACCTTTATTGTGAGTTTGGACCCGTTTTAGAGAGGATTTCTCACATGCGACTGAGATTGGACGATTGAGTAGTGACATGGCTTTTTATCTCCATGGTCAAGAGCAGGATACCGCCTTGAAAATTCGTGATCCAATCATGTGGTCAGAGACCTCCGTTGCATTTTGGCTCTCCATCTCCCAAAGCGAATCGAGGACAAATTTCACATATGTTCTTCACTGTAGGTAACTTAGTTATTCTATCTTCGATTTTGTATTTCATTTTCTCTTTGATTTCCAATAATTTTTCTTAGATCATATTGATATGTTCAGCCTCCAATCTGCATGATAGGAGGAGTTCCAATCATCTTCATCCTATTCTAACGATGCCTACACATTCACCAGACCTTTCTACAGCTCTTTCACTATCTGTGCAACCTCATATCTCTCCAGATTTGAGGATCAGTCCCTCTTATAATCACCTTCACCAGAGCTCTCATCCATTCATCACTTTCACGTATTTTTATGCCAATAAATCTAGCTGGAGCTTCATTTCTAGGTGAGGAACTCATTGCAAGGATCAGGCATGAGTTTGGGAGCGAGATGCACCATCTAGAGGTCCACTTGAGATTCCACACCCCTCAAACTCTAGAAGGTGTATTATCCACTCCCGATCGCCTTTGAGCAAGTAGATCGATAGATAGTCGCTACAGGAAGCCAGAGCACCGGTTCGGAGTAGATTTGCGCGAGCCACTAGCGAGATCTCCTTGCTCAAAGTTCTCCAGAGACACCCTTATTCCTTGTTCGTCCAGTAGCTTCAAACACCGCACGATCAAGAACGACTGCTCCAGATTCTATCCAGATCGTTCGTTTTGCCCCAAAACATAGCCATGGATATTACTTCAAGATCAGATCAGAGTTGCTTGAGCATCACTCACTTTCTTACGTTGGAATGGACTCTAGATTAACCGTAGCCATAAATAATGTCACGTAGTTAATGGGTGAAATTTCACCTGATTCCTATATTTTTTTAATTTGTGAATAAGTCCTTGTTAGGACACATGTATGCTTGTCATTATTCAAACATTTTCATGCTTTCCCTTGCACTTATTTTAATAACATTTCAGTCCTATTTGAATCGAGCTTGTTCCATACACGTGATATCTTGTGAAAATTACAATTAAAGTCTAGCATGTTCTGTGTTAATTTTTAGGCCCTTGAAGTAATATATTTTCATTTTGTTCCAATCCAGCGAGGGTCACATGCCTACGTACGCTCATTTTTAGATAGTTTGCAATATTCACATCACAATTTTTATATGTGTTATTGTTTTGTCTAAAAAATTAAATATTTGCATTTATTCCCATGTATGTCTGCAACTATTTTGCATGATATAAACCATATAAAAATTAGCAAAATAGCATTAAAATTACATAAAAATTATCTTAGCATCATGTTGCACATATATTCCGTCCATAGTTTTTTATTTTGTATTTTATTGATTTTTATTATTTATAACAATTCAAAAGCAACACAAAAATTTCCTATCTGCATGGAAAAATTAATAAATATAATAAAACTTTTTCTAGAATTACAAAAAAATCCTGATAGCTTATTATTATTATTTTTACTTTCTGAACCATTTTGGAGTTTCTATTCCATATAAACTCTTAAAAGTCATAAAACACTCGAAACTATAAAAAAATCTTTCAATTCAGAGAAAATTCCAAAAAAATATAAAATACCATTATGGAAAATATAAAAATTTATATTTCCCTTTGTGCATATGTCGTTTGTTTTTATCTTATTTGATATTTTAAAATCCAAAAACTATCATTTTGAAGTCTGTTGTCTTTATTTTTTGTTTTTGATTTTTAGAAAGCATTAGAGATTTGGAAAATTATGGAAAAATAAAAAATGATAGAAACTTGAAATATTTTTTATTTTTGTGTTTATTATTTTTTTAAAATCTCATAACTTTTCTCTTTCTTTCCTTCTTATTAATTTCTTTTATACATTTTATTTGTTTTATTTTAATAAATAAAAACATATGAAAAAGTTAAAAATAAAAATATAAAATCAAAATCCAAATAAAAAAATTATTTAATACAAAAATAAAATATCATAAATACCAATATTAGTGTTCATAGAATGTCCTTTATTTCATTGATTTTTTCATTAACTTAATAACCCTCGGGATTTTATAGCCTCCCTAAGTTCGACCACGTATGCTATACAAGTCAATTAAATAGTAAATTTCTCTTGCTATAATTTCTATATTTATATTTTCTTGAGAATCAAATAAATTTTGTTGTGGGATTTTAGTTTTGTAATGACATTGCAGATTAATTCATTAATTTAAAAACCCGAGAATTTCCTGCTCAGCAAATGGCGCAGTTGTTGGGGAGGCTTGGTGAGGGTAGTTAGGTTTCTCTCTTGACCTTCTATTCTTGGTTGGTTATACTTGTTTTTCTTTGTCTTATCTTTGTCTATAGTTACTGACATTTATTTCATTGTTTATAATAACTACCACATGTTCTTTGTCTACAATTTTTGTAAACAATTCCTTCAATTTTTTGGTCTATATTTTTGTGTAAATATATTGTGGACTTGTATATTGTAGAGAAGTGAGCACTCAAATTGAATACCGCATGCCATGAGGCAGCTTATGTAGCACTTGTAAGATCCGATTTGTCAAACACCAAAAGTTCTCTGAGATCTGACTTCAAAATTCATTTGAGATCCATTTTCACTTTCTCTTCTCATTTTGCTTCAAATCCATGTCATTGTTTGCTTTTCTACACTCTTGTATTTATTTTCACCTTTTTTTCTCATATTTTCATAACAGTGTCTCTTAGATTATCTTATGTTTCCTCTTTCTTATGAGGGTCCGACGAACGAGGCCAACTTTCTTAGGAATGTCAAAACACTCGAGTATAGCAGAGGTGACTTGTTTATTTATCAAGTTGTAGGAGAACGTAGGAGGAGGAGAAGAATATTTGGAGGAGACCAACCTCTTGGAGCATTTTTGCACATAAAGTTTTATTTAACAATTTTATTCATTCATTATTATTGTATAAAATTGTAATTATTTAATTTCACTTGCCTCTTTTTCTTTTTTCTAAATGACCTCTTTATACCTTGTGTATGCGGGGTCTGGTTTGGGATTCCTAAAGAAAACATGACCCTAAAACTAAACGTAAGGACAAATCATCATTGTTTTGGGAGAATAACCCCCTCATTATTTGCAGGTACTTACCTCTAGATAGCGGGGGGTGAGGACGCAACCATAACTATAGAGCCCAAATCCATGAACTTGTCCCCTGAGTACCTGTACATCACTTTTTGGTGTATGGTTGATAATGTAAACTTGCCTATGACCATAAAAAACCATTTACATGCATTAATATTCCTATCTCCATCTATGTCTGATATTAAACCCGACATCCCAGAAATATGGTACCACTGTTTTGGGATTCTTGAGGATGTACGCTGGGCAATAGCGACGAATCACCTTGTGTTTTTGGAAGTAAGAAACTTCTTGTGGATTCTCTAAACTTAAAATTGAAAATATAAAAGACTGAACTCTTACATTTTCCACTTGTGTCCAATTGGTGAATTAGGGGTTTGTATTGTGATTGTTTGCTAGTTCTATATATCCTTCCTCCGCGCCCTTTATGCTTTTTTTTCACTTTCATCTTCCGTTGACCATCACGTTCTTCCATCTTTCCTTTTGAAATCAAATATGTCATATTGGGACATTTGTCTTTTGAACTTTGCTAACTCATTTCACACTCCAAACTGGTCGTCTTCCATTTGGGAAGACTCACTTCCTGAGTATTCTTCTTTCTCCACTTCACCCTTTACATCATTGATAAATTCATTGTTAAAGATTGATTAATTCTTAAACAATGATTTGAGACTCCATCAATTTTGAGGACTAATCCAGTGGCATGTACCCTTACAGAAACCCATACAGTACAATTAATAGAACCAAAGGTTTAAGGTTTTATGACTATCCAGAGCGAGATCAATAGCACCATGGAGCGAGATCAATAGCCTGCATACATGCCATTCAGGCACAGTGGCATGAATAGGGTGACATGGAAGCTAGACTGAGATATATGATCATCGAGCTGAGGCAGGATAGACATGAGATGAGAGAGGATAGTGGAAACCCTAGAAGAGGTGGGAATGAGGGAGGAGATGTTACATTACTTGATCCAGTGGCTAAGCTTACATTTAAGGATGCCTATAATCTAGGAGCAGGATAGACCAACTCATGGATTAGAATCTCGACGATTAATGGGAATTTTAAGCTTAAGAACACTATTTTTCCACCTCTCCCAATATTCCGAGAGCACATAAATGAAGAACCTTATGTACACCTCCAACAGTTTGTTCATATTTGTGGCACTATACACTACCCAAATGTCCCATTAGAAGTAGTGTAGATGATAACCTTCCCGTTTTGTCTCATGGACAATGTGATATACTGGATCAACCACTTGGGAACGGTTATCTCTATTTAAGAAGAGTTGAGGTCGACTTTCTTGAACAAGTATTACCCACTTGGATGTCTCAACCAAATGCGATCAATGATTTCCAACTTCTCCCAGATGTCCCATGAGCCTATTCATGGGACATGTGAAAGATTCAACGACTTGATGGATAAGCGCCCCCATCATGATATTCCAAAGATGAGCCTTGTGCAAAACTTTTTTCGATGTTTGAGCATTGAGAACCAGAAGCTGGTAGATGGCACTTGTGGGGGGAGTTACATCAACAATGTTGAGGATGTCCTATATCATATTTGAGGATATGGTAAAGAGATCGACAACTCTTTCTTCTTCACGTGCTTTTTAGAAGCATATTGTTACCTCTTCTTTTGTACTCCACAAGACTGTTAATGTGACGACGTCATATGATTTGGATAAGGTGGACAGTGTATATCTGACCATCATAGGCAATCACCTATCCAAAGTTGACATAATAGAAAAACGATTCAAGAGCTTGAGAATCTTCAGGTGATCAAGTATAGGACAAAGAACCTAGATAAGCTGGATGAGATAATCAAGTATTTGGATCTTCTTGTTAGTACAATCAGTACGTGTCAGTACGAGGTGCAACAGCCAATACTTCGACTAAGGAGCTGACCTCTTCCAATTCTGCACAACAGAGTAATGAAAGATCGTCCACGTTTCAACATGTTTACTATATTCAGACTCTTGACCAGGTCCACAACAGTCGCATTAGATAGTACTATATCAGCAGGAGGTTCCATATATTCTTGAGTAGTAGTCTCCACCTCCACCTCTCATTCAGGAGGTGAACAATATTTGGTTCGATCGAGAGCACAAACACCCTCGTCCGTCAGGCATGGTTTGTTTGGTTCCCAGTAGGGTTAGAGACCTGCCCAGCAATTTCAGTGAGGTAGACAATAGTAGTACTAGCACCAATAGTTATAGCCTCACTTTCAGTCTCCACCTAACTTCCAGAACTGGATACATGGCTAGTAGCAAATGCTGCCTACACAAACTTACTAGCCTTACCACCTGCAACGATTTGCATCATATGGATAATATTCACATCCTCCTCCTCCTCATTACCAACCACAATATGGATACCAGCATCCTCCTAACTACCAGTCAATGATAACTTCTCATTGAGCATTCTGATGCACCTTCGGTAAATCTCGATCAATTAGCATCATTGATGAAGAGTATGAATGATCTGACTCAGAGGATCGACGACCTGACAACCACAAAGACAATAATTCCTGCACATGTTGAGGCCAATCCTAACAATTTCAGATGCAAGGAGTAGGTAACCCATGATCCATCCACAACCGAGATAGTTATAGCCTTTTATTTTACATATTTATCTAACGTCATTCATCTTAGGAGTGATAGGAGATTGCAGCCGCCCACACACCAGTTGGGATTGGGAGATCGTGTCATAGAGAGAGCTTCACCTTCCACATCATATTCCTCACTAGCAGTATAGTAATCTATTGTAGAAGTACAAGATCTTGAAGTTTCACCATCTTCTTCTTCACCACCACTAACATCATCACTTTCTTCGTACAAAGAGAGATGCAGTTCACATTCAGCAGAGAAGGAGAACACACCCATCGTGGAATCGCCTTCTACACCAGCAACAACAGCCCATCCTACTTTCAATTTTAGTTTTTCTACCACTATTTTGGATAACATTGTACATATAGAATTTGATTGTCCAATTGTATATCAGGATTCTATTTTGAATAAGCGAAATGAGCATTTAGAAGTTTCTTCTAATTCTGTGTCATTTCCTCTAGCTTTAAATAAAACCAAAAAAATAAAAACTAAAAACATCCCTATAAAATCTTGGAGTGGTAGATATCCTATAGAACATGTTTCTAGAGATGCCACTACTTAAGGCTATGGAATACATGCCTACAGTGAAAAAAAGAATGATAGAAGCATGTACTCAAAAGCATCAACCGATGAAAAACAGCTGAAAGATGAGAGAGAAACACATCTTGACCATGTCGACTTTAGTAACCTTCCACAAAAAAGAAATATAAGGGAGCACCTCACATCTGTTGCCACATTTTTATCAAGAATTTGATTGTACTTTTCTTGATAGCAGATCCTCCATCAATCTCATGCCATCCTTGCTACCCATTGAGTTTGGGTTTGGGCCTCTTAGATCCACCAGGATGATCCTTTAGTTTGCTAATAGATTGATCAAGAGGCCAAGGAGAATATTAGAAGATGTATTGTAACAGTGCAAGGAATGAGATTCCCAGTTGACTTTGTTGTCATAGATATGGATACCTCTATATCGTTACTCCGTACCTCGATCATACTTGGTTGGTCGTTCCTTCGAACAACCAAAGTGGTAGTTGATTATGTTATTGGAGAGATCATAGTTCACTCTCATAGTTACAAGGAGAAAATTAAGATAATCCCCGATCCTAGGCTATAATTGCTAGTAGCAACAAATGAGAGAGAGCTAGTTACACCAGATCATGAGGATTGTGATTTTCTTGTTGAGTTTCAAGAGACACATCTTTTTATTGGATTCATGGATACCCAAGAGTTCCTTTCCCAAAAGGACTTTCTATAGAGCACAGACGACATGAGTACCCTTTTTGATCCTACTGAGTTGTTTTCTGATGGACAGTTTGAGATAATTTCTGAGGGTTAGTTTGAGATTTCGGAGGTACATCCTGATTTTCCGTTGAAACATCATTCTAACATTACTGTTGTTATACCTCCTACTGAGATATCTGAGCCATTTCCTCATTTTTCTAAGATATGCATTTATGAGTGACACCTTTAGAGCTCGTTGTTGAAGAGTTTGTGAGGATTATGAAAAACCTGATGATCCATTCCTTTATGAGAAGAGATCATTCGTTGCATATCTTTCTGAGGTTTTAATTGCTGAGAACATAGTAGCCATGGTGGACAATACACAAAATGCAGATCAAATAGCTTCTATCAGTGCAGTTACAAAAGTTGTGATAGAGTCGATTCAGAACCCACCTGAGCTAAAGGCTTTACCATCAACGTTGAAGTATGACTTTCTTGTGGTCGCCCCACCAAATGTTTCTCATCATCCTCTGCTCGTAGTTGACCTAAGAACAAGAATCTCTCATGCTAGAGTTTCTTGAGAGAAAACACAAGGCCACTGGATGGAATATTTTGGAGCTCTGTGGGATTAGCCTAGATTTGTGTTCACATCATGTCTACTTAGAGGATGACATCAAACCCTCCCATGAGTGTTAGTGACATCCCAATCCAAGCTAACATGATGTTGTCATGAAAAAGATCAGAAAATGGTGTGATGTTGGCTTTATGTATCCAATCTCGGATTGCAAGTGGGTCAATCATTTACATGTGGTCCAGAATAAATATGGGATTACTATCGTAAGGAATGACCATGGTGAGGAGATTTTGACCTATATACCTACTTCATGGTCTGTCTGTGTAGATTACCAGTGTTTGAATTCAAGTACCAAGAAAATATCACTTTCCACTACAATTTATTGATCGGATTGTTGAGAGTTTGGTTAGGATGGAGTTTTTTTTTCTTTGATGGGTACTTGGAGTATAAAAAAGTTGTTATCACTCCTGAGGTTCAAGAGAGAACTAATATTACTTGCATGTTTGGCACCTACGCCTTTAGATGGATGCCCTTTGGATTGTGTAATGCTGCCGCTCCTTTCCAAATGTGTATGTTGGCCGATTTTGCCAACATGATGGGTAGTTCTCTAGATTTATTCATGGATGATTTCTTGGTGTATAGGGATAGCATTAATATGAAGGATATGGATGAATCTTTAAGTGCATCATGGATGCAAGAGGATCGCATCACATATGATTGCAAGCAACTAGTCGCACTAGTAGCTCGATGCAAAAAAATTTAAAAAAATTAAACGATGAATCCACATGATTCAACAAAACTTTTCAGATCGTTTCATCTAAACCTCATATTATATAATGGAATACCTCATATAGAGTGGTTATAATTAAGTCTCTAAACGAAGAGACCTCTTGTCTCAAGTCCGATCTATCGGAGGAGATGCTTGCGAGCGCAAATGTGAATCGTGTGCTTCTCGCAATCCAAGTTGTTGATCCAATCAATGAATCTCCTTATCTCATCTCACAAGATCAAACGTCTTCTTCAGAACTGAGGCATACTAAATGAGACAGAGATCCATGAGATATCGAGGAAGCAGCACACCGATGATGCAATGGTGGCAGCGACCTCATCTCTAGGGTTAGGGTAGACGGTCAACCTAGATGGAGAGAGAGTTGGCGTAGGGATTGAGAATGAGATAAAGAGAGAACAATAGTATTTGTGTAAAGAAAACAAGGGGTATTGCTTCTTATATAGTATTTTGGGAGTCCATGGATCTCTATCCATGGACAACACATAATCAATGGATGAGATCAATTTGTGTATCTATGAATGGTCATGATTTTGTTGCAAAAACAAAACAATAATTTAATTAAATTTAATATATATTGAATAATTAATATAAATTTATTTCAAATTAAATTGATTATCCATGGAGATAATTGGGAAGGAGATTTACCTCCTACCATAAAAGGGAGGGACAGTCACCCATTCTAATTAGGACTTGGTGTTCGTCCACCACCTTTAGATGGAAGGTAGCAATCTCCTTATTATGAAATTACATTACCCATGAAAATCTCTAATATTCTGCAACAATTTTGTTTGAAATTTATAAACACAAATAAATCAAAATTATGTTGTGAACATTGAAATCATGTCATTGGGAATTTGTGAATCGCATTCACACCCAAAAATAAATGTAAATTACGTTCTCCATTAATTGTCCAATGCGAGTCCAATTCACAATAACATTTAATTAACAAATATAAATTACAATTAGCTCCATCTAATATATTATAAATAGAAATTATAATATATACGTCTAATTTAGATGGTGCTATCCACATTATGCTTATCCACAATAAGTAAATCACATTTAATTATAATGGATCATCATTTCCATGCATCTAAATAATATAAATCAAATTCATACATTCAACTGTCGTTTTAATTTTGTTCTAATATTTGCAAGAAAAAACCCTCGTTATTATTTAATTTGCATATCGACCTGTGCCAGCGAAGTGCACGTGCCTGTGCACATGGGCTTGGCTATTTTGCAGCTAGGTCCTTACTTTTATTTATATTTCATTTCAGTCCTATATCTTTAAATCACAACTATGTAATTTTGGATATTTTGCATTTACATTCCTGATCTTTATAAATATTGCATTGTTTCCCAAATTAGGACATTAATTTTTGTGTGTTTGATCTATTTACTAAATAGAACAATTGATCCCCAAAAAGCTCCAAAAAATAGGGCTGAGCTCCTAATTGCACACACTTCCATGACATATTTTTTTGCAATTTAGGACTTTTTAATATTTACTAAAAAATTAAAAAAGCTCAATTTTATAATATTTACAATATAAAATACTAAAAATATTAAAGATTCCAAAAAAGTGTTGTGTTTGTTTGTTTTTTCTGACTCCATAATCCAAAAACACTAAAAATAGAAAAAGAAAAAAAATATAAAAGTTAAAAAGCTCGAAATCCACTATAAAAAATATAAAATTCCTAAAAATCTCAAAAATACATTTCTCTAACTCTAGATTTTTTTATATTACTGTCTATCATTAAAATTAATGTCAAGAATTTTGAAATTATCTTACTAATTTTCCTCTTCATTTGAATTCAACCCATTTGTTAAATCCCTAATTTGGGACATTTTTTAATTTAAGAAATCATAAAAATTGGCAAAAAATATCGGACGAATAACAGAAATATTAGAAAATTATTTAAAACATAAAACATTTTGTTTTCTATATTTTGACTATTTTTAGTAGTATTTATATTTATATTAGCCTATATTGCATATATAACTTCATATATTCTATGTTATATATTTAAAAGAAAAGAAAATATAAAAAATTAAAAAAACCATAAAATCATTGTATTAACATCATTTAAAAATTAAAAATTTAAAAAAATATATAAAATATAAAATTAAAACCTACAAAAACAAAAAATGGATAAGAAGATGACACAATCATATTTGCACACTTTATTTGCACCAATCTCCTATTTTGATCCCTGTGTTCGACACTCTACGAATACACCTATACCTGTCTATTGTAGAGTTATAATAAATTTTAACTCCTCACTTTATTTCATTGCTTGATATATTTGTGGGTCAATTGTTAATTGATTGGGATTTTGTTAGCGGTCTTGGCATTGACTGTACTCTCGCCTTGTGAGACTTCTAAATCTTCGTTTTATCTTTGTCATCATATAACTCAAGAAGGATATCTATATGGAGTAACCCTAGGGCTTCATAATCGAGGAAGGTAAAGTATGCCTAGATGAAGAAATCCATCTATTTCTCAAACAAAATTCTCGTAGCTGGAAAATCAGATTTGACGAAACCATAAAGAGATATTATTTTTTTGTAGAATCTTGTTGAATCGTGTGTATATAAGAATCTTTGTATGAGTGCCATTGTGTTCACGTGCTTTACGTATATGACATACTAATCATTAGTAATGATACAGTGATGATGATGTTAGCAATGTGAGCCCCGGGCAAACCATTTCTACAATAAATGTTATTGTAATGAATAAATTATCAATGAAGATTATTGATTATTTTTCACTCCCCTTTCTGAGATTAATGAATGAATGCACTATAGGGTCCCTCTGTACAATAAGGGTTATGTACCATGGCCAACTTGATGATCATACAGCTGTTGATTCATTGGATGGATCATAGAGGCTGATGCTTGGATGAATATCTAAGGAGTTAGATAGAGGACTCATCAAGCATCATCAAATGATCATTAAGTGATGATCTCCAGTCTGAGTGGGAGATGGCAATCCTATCTCATATGACTGATATCTGACTGACCTCTTGATGCAGGTCCTCTGCATAGGAATGGTGATTCAGAGGTGTCAGGTTAGTCAAGTCAATGGGTTGACTTGACGAGATCGAGATAACCAAAGACCTACGTTGAATACTGTCACAACATAGGCATGCATCCTCTGACTAGAGACAGATGTATTGCTATATGTCTGAGTATGTACATTTGGCAGACCAATAGGTTGATGACCTAATCAAGGTCTATATACCGGCGAGCTGGTGTGCATGTAAGGACATATGAGTAATGCGATCTCTCAAAGGGATCATACAGGTTCACCTGTGAACCGGGAGACATGAGCTCACTCATGAGGTATTGGGACTGAACAAATTCCATGCATGGTCGTCGTGCTTTGGAAGCATGACATGAATTTGAAGGTAAGATATATGCTTTGTGAAAGCATATGATCTATACCAAATCCCGATGACCAAGATTGAAAAACTTAATGATCTAACCCTGAAGATGACAGTGTAAAAGTGATCTTTATCTTCAGGATGATCATGAGTCTTCCAGTATGTAGGATGTGCAGGTATTAGGAATACCTGAAGGGTGATTTGATCATATACGATTGTATAACCATGACGCTTCCATTCCGAGGGAGTGATGAAACAGGTTTGGATTTTAGTGACTCCTCTCATTAGAGAAGTGACCTGATCTTAGTCCATGAACTGGACATTGATCTGAATGAGATTCAGATGCAATGAGAAGATTAAGTCTACGGTCTTGATTTGATCAAGCATCAGTGGGAGGTCCATAGGATCTGGATTTGAGATACGATCTCAACATCCAAGTCACTATACGTGGAACAATACAATCGCCCTGTCCTTATCTCCAAGTATCTGAGGAGAAATAGCATTGTTCTTAAACGATTTAAGAACAATTCCATAAGATCTAAACAAAGAGAATTTGATAATTAAAAGTGTTTTAATTATCATGACGTATGAGAAATTATCCAATATGATTAAATGTGATTTAATTAGTTTGGATAAGAATAATGTGGATAGAGATATCCAATTATTCATAATATATTATAAATGTGATTTATAATGTATTAGAGAGAGTTAATTATAATTTATATGTGTTGATTAATTATGATGTGTATTGGATACACATTGTGTAATTAATTAACAATATGAATTACATGTTGTTTTGGGTTGTGAATATGATTCACAATTTTTCCATGGCAAGATTGCAATATTCTCAAAGATAATTGTGAATTATTTTTTTGAGAAATAAAACCCAAATAATTTTGTTGCAAATAAATAAGAGAGATTACATGGAGATTTGCAATCTCATGGAGATTGCAATCTCCATGCAATCCATGGACGGCAAACCACTCCTAATTGGAGTGGGTGTGCGCCTACATGGAAGGCACATGGAGATGAAATCTCCATGTGTCTTCTCTCCTTATTTGTTGGGTTGATTTAGGAATGAATTATATTTGATTTTATCAAATATATTTTGACCTAAATTTGTTGCTTTTGACAACAACAATCTTAGCCATTGGATGAACATAAATCAATCTCATCCATTGATTCTACGTGTCCCATGGATTGAGATCCATGGATCCCAAAACCCTATAAATAGAGAGGCATACTTGGCTCTCTTTTTACACATGCTATTGTAGCACAAACTCTCTCTCTCTCTCTCTCTCTCTCTCTTTCTCATATACACGACAGCCCTCTCTCCCTCTCTTCTTGGTGGCCGTCCACCTTGGTGGAGAGAAACGTCGACGCTCGCGCCATCGTGCTGCCGCTTCGACTCTCTGCGGTTCTTTGTCTTCTTGGAGTGCTTCACTCACGAAGGAGACGCTTGATCTCGTGCGACGAGATCAGGAGCAACCGCGCTTGGATCATCTTGGATTGCGAGGACACCGCGACTCATCTCTGCGCTCGCAAGCCGTTACTCCGACGATCGGACTTGAGACAGGAGGTCTCTTTTCGTAGAGACTCGATCAACCACGCTTCAAGAGGTATTGCATTATACTTGCTGTGGTTATAGATGAAACGATTTGAGAATGGTTCTCGGATCATGTGGTTTCATCGGTTTAAAAAATTTTTAAATTCCGCTGCTCCGAACAACTAGTACGACTAGTCGTTCTTCGTCGTATCCGATACGACGATCACGCTTCCGTGATGCGCTTGAGGATTTCTCCATATCCTTCAAGTGGTATCAGAGCCTTAGGTCGACGTTTTCGAATATGATTCGAAAAACCGAGGACGACTTGGGTTCGTTTAGGTCGCGAAAGTTTTCATCGCATTTGATTTCGCAGATCTGTTTAGTAAATAAATTCGGCACTGTTTAAATTATTTAAACACGAATTTAAAACTTGGATTTTGTTCCCCATTAAATAAGGAAACCATAGGAACTGAGTTTGCGTAAATCGGATTTCGTATGCTCTAGTTATGGTTGTTTTAATGGACATGTATGCACTGTTGCGGGAACAATAGATTTTAACATGATTAAAGAGTTAATTACTGTTATCATCTGCCTCTAAATGCGTGCAAATCTACTTAGGTTCTGTTGTAAATCTAGTTAGCAATCTATGAAAATTGAGTTTGCTTAATTTGGATTTAAATTGATTGAGATATGCCAATTTTAGTGAATAGGGGTCTATACTGAAATTGCATTCCTAATCTAGAACCAAGTGATTGTCAATTAGAGAAATTAAATTGTTAATTTCGTGAAATAATCTTGAATAATATTTGTGACATATTGAGACATGATTATTTGCCTAATTGACATGGCCCCAACCAATTAATTGATTAAGATGTGATCTAAATCATAAATTGGAAACAACAATCTTCAAACTTGATGCTTGAATAGGATTTGGGAATTTGTCTAACAAATTTCCTTATAATCAAAAATGTTTTGATTATTACTATATGGTACAATTTCGGTTGAAAAACCGATGATCATCTCAAGTACAAATTAATCAATTTGGCATTATCCTTTCCCGAGGCGGATGTGGTGCCTAGTCGGAGAGCATTGGGGTTGCGGGTTGCAACGTATGTGGTCCGTCCCACTCTCGTCGGTACTGGCCATGACAGCGGGTAGGGCCGGGATAATGTCCGAGGGATTAAGATGTATTTTTTCCTAATTATTAAAATTCGAATTAATACGTATTTTGAGATATTACCATATATGTATTCAAGTAAAAATAATCAAGTTTGATTGATTGAATTGGATTGATAATTAATTTAATATGATTAAATTGATTATGTCCAATTGAAATACTCTAATATGATTAGAGTTATTAATTCCCTTGGAAGAATTAATTATGTGAATGTGATTCACGATAATTAATTAAAATTTGAATATGAAGATGGAGGATCACATAAGTGACATCCATGGTCTCCCGTCAAGGCGAAGAGTTTCGTCGCCAGGGATTGCATGTGGGAGACGCCTGTCCGAAGTGACAACTCCTGTGTGCAAGCGCATCTGGATCGGACTCTTTGCTTCTCGAAAGAGTAAGGCCGTATGCGTAGTGACCCCAATATCGGATCCTCATATTATTGGGGCGATATTGGATTGCGCATAGCGAGTTCTATTCCTGTTGACGGTTGGTTCAATTAACAACGGGTCAACATCGCCTTAGGGGTGGTGGGCTCGGGTGTTAAAGACCGAATTGGGAAATTGCAAGTTGGACTTGCAAATTGGAATGAGCTCCTGCTTTTCTTTATTGGAGTCACAGATTCTCATATTATTGGGATGTGACAATGATAAAGAGGAGATCCCAATTCTTGCTAGAGATATAGCGGTAAGTATATCTCTTACTTTGAAAGTGATTAAGGGAATGAACTTTCAAAGTCGACAATGCAAGAATAATTTGATTTAAAATACCTTAATCAAATATCATAAATTTGAATATATATTTCTATATTCTAATATAGTGCATTCTTAATTTCAGAAAATGAAGTCTTTGAACCCACTTAGTAGGCTTCTTGAGGTCAACCAATTGACCGGCCCAAATTATTCGGATTGGATCCGAAATTTGGAGCTTGTTCTCTCTGCTGAGCGCATTAGTTATGTGCTATCCGAGGACAAGCTTGAGAACCCTAAGTCCAAGGAAGAAAAAGCATTTAATGACAAGTATGATGAAGATCATGTCTTGTCTAGGTGCTATATCCTAGGTTCTCTCTCCAATGTTCTGCAGAAGCAACATGTGGAGATGAATACCTGTCAGGATATAATGCAGAATCTTAAGGATATGTTTGGTGACATTAACCGCACTCAGCGGTACAATGTTATGAAAGACCTCATTCGCTGTAGAATGCAGGAAGGGACTTCGGTCCGTGAACATGTACTCAAAATGTTTGGGTACTTGTCGGAGCTGGAGACTCTTGGGGCAACGATGGATGCAGACATGCAAGCTGACTTCATTCTGCTGTCATTGCCCAAGTCTTTTAATAACTTTGTAGTGTCATTCCACATGAACAAGTTGGAATTGACAAGTGCTGCTCTCCTTGCTGCATTAAAGTCCGCAGAGGACGTAATGAAGAAGGATGGTCCCAGTGGCAGTGCAATGGTTGCACAGGTCAAAGGGAAGCGCGGTCGGAAGCATGGTTCTCGGAAGGGCCCGACCCAGAAGAGAAAGAAGAAGGGACAAAGTGTTGGCTCTTCTTCCAGTGCATCCACTCTCATGGCATCGAAGAAAACCGACGTCTGTCATCACTGCAAGAAGCCGGGGCACTGGAAGCGTAACTGCCCAGATTACCTGAAGTCCTCAGACAAAGGTAAAGCCCCAGCAGGTATGAAATCTACTTTCATCATTGAAACTAGCTTTCTCGTTGGACGAGAAGGAAGTTGGGTTGTAGATTCTGGTGCTTCTGTTCATGTATGCAATTTGTTGCATTTGTTTCAGGAAACTAGGAATCTTGAGGAAGGGGAGATAGTCATCCAGATGGGATCTGATGCAAGTGTTGCAGCAGTAGCCGTCGGGACTTGTAGACTATCATTATCTAGTGGTAGAGTCCTTATACTTAAAGAATGTCTTTATGTACCCGAAGTCAGAAGGAACTTGATATCTGTATCTAAGCTTGTTAGAAGCGGATATACTTTCTTTTTCTGTAATAAATTAGTCATAAGTCGTTATGATAAATATATTGCGGATGGTGTTTTGACTTCTGGTGGACTCTATGAATTGTGCATTGATAAATGTATTATGAATGTGACAACCACTAATAAAAACCCTAAAAGATCCAGAGAGGATTAAAATATCTCAAATGAGATATGGCATCAAAGGCTTGGTCATTTGTCTGTTGATAGGATCAATAGATTGATAAAGGATGGACCTCTAGATTTTCTACAAGTTCAACCTCTGCCCACTTGCAAACATTGCATACAAGGCAAAATGACTAGGACGCCTTTCCGTAACAAGGTTACGATATGCGAAGGTATTATTGACCTAATACATACCGATGTATGTGGTCCCTTCAGTACCGCGACTCGAAATGGATACCGATATTATTTGACGTTTATCGATGACCATTCGCGATACGGGTTTATCTTCCTACTACGTCATAAGTCTGAAACCTTTGAAAAGTTCAAAGAATTCAAGGCTTTGGTTGAGAACCAAACCGATAGGAAGATTAAACGGATTCGATCTGATCGAGGTGGCGAGTACCTATCAGATGAATTCAAGGAATACCTTAAGGAGAATGGAATTGTTTCCAATCTCACTCCTCCTGGAACTCCCCAACTAAATGGTGTTGCTGAAAGACGCAACAGGACCATCATGGACATGGTCCGATCAATGATGAATAAAGCAAATTTACCTCTTAGTTTCTGGGGATATGCAGTAGAGACTGCAATATATATCCTGAATAAGATTCCTAGCAAATCCGTGCCTAAGACTCCTCATGAGCTATGGTATGGAACCAAACCTAGTGTTAATCACTTGAGGGTTTGGGGTTGCTTGGTCTATGCGAAGAACGTGGACGCAAGTAAGCTAGAATCTCGCTCTCGTGAGTGTTACTTCATTGGGTATGTTAAAGATGGTATTGGATACCAACTTTATGACCCTGAGACCCAAAAGGTTTTTGTTTCTAGAGATGTGAAGTTTCTGGAGAATGATTTCCTTAAAGGTCAAGACAATAATGAAGTAGAGGAATTCTTTGAATCCCCTGAGGATTCTGAACTTCCTGGACCAGAAACGGAAGAGATAAATAAAGATGAAACACCCATACCTCTTCGAAGGAGTTCGAGGGTGGTTGCACCACCTGAAAGGTATGGATTCCATGTGTCAGGTGAAACTGACATTGATCCTACTTCATTTGATGAAGCACTCGCGGATCAAGACATGGATAGATGGATGCTAGCAATGAAGTCAGAAATTGACTCCATGCATAAGAATGGTGTATGGACCCTAGAGGATCCACCTAAAGGGGTAAAACCCATTGGGTGTAAATGGATCTTCAAGAGAAAGAGGGGACCTGATGGGAAAGTAGAGACTTTCAAGGCACGGCTCGTAGCCAAGGGCTACACACAGAGAGAAGGCATCGACTACGATGAGACATTCTCTCCTGTGGCTATGCTTAAATCCATCCAGACATTGCTAGCTATAGCTGCATATCTTGACTACGACATCTGGCAGATGGACGTCAAGACGGCTTTCCTCAATGGATACCTCGAGGAGGATATCTACATGGAGCAGCCCCAAGGCTTCATGACTGAGGATGGTAAAGTATGCAAGCTGAAGAAATCCATCTATGGGCTCAAGCAAGCTTCTCGTAGTTGGAACATCAGATTTGACGAAACCATAAAGAGTTATGATTTTGTGCAAAATCCTGATGAACCTTGTGTATACAAGAAGCTTAGTGGGAGCGCTGTTGTGTTCATCGTGCTTTATGTAGATGACATCCTTATCATTGGGAATGATACAGGGATGATGACCAGTGTAAAGATTTGGCTGTCCCATACCTTTGAGATGAAAGATCTTGGAGAAGCCTCTTACATCTTAGGCCTGAAGCTGTTCAGAAACCGAGAAAAGAGGATTTTGGGATTGTCACAACATGGATACATTAAAAAGATTCTTGAACGATTCCGTATGGATAGTTCTAAGAAAGGATTCCTACCCTTAAGACATGGTATCCACCTGTCTAAAGGAATGGCTCCTCAAACTGTTGAGGAAAAGAAGGCCATGGCTGGATGTCCTTATGCATCAGCCGTAGGAAGCTTAATGTATGCCATGATGTGCACTAGGCCAGATATCTGCCATGCAGTGGGAGTGGTAAGTCGTTACCAATCCTGCTATGGAGAACAACACTGGAATGCAGTAAAGAACATATTCAAATATCTAAGACGGACGCAAGATTACATCTTGGTCTATGGAGATGGTGATCTCCAAGTCTTGGGATATACAGATTCTTACTTCCAATCGGATGTAGATGATCGAAAGTCGACATCAGGGTTCGTGTTCTTGTTGAATGGTGGTGTTGTGAGCTGGAGAAGCAAGAAGCAGGACACTACTGCAGATTCAACAACGGAAGCCGAATACATTGCCGCATCAGATGCTGCAAAGGAGGCGGTGTGGTTGCGCAAGTTCGTGCTGGAGCTTGGCGTAGTTTCCTCTGATACTCCCATCCCGTTACTCTGTGATAACACGGGAGCCATTGCCCAGGCAAAGGAACCCAGATGGCATCAAAAGAGCAAGCACGTGGAAAGGAAATACCACATCATTCGGGAGATACAAAAGCGTGGTGACATCATCATCACCAAGGTGGCCTCTGCCGACAACGTTGCTGATCCTCTTACCAAACCTCTGACACAGAAGGTTTTCGACCAGCATGTAATGAGTATGGGTTTAAAGATTGTACCTGAATGGTTCTGAGGGCTAGTGGGAGATTGTTAGCAATGTGAGCCCCGGGCGAACCATTTCTACAATAAATGTTATTGTAATGAATAAATTATCAATGAAGATTATTGATTATTTTTCACTCCCCTTTTTGAGATTAATGAATGAATGCACTATAGGGTCCCTCTGTACAATAAGGGTTATGTACCATGGCCAACTTGATGATCATACAGCTGTTGATTCATTGGATGGATCATAGAGGCTGATGCTTGGATGAATATCTAAGGAGTTAAATAGAGGACTCATCAAGCATCATCAAATGATCATTAAGTGATGATCTCCAGTCTGGGTGGGAGATGGCAATCCTATCTCATATGACTGATATCTGACTGACCTCTTGATGCAGGTCCTCTGCATAGGAATAGTGATTCAGAGGTGTCAGGTTAGTCAAGTCAATGGGTTGACTTGACGAGATCGAGATAACCAAAGACCTACGTTGAATACTGTCACAACATAGGCATGCATCCTCTGACTAGAGACAGATGTATTGCTATATGTCTGAGTATGTACATTTGGCAGACCAATAGGTTGATGACCTAATCAAGGTCTATATACCGGCGAGCTGGTGTGCATGTAAGGACATATGAGTAATGCGATCTCTCAAAGGGATCATACAGGTTCACCTGTGAACTGGGAGACATGAGCTCACTCATGAGGTATTGGGACTAAACAAATTCCATGCATGGTCGTCGTGCTTTGGAAGCATGACATGAATTTGAAGGTAAGATATATGCTTTGTGAAAGCATATGATCTATACCAAATCCCGATGACCAAGATTGAAAAACTTAATGATCTAACCCTGAAGATGACAGTGTAAAAGTGATCTTTATCTTCAGGATGATCATGAGTCTTCCAGTATGTAGGATGTGCAGGTATTAGGAATACCTGAAGGGTGATTTGATCATATACGATTGTATAACCATGACGCTTCCATTGCGAGGGAGTGATGAAACAGGTTTGGATTTTAGTGACTCCTCTCATTAGAGAAGTGACCTAATCTTAGTCCATGAACTGGACATTGATCTGAATGAGATTCAGATGCAATGAGAAGATTAAGTCTACGATCTTTATTTGATCAAGCATCAGTGGGAGGTCCATAGGATCTGGATTTGAGATACGATCTCAACATCCAAGTCACTATATGTGGAACAATACAATCGCCCTGTCCTTATCTCCAAGTATCTGAGGAGAAATAGCATTTCTTAAATGATTTAAGAACAATTCCATAAGATCTAAGCAAAGAGAATTTGATAATTAAAAGTGTTTTAATTATCATGATGTATGAGAAATTATCCAATATGATTAAATGTGATTTAATTAGTTTGGATAAGAATAATGTGGATAGAGATATCCAATTATTCATAATATATTATAAATGTGATTTATAATGTATTAGAGAGAGTTAATTATAATTTATATGTGTTGATTAATTATGATGTGTATTGGATACACATTGTGTAATTAATTAACAATATGAATTACATGTTGTTTTGGGTTGTGAATATGATTCACAATTTTTCCATGGCAAGATTGCAATATTCTCAAAGATAATTGTGAATTATTTTTTTGAGAAATAAAACCCAAATAATTTTGTTGCAAATAAATAAGAGAGATTACATGGAGATTTGCAATCTCATGGAGATTGCAATCTCCATGCAATCCATGGACGGCACACCACTCCTAATTGGAGTGGGTGTGCGCCTACATGGAAGGCACATGGAGATGAAATCTCCATGTGTCTTCTCTCCTTATTTGTTGGGTTTATTTAGGAATGAATTATATTTGATTTTATCAAATATATTTTGACCTAAATTTGTTGCTTTTGGCAACAACAATCTTAGCCATTGGATGAACATAAATCAATCTCATCCATTGATTCTATGTGTCCCATGGATTGAGATCCATGGATCCCAAAACCCTATAAATAGAGAGGCATACTTGGCTCTCTTTTTACACATGCTATTGTAGCACAAACTCTCTCTCTCTCTCTCTCTTTCTCATATACACGACAGCCCTCTCTCCCTCTCTTCTTGGTGGTCGTCCACCTTGGTGGAGAGAAACGTCGACGCTCGCGCCATCGTTCTGCCGCTTCGACTCTCTGCGGTTCTTTGTCTTCTTGGAGTGCTTCACTCACGAAGGAGACGCTTGATCTCGTGCGACGAGATCAGGAGCAACCGCGCTTGGATCATCTTGGATTGCGAGGACACCGCGACTCATCTCCGCGCTCGCAAGCCGTTACTCCGACGATCGGACTTGAGACAGGAGGTCTCTTTTTGTAGAGACTCGATCAACCACGCTTCAAGAGGTATTGCATTATACTTGCTGTGGTTATAGATGAAACGATTTGAGAATGGTTCTCGGATCATGTGGTTTCATCGGTTTAAAAATTTTTTAAATTCCGCTGCTCCGAACAACTAGTACGACTAGTCGTTCTTCGTCGTATCCGATACGACGATCACGCTTCCGTGATGCGCTTGAGGATTTCTCCATATCCTTCAGATGACCAGCATTAAGATTTGGTTATCCCATACCTTCGAAATGGAAGATCATGGAGAAGACTTTTACATCTTAGGTCTGAAGCAGTTCAGAAACCAAGAAAAGAGGAAATTGGATTATCACAACAAACTAGTTACACTAAGAAGATATTGGAGCATTTCCATATGGAGAATTCCAAGAAACGTTTCCTCCCCTTAAGACATGGTGTCCACCTTTCTAAAGGGATGGCTATTCAAAGTGTTGAGGAAAAGAAAGCTATGATTGTATGCCCCTACACATTTGCTGATGGAAGCTTAATGTACGTCATGATGTGTACAAGTCCAGATATCTGTCGTGCAGTGGGAGTGGTAAGACGTTACCAATCATGCTATGGAGAACAAAAATGGAATGAAGTGAAGAACATTTTCAAGTATCTAAGATGGACGTAAGATTATATCTTGGTCTATGGAGATGGAGATCTTCAAGTCTTGGAATATACAGATTCAGACTTCAAGTCAGATATAGATGATCAAAATTCAACATAAAGGTTTGTCTTCTTATTGAATAATTGTGCTGTGAGAAGGAGAAGCAAGAATACGGTTAATTCAACAACGGAATACGAATACATTACCGCATTGGATACAACAAAGGAGGCAGTGTGGTTACGAAAGTTCATCCCGGAACTAGGTGTAGTTTCCTCTTATACTCCCATCTTGCTACACTACAATAACATAGGAGCTACTGCCAAAGCAAAGGAACCCAAATGGCATAAAAAGATCAAGCAGGTAGAAAGTAAATACCATATCATTCGGGAGATTCAAAAGCATGGTGACATCATCATCACCAAGGTGGCATTTAATGGTAACGTTGTTGATCCCCTTACCAAACCATTGATGCAAAAGGTTTTCGACCAGCATTTAGTGAGCATGGGTTTAAGGAATGTACCTGAATGGTTCCGAGGTCTATTGGGAGATTGTTAGCCCTGTAAGCCCGAGGTGAACAATTCCTACAATAAATGTTATTGTAATGTTTGATTTTATAAATTACGGTTATTTGCTTATTGCACTCCCTATCTGAGATTAAATGAATGAATACACTATAAGGTCCCTATGTACAATTAGGATGGTGTACCACAGCCATCTTGATGGTCATACAGCTGTTGATTCAGTGGTTGAATCAAAGATACTAGTGCCTGGATGAATATTTATAGAGTTAGATTGAGGACTCATCAAGCACTGTCGAATAATTGTTAAGAGATTATCATTATCATGAGTAGGATATGACAATCCATTCTCATTTGGTTCATATATGACCGACCTCTTGATGCAAGTCATCTACATGGGAATAGAGATTTGCAGGTGTAAGATTAGTTAGGTCAAAGAGTTGACTGAACGAGATCAAGATAACCAAGTCTTATGTTGTATAATATCATGATATAGGCACACATCCTCTGATTAGAGACAAATGTGCAGCTATATGATGAATCTCATATTCATCATTCTAAAATACATGAATTAAGCTCAAATCCCTAAAAATCATGGTCATTTCTTCATGTATTTTGCATAATTAGCATTCATGCATGTTTTGATAATAATTGCACTTTATCATTCATTATAGCACAAAATAAGAAGCCAAAAATCCCAGACAATTTAATCTCTAAAATAGCCTAATTTCCCTAGTTTTTAAATAATTCATACTAACTCCAAATAACTTGAAACCACCTCCATTGTGTACATATTACAAACAAGAATAAAAAAATTACAAAAAAAACACTAACCTAAATAAGTGGACCAAAAATCCAAACCCTAGTTCTAGGATTTCTGGACTAAAACCTCGATATTCCTCATCCATTGATATGTTTCTACTCACTTTTGAACTAATGTACATTCAAATACCATCAAAAAAAGACCAAGTTCAAGTGAATCGGAGCTAATATGTTAAAGCTGGGTTTGGCCTCTCTCGTACATTTTGTATTTTAGCATTTTTTGACCCATTATTTTATGTACATAATTAACCCATTTTATTTTGTTTCTTTTTCATTTGTCTTCTTAGATAAAAGTCTTATTAAAATGCACAAAAATCCAAATACAAAATGAGCTTGAAATCAAAGAAACTAATTGAGTCCGAGTCTTCACTAAATGTCTGGAGAAAATTTGTCATTTTCTTTTTTTATTATATTTCTTCTTTTTCATACTTGTTAAATATCCAAAAAACAATTAATGTGCAAATATTTTTCTTTTATTTTACCATAGTTTTTTGGATTTTTATCTGTTTTAAAAATGACAAAAAATAGAAACTAAAAAATCAAGGTATTCTATGTACATGGGATACCCCAAAGTTATCACTTTGTGCAAATTTTGTCATTTTTTATTTTGGTATCTTCATTAAATTGTAGATCTCATTGAGACGAGCAACTTTTGTGAAGAAAGTTTTTTGATTCGAGGTCATTTGCTATTTATTTCTTATTTATCTTTATCATTTATTATTTTGAATTTTCTAGAGATGCCACATGGCAGCTCCTGAATTTTTGAGCTTTTTATATTTCATTTTTATAAAAAAAATTTTAAAAATAAAATAAAAACGGTAAAAATTATAGTAAGACATGTGGTGCGACTAGGACCGTCCGATCTCGGTCGATCGAATGGCTAAGAGTTCGCCCCTTTCCTCTGTCTCCTTTCTTAATCCAGAGGCGACGCCACCCTCCATTCCCTGCCACCCCACCTTACCGCCACCTGCGTATCACACTCCTCCACAAATCGCAGCTCCGCCCACAACCTTCCTTCCATCATGGCACGCCCAAATCTCGTCACCCCTGTGATCTCCTCCCCAACGGATCTCGCATCAATCTCCATCACTGATCCTCTCTGACCATCACAGCCGTCGAGCTAACGATATCAACTTCATCGACAACAACGCCTCCACCATATCTCCACCAACATTCCACTGTCCTAGACATCCGCTCAAACATCAACCAGAGAATCTCCCTAACCTCTAAAAGATTCATCAACTCCACGAGAAACTCTTCAGCTGCTCCTGCCACTTCACCCCAAGAGCCACTACCACTAGTGACCTCCTCCTCCCTCCGTTTGCCGTAGGAGAATGTCCCCCCAGAGGTGTAGCCCTCAACTCCTCTGCGGAGGCCACAACACTGGCGCATTACTGTTTCACCGCTAGAGCTAGTCACAACGTCCAAGGCCCCCGCGTAGGTGCAGGGCATGTGCATTGGGGGGAACAATATAAAAAGCCCCATGTCGGTCTTCCTAATTGCGCAGAACTCCCCCTCTAACTAGGGGTCACGTAACACACATGTGACTCCTTTGTACTTTTGCGAAAATCCCAATCTGGGGATAGATATTTATATACAAGTCCTTCTATTGCATATTTTCTTTATTTTATTTACTGTAATAGTACAGACCTGACTCCTACCCCCTTATTTGAGCTTTATTATTGCATTATTTTTATCATTCAAAAATTGCATGATGTTCTTCAAATATTCTCTACATTATGGCATATATTTGACATTTTTGTGATCTATGGTTAATTAATAATTAATAGTTTTTACAGAAAATTGTTTATTTTTACCATTCTGTGCTAAAAATTTATAACTAATTAACCATAGCTCTGAAAATCGCAAAAAAATCAAAGATTGTAGAACTAGTTGTATGATACATTGTGCCCTAAAAGAATTGTATTTGCATGTATTATTTTCACATTAAAAATCATTTTATCTATTTCGATCTTTAAATTTAATAGGTATTAAATATTATATTTTTGATGTTTAGGATTTTTCTGAGATCGATTACCTAGTGATAGATTTTGGATAATTTCCCTTGAAAATAAATATGTTAAATATTTATTATAATCAAATATTGAAATTTGCATCGTTTGCATTCATAAATTCATAAAAGAATACACAAATTCCAAAAAAATACAGTGCATTCATTTAATCACAATGACATCTCACCCAAGTTTCGTATTTTCGGACATCGTTTGATTGACAATCACATTTTAGTCCCTAAAATTGGCCACATTTGCATATTGCATCCTAAATTGCATTAAAAATACCAAAATATACCGTCTTGAAAACCATGCGCTAACATTGATAGACAAAATTCTAAGTTGTTCCTTTGCCTCCTTGAGTTCGACCTTGGGACTTGTCAAAGTAAAATAAACATAAAACCACATTGATTGAAATCTGATTAATTTATTGCAGTTATTTCATAACAGATTTCGATTGCCCACCTACAACGAAATGAAATTACTTTAAATGCTCGATAGTTCCTGATGAATCTCGTATTCATCATGCTAAAAGCCACAAATTAAACCCCTAGATTAATCGATCCAATAAAAATCACCATTAATTCGTTATTATTATCTTGTAATATATTGTGTATAATTAAACCTTAATTGATTATATTAAATTACCATCATTTTATTTGTAATTATTTTCTCATGAAGAAACCTTGAAAATTAGGAAGTTTGATTGTCTACAATTTCCTAACCCCTTTAAGCACAAAAAAATAGCAAAAACGGTGTTTTTACCCCCTTAAAAATACCCACAGAAAATACTTTTTGTACAAATGACTTCTTTTGGATTTTTGTCCAACATGAAACTTGTAGATCTCATAGAGACAAAAAACTTTCATGCTTTGACTTTTTCTATATTTTACCTCTAACTATTTCTTTTGTATTTTTCTTTGTATTTACATTTTTGAATTTTCTGGTGCAGCCATGTGGCGCTCTCAGGAGCCGTCACGTGGCAGCTCCTTCCTCCACCCATCACCACTCCTGACCGTCAGATCCTCTTCTATCCGCCTCCATCTCATCCTTCCATTGCCGCTTCACTCCCAACCATTGGATCTGACTCCCAGATCAGATCCGAATCACCCACTCGCACCAACATCACAGCAGCCCAACCATCTCCCATCCTATGCCTATCATTGCTCCACGTCGCCCCTTCACTTCAGCCGCTCGATCCCACTTGTATCCTACGATCCACCGCACTCCACGTCACCCAGTCTTTCCCAGCCATTCGATCATGATAAACTCTTCATCTGGGCCACTCTTTATCGCCTATCTATCCACCGTAGGATCAGATTCCCACTCTCTGTCCGCACCTCCATTTGGATCGTTGGATCACATGATCCAATGACCTAGGCCTTGTCTTCTTCATCCGTAATCCCTCCTCTCTTCAGATGTTATGCCACCCGCCGCTCCTTTCTATTTTCACACCACTCTCCGGTCATCGCTTCCCCTTGCAATGCCACCATCATTCCGATCATTCATCCGCCATCTTTGTGCACCTCATTACGATACCCCCTTATTACTCCACGTCCTCATTCTTGCCATTCAAAACTCCACCTTAAACCATTGCCTCCACCTATAAAAGTCCCACCCCTGCCGCACTTCCAAGTGGTCCACCGTTCCAAGGGCATAGGTCCAGCTTCCCTCACCCCTCTGGTGACAGCGGAGGGGTGATTAGTCCAGGCGACGACGACCGCTGCCCCGTTGTTGATCCACGACTGCCATGGCCGTGTTGTGGCTGGCCCAACCACCGGTGAGCTCCGAGGACACAGCTGACCTCGCCGGGTGACGACCCGAGCGCCTCCAAGGCGCTCAGCCCAAGCCAATTCCGCTGCCAGTCTCCTGGCTCTGGCCAGGTACTTGCCACCTCATCTCTTCCCTATTTCTCTCAATTTTTCCCGTCATCTCCAATCGACCTCACCCTCGCAACCGCTCATCCTTCCCCATTCACCACAACCCCGTCCGCTCCGACCCACTTCTTCCCCGGCTCCGCCAAAGAAGAACTCCAAGGACACCGCCTCCCGTCACCTCTACGGCCTTCACTCACTCACCAATCACTCGCACACACTCGCACAGCTTCAGCTATGACTAACCTTTGCAGGAACCTTGATTGGTTGGAGTTTCATAAAATCTCTTTTGAGCTTTTCTCCTCCGGTGAAACTTCATAGGCCTTCACCTTCGACCAGCTACAAAGCTTCGTCGCTTCTCCAGGATCCCCACTAGTCATCCAGCGATCTTCACCGACCTTCAGGCGAGCGTGTGGCGCACGGAGGAGCTCTAGTGACCCCACCGTAGCATAGTCTTCTTCGGTGGGCTGCGGAGGAGCCAACCGACACAGGTGTCGTACGATAATCTGGATCGGACGGCAGTGATGAAGACACATGGACGACCCAAGCCTCAATCCGAACCAGTAGGCTCAGGTATACCGAACCTTCTCTCGAGCTGCCAACTCATGCCACGTGTCCCGAACCTGGGATGCCTCCCGAGACTAGGATCCTCATGTACATAGCACGTGAAGGCTATGGCAATTTGCACAAAAGACCCTAGAACTTTTGCTATTTGTTTATTGGTCCCCAGGTACGTGCCTCGATGTGTGTGCCTAGGTAATTTACAGGGAGGCCCTCGTGAGTTCGTAAAATTATAAAAAGGTCCCTACGCACATGGAAAAATTTACATCAGGGCCCAGGAAGTTTTTAGTATTTATATTTAGGTCCATCCAAGGACTTAAATGTAATATTTATCTTTTTATTTCTTGCATTTTTATTAAAATTATGCCCCTGCATTATTTTCTTCATAACTTGAGCATCCTAGGTCCAAATTGCATGATTTAAGTGTCGTTTTGTTCCTCGTTTCTTCATCTATCTCATGACATGTCTAATTTTCCCATCTAATATAATTTTAAAAGAAGTGATTTTTAATTTTATATGATGACCTTGCTCTACTTTCCCTTGCTCTGATTTGATGACTGGCCTTATTGTTGAGATAAAAATGTCCCTGATTTCAATTCCTATGATATCGCTCGTTTTCAGTGATCTATTTAGGGTATATTTGTAATCTTTTGTTCTGCATATAAGTTCCCTTGCATTACTCTCATGCATCATCTTATAATCGCATAAAAATCAACTAAAAAATACATGCATCATTTGACGGCATTATAATCTGCATAGCACATCATGCATTTTCATAGAAACCTGGAATCATGAAATAATTCACACATGTTCTGAATTGATCGAAATTCGATAAATAGATAGAGTAGCTCGTGTCCTTGTGTTCGACCTTGATAGACATGCCAAGTAAAAATATTCCACAACATTCAAAGATTGTGATTTTTGATCGACCAGAATCCATCTCCTATACTACAATTATCTATTCACTGTATTAAAGAGGTGGATTTTAAGCACATCAATTCCCCGTAATTAAGCAGGTCGTTTTTCATGACTCGTCGGATGGAGCCATTATCGGGGAGGTAAACGGCTTAGCTTTTTTCTAAAAAGCTTTTTGTGTTCGGTTTTCCGCATTCGGTAGTCTGACCCTGAATCCTTACTTTAAGAATTCCAATTTTTTATTTGTGTGCATTTACTTTCTATCTGTATTTTTTAATAATTTTTAAGTCACTCTCTTACATTCTCTCTCTTTTTTTCTTGCAAGGTACCCAACATGCGTGGAGCGGTTTCTCACAAAAAACCCGACACATCTTTATCGACTCCTGAAAAACCGTAATTATATTAAGATCGAGAGCATAGAGTCTAGGATTTATTTTCTGCAATTTCATTTTTTGTAATTAATTGATTATTTCTAGCGGTGTTGGTTTGGACTCTCGCTTGTGTAACAAGACCTAGAACTTTTGTGGTGTGTCATGGCCGTTTTCACTCTCCGATAAGGGTGTGGTCGGACTTGAGTGGTTGGTAGCTTAGACTTGCACATACATATATTAGAGCATTTAAATTTTTATTGTGCTTGTATAACTTAGGACCACATTTCACATTGCACATTTGATCGTTCAATTTAGTCAAATTCAAATCAATTCTTCATAGCTAATGGAACTTTGTACAAGGTGTGGTTTTCATCGGCTCGCATTCATATAGATTAATTTTTAAATTCTTGTAATTGCATCCCACATGGAGATTGAGAGGAATCACTATAAGTCTTCTATATGAGCATACGTCATTGTTTCACGTGCTTCGACTTTTCTCGAATTTCTCCCTCCTATTTTATCACATAATTTTAAAAGGAAATTGGGACTTGATAGTAGACGTGTATTTGTTCTTACCTTAAATTCCTAGTGATTACCTAATTAAAATTGGGTCTGCTAAACAACGCCGACTAAATTAACCCATAAATGAAGATTTTTTGTGGGAGAGCAACCCCGACCATGGATGCTTTTATTTTCTTTAGTGAGTAAGAGACAAAATTTAAGGGTAGAGCCCAACTCTGAATTTTCATATTGACTACTGATTCTATAAAAATGATTAGCTACTTCTCAGTGAGGAATATGGGTAACCGGTAAACGGTCCAAATTTCCTTAGCAGAGTGGGAGGTTTAAAGGACACTATGTAAGGCTTCGTCCTTAAGTAATACGGATAGTTGTTTTATAGTACGTACTTACACCTATACTGGATGAAAGTAGATGCAACTAGTCTTAAGAATTCAGGCCAGTCTTTAAGAAATTTTTTGGCACCTAATAACTCACTAATTCTTTTTTCAAGATTGAATTTATCGCCAACTAATATTGAAAAGATAATTGTCGAACTCTTGCGGATTCATCTTGTGAGTTGATGAAACTGGGGTTTGTATTGCGTTTGCATTGGTGTGCGTAAGCCCATTTCGAAGATCAAAAACCGCACACTTGTGCCATCACTCTCCTTGATAAATTTTTTTCTTGAGAATATGCTGTGCACTTGCACCAAGATCAATCATGACGATTCATCATCAATCTCCTTTGACAAAGACATGACAATGATCTGAGTAACCATCTGATCTATATTATGAAAATAAATTTATCTCGGTTAGACCCAAATCATCCAAACCCTCTTCTATCAAGAATCCTCAAACATTCGTGGGAGACTTGGACCCTCGGATCAATCATGTGCAAACTTTGAATTGAAAACCAGTTTACCCTCATCTTCTCACCACTTTTACATATATCCCATCTCTCCCTACCTTTATCACCATGATCAACTACCATCCTGGACTGAACCATGTTACTCCCAGTTTCTCGCCAAAACTAATGAACCATTTCAAAATCAAATCACTTTTGAGACTCATGATTGGCCGATAAATCAACCCCAACCAACTTCATATCTTCCTCACAAGTTTACTAGGATAGGTCAACACTTCACAAATTCACATCTTTCCTTGACCGTAGGGAATAATATGGCTACCCAATCACGCCACAAGGAGAGGTCCGCACCTAATGATCAACAAGGATGGATTAACCATAATGATCAAATCCCTTTTGACCAACCCAAATACCACTCCTTTAATCATCCTAGACATATAGAGGACCAAACTGATGATATCGACACATATGAACCATGTATGACTCCATTGTTTGAGTATACGATCAAACATGACCATGGAAGTAGACTCTACTCAAACTAGCATTGCATTCCTGAGTCACAATGTGCTGAGTATGAGACCTACAGATTCACGCAGATGCCTTCCATAAATTTTGATGAGAAATTTTCATAAAACAATGACCATAGTGGATGTTCTAAGAGAATCTTCTCCCAACTCATACAGGAAAATGGAAGATGAAATAACTGGATGTCAAATTCAAAAACAAGAACACACACCAACTGCTTCCAAGATTGATCATGAAAAGAGTTTGGAGGATGACATTTCAAGGATTACCATGAGATATGAATTAAAGGAGGATAATTTTAGAAAATTAACCAATAGACTAATTTCATTCTATGGTAGCTCGGATTTAAAAATGGATGATGAAATGATTGCATCTCCTGTTTAAAATTCTTAAGATATTCTGAAACCTGGAGAATATGTTCACCTTTGGGATGACTCTGACAGCAACACTTCTACGTATTATTCCCTTAGGAATAACTCGGACTCTGATTCTTACTCGGCTAATCAAAATTCCTCATCATCTATAGAAAACACCACATCCACATACCACACCGAAAACATCAAAAAATCGAAAAAGTAGAAAATTTCATAAAAATTGAAACTGGAGAAGATATGAAGAATTTGGATCCTACTCTAAGGGAAGCACTAGAGAAAAAATTGATTTTTGAACTTCCCTTGATACAGGCCATTGAACACTTCCCTAACCTTTAAGGATTGGTAATGAACAAATTAATGCTAAAAAAGTCAGGTAGTATAAGAACAAAGACTGGAAGACATATCTTGTCAATGGCCACTTCCTTGTGTTGAGGAGAAAAACCAAGAGCCTCATAATGAACCGGTTATCCAGATTTGACTATGGAATCGCAGACACGATATTTACCCATGTTCGAATCGATAATGAATCTTAAATCAATATCCTCCCAACTTATGTATTTGATAAACTTGAACTCGAACCTATCAGGAAGATAAGAGAGATCGTTCAACTTGTTGATCGATCGATAAAGTGGCTGAGAGGAACAATTTCTGTCATCATTACTTTCCATGGTTCTCCGCTCAACGTAGACTTCATGATTATTGATATTAAGCATGGAGGAGAATTCACCCAGTCTTCGATCATTCTTGAAAATCCATTCTTGGCATTGACTAAAGCAATTATTAAGTGCGAGACTAGGGTAATCTATTTTACATCAATGGGAGGACTTCGATCTCAACAAGTTAAGGAACCACAATATTCCGAGGCAACTCATGAATCACAAGACAACCGTAACCAACAAGCAGTAGATGCCCTACCCCTCCCCACTATTCCATTTCCCGCTGCTCTCACCATGGAAAATGGAATATATGACTAATATGATCCGGAGACATATGCATGGGCTCACCCTGAGTTGGCTGAAACTGTTTCTGACTACCTTGATCAAACCATCTCGACATAGGAATGCTCCAATATCAAGTTAATTGAGAACGAACATGCAGACACTCTCCTAAATATTCCATTTCCCGCTGCTATGGAAAAGTGTTTCTTATATGATCCCGAGACATATGCATGGGCTTACCTCTATTCAACCTTCTCTGACTACCTTGACCAAATCAATTCAACTCAGGAGTACAAAAACATTAAGAAAGCTAAGAACAATAATGTGGGACATACACCGACCAAGGAGAAAATTTTCAATGGTTAATGATCTTGAGACTCAAGTGTCAAGACCTCACTCTTAGGACCAGCATCTTCACAGACAACATGAAACAAAATGGTTTCTCCTTCATCTAAAAAGAAATTCGCCTTTGACATTCTAGAATAGGAATTGTCTGATGATTTCTCATAGGGTCCGAAAAGGGTAGTTTACATGAGAGAGGTCTGTTTGGCAGTTCTAAAGACATATCTTCATAAGGATACAAATTTTGATTCCCAATGGATGACTCCTATTCCTCACTATTATTCATATAAAGTCGATTCTCCCGGACTCATTAAATATACTGGAATAATTTCTTACGAGCTGACTGAGATTGGTGCTTCCGAAGATTCATCTGAGGATGAATCGCTTGATCCCAAAAAGGAACACATTCTGAAAAAATAATTAAAGAAACTAAAGAACAAGAATATTTGGAGTTCCTCCACTTTCAAATACTATTCATCTGAGGATGACTCTGATGATGGTTATATTTCATCTGATTCATAGACTTCATCAACTCTCCAGCATGATTTCTCTAAGGATAACACTGATAATGGTGGGGAATCATCTGCTTCGTCTCCTTCTTATCATTATGTTCTCCCACTACAGGATCACAAAAAGATCGGCCAAAAACCACCTTATTCGTCTGCTACCCACCTTCCCTCCCGAATCCATTAGTCTCCTTGTATATCTTCTTCCTCTACTTAGGCCCATGCCTAAGTATAGTGGGGGGACCGATGCCATCTGTATGTACCACTCTATTTACACACTCCGTCTCCCAATCGCCCCATTTTCACAATTCTTCCATACTTAGGCTAACCAGAGCCTAAGTATAGGAGGAATCGGTACCCACATGTATATACTTTCCTCATTCACATCTCCTAACCACTCAGTTTCTCTCTTCTTCTATAGTTAGACTGTCCACAACCTAAGTATAGGGGGCGGGCTAACTTCTATTGTTTATAAGTATTTTTCACTTTCTTATGCTTAGTCCGAGATATGTCTTCTTTTCGCATCTTGTGCTATGAGGACATACCACTCGCTAAGTAAAGGGTGTGTGTGTGTGTGTTTATATATATATATATATATATATATATATTATGTATATATTTTACCCATAGCTTGTACTTTCATGTAAGTCTATATGTATTTACGGGGTGGGTAACTAACAATAGAAAAACAAAACAAAACATGAAAAAAAGGAAAAAGTTTTGTTACTAACACTTATAATGTCTAACCTAATTTTTTTTCGAAAAAATGGCTTCTTATTCATTTTTTCATAACAAATCTCAAAAAAAATCTTGCATAAAAAATATCAAAAGTAAAAAAAATTGTGCCTACATTTCCCACATCTGCACTTCATCCAACATTACATGCTTATGTATTTGTGAAAAGTCATTGGGTTCTGAATCGACTTATGAGTAGAAATCGAGAGTGGTCTGGACTTGAGCTAAATCCTCCTAATTTTATGAGGAACTTCACCGAGTAATAGGATTTTAGAAGCGTCAGGTCTATTACTTAATTTTTTGAGTTCTACATGACAATGAACAACGTTTGACTCCTAGTGTCTTGCCTGGTTTCTTCATTCTGGGTACGACTTTGGAATAGGGAATTAATTTGTACACTCGCACAATGCACTTAGCTCAACTTAAACGAGGTGTTGGAAGACTGTGTGAGTCTCTTTTCTGGTAACGTGGAAATCTAAAGACCGGAGTATAAGTTGAAATAAAGCTTCGGAAAAGGATTGGACAACTGGGCATAGATTTTTCTAAGACCCCAAAAAATGTATGAAAAAAAGATTCCATATCTGTAGGGGCACAACAAGATCCAAGCAGATCTACTAAAAATCCAAATATATAGAAGCCACTACCAAATAAACATTTGACCAAAAAGGGCCAACCTTCAAGAAAACCTGCAGATCTTGGTGGAGACTTGGCTAAAGTGGTCGGCTTCACAAGGAGAGGTGACTACACTGGTTACTCTCCAATTCTTTTCTCCTTCTTCTACCTTCTCCCTCTATTCGATTGTGAACACAACACGACATACCTTAGAAGGAAATACCTGACTCCACAAGAACGAGTTACTGGAGAGGAGGTTTGCGTGGTAGTCTGACATTCTGGATGGGAAGAGCTAAAACCTTTCACACACATGAGTCGATTGTTCAATTTCATGGGGTATGCTTTGGGAGGAGGATTGATATAAGATGAGTTCTGAGCCGAAACTGTGATAATGATGTGTAGAACTTGGAGGTTGTTGATTTTAAAATTCTAAGTATCACAGAAGTTCCGCCACACTAATAATCCAAAGGTCAGGTCTAGTTTCATTTTCATCTTCTACTCACGGTCGTGGTATAGAACCCAAACTAATTTGACCTCATTGTATTGCTTTAGATGCTAAGGGACGGGCATGGTTTAAGTATAGGAAATGATGAATCTCATATTCATCACTCTAAAGGACATGAATTAAGCTTAAATCCCTAAAAATCATATGCATTTCATCATTTGTTTTGTATAATTAGCATTCATGCATGTTTTGATAATAATTGTATTTTATCACTCATTCTTGCATAAAATAAGAAGCCAAAAATCCCAGCCAAAATAACCTGTAAAATAGCCTAATTTCCCTAATTTTTAACTAATTCATGCTAACTCCAAATGACTTGAAACCATCTCCACTGTTTACAGATTACTAACAAGATTAAATAAAAAATACAAAAAAAATCACTAACCTAAATAAGTGGACCAAAAACCCAAACCCTAGTTCTAGGATTTTTGAAAAAAAAACCTCGATATCATCCGATCCTACTCACTTTTGAACTAATATACATTCAAATACCTTCAAAATCAACCCAAGTTCAAGTGAATCGGAGCTCATATGTGAAAGTTTGGTTTTGGGCCTCTTTTGTACATTTTGTATTTTAACAGTTTTGACCTACTATTTTATCTAAATAACTAACCCATTTTGTTTTGTTTCTTTTTAATTTGTCGTATTTGATAAATGTTTTAATAAAATGCACAAAAATCCAAATACAAACTGAGCATGAAATCAAAGAAACTAATTGAGTACAAGTCTTCACTAATTGTCTGTACAAAAATTGTCATTTTCGTGTTTTATTTTATCTTTTTTTTCTTACTTGCTAAAAAATCCAAAAAAAATATATTAATGTGTAAATAATTTTCTTTTATTTTATCATATTTTTTCCAAATTTTTATCTGATATAAAAATAAAAAAAATTGAAAACCCAAAAAATCAAGGTACTATGTGTACATGGGATACCCCAAATATATCACTTTGTGCAAATAGTCGATTTTGATTTTGGTGTCTTCATGCAAGTTGTATATCTCATCGAGACGAGCAACATTCATGAAGAAATTTTTTTGATTTGGGTCATTTTCTATTTATTTCTTATTTATCTTTATCATTTATTCTTTTGAATTTTCTGGAGGTATTATGTGGCTGCTCCTAGAGCTGCCATGTGGCACCCATTTTTGAGCTTTTTATATTTCATTTTTAATAAAAAATAAATAAAATAACAAAAATAGTAAAAGTTATAATAAAACAGGTGGCACGTCTAGGACAGTTTAATCTTGGCCGATTGGACGACCCAGAAATCGCCCCCTTCCTCTGTCTCCTTTCCTAATCCAGAGGCGGCACCGCCCGTGATTCGTCACCGCTCCTCCGCGATCTTTAATAATCGTTGCCCTCATATCTCGCTCCTCCAGGATTCACAGCTCCGTCCGCAACCTTCCTTCCATCGTGGTGCCCCCAACCTCGCTACCGCCACGATCTCCACCCCAGCGGATCTAATATCGATCTCTGTCACCAATCCCCTCCTCAATCGCACGTCGGTCAACCCCTCGTCAAATCCCCTTAATCTCCTGCCACAACCATCCCCTCACCCTTTGATATAAATATATATTGCTGGCCATACTTGAAAACATCTGTCGATTCACACAACGGAGGGGCTACATCTCTCAGGTGGTGATAGCACCTATCAGTAGTACCCTCTGCCACGGCGAAATCTGAGCCCTCACAGGTTCGTAGCAGTGCCTCCATGTAGATGCCTTGCCCCGGAGCTTTTCTGTTGAGCCAATGACAACCCCCATCCAACAAGATGCCTCCATCGTCCACCAACATCTACCACAAATAACTCCTCCTCCGATCGCTGCAATCCCAACGTTTCTCCACCTCTGTTCATCAACGATGATGCAATCTCTCCATCGACATCACTTTCACCACCCTTGGACAACCATCTCGCCTCCAGGAGTCCAGCTACCACCTTCTACTGCTACAAGAGATACGCCTCTTCACCAGCTCCACCACGCCTCACCACCGGAACCACCGCCTAGAGCCCCTGCATGCCCTTCGCTTCGGCCTGACCACTACCGGAGCTTACTACTTCACCGTCGAAGGTCTCTAGGTCGTGCCAGTTCCATCAAAGCACAGCCAGGCTAACTCGAGACCCCCCATCACGTGCATCGCATACGCGGTTGGGGGGTGGGCTCCTCCTTACGTAACACTTGGGAAAAACTGCTCTGAAGCCCCTGAAGGTTGTTGCATTTCCAAAGAGAACCCAACCCAGAGGTCACGTTTCCCGCACGTGAACTAGTGGGAAATTTGAAGAATTTGCCCCGAAGGACTACAAAATTATTATCTGCTCCCCGCTGCTCAAGGGTCACGTGCATGGCACGTGACCACTTGAGATTTTTGCAGAAATACCACTAGGGGTATAGGTATTTACATTTCTATCCCTCTATTTATATTTTTATTTATTGTAATTACAGCGATACCCATGTATTCTCCCTCCACTTGGAACCTCTTTATTGCATTATTTTTATTATTAAAAAATAACACCGTGTTCTTCAATTAATTCTCTACATCGTGGCGTATTTTTGATATTTTTGTGATATGTGGTTAATTAATGATTAAATGTTTTGTGGAAAAATGCATATTTTGGCCACTTTATGCTTCTAAATTCATAATTAATTAACCATTGCTGAAAAATTACAAAAAAATTACGTATTGTAGAATTAGTTGTTTGTTACGTTGTATCCAAAAAGATTTGCATTTGCATGCATGATTTTCCTTATAAAAATCATTTTACATATTTCAATATTTAATTTTTAATAGGTATTAAACCTTGTATTTTTGAGGCTTAGGATTTTTGTCATATCCAACACCTAGTGATAGATCTTGGATAATTTTATCCTTCGAAAAAAATTAGGTATAATATTTATTATAATTAATTTTTGAAATTCAATTTGTTTGCATTCAAAAATTCATAAAGTTTTTATCTTGGATTCAAAAATTGCAAAAAATTATAGTACATTCTTTTCATCATTATTGTCATTTTTGTTATGTTTCTTCCCTTTCGACCTGACGAGATCTAAGGGATCTTCCACTCATTGCAGCTGTGGCCATTGACCCTGCCTCTTCCACTCTGGCCATCATAGTCGTCGAGCCAACGACATCAACTTCATCGGCAACAATGCCTCCACCGTATCTCCACCAACATTCGACTATCCTTGATAGCCCCTCAGACATCAACAATAAAATCTCCATCACCTATAGAAGCTTCATCACCTCCACAAAAAACTCTTCCATTCGCTCATGCCACTTCTCCTACTAGGTGCCACTACCGCTAGCGACCTCGTCCATCCTCCACTTGCCCAGGAGCACGACCCCCACAAGAGCAACCCCCAACTCCTCTGCGGAGGCCTTAACACCGGTGCACCATCGTTTTATGGTTAGAGCCAGGCACGAAGACCGAGGCCCCCTCGCACATGCGAGGCATGTGCGTTGGCAGGAACTTTGCAAAAAGCCCTCTGTTGATCTGCCAAATTGCACAAAACTCCCCCTCCAACAAGGGGTCACATAGCACACACGTGACTCCTTGGTACTTTTATAGAAATCCCCTTCTGGGGATAGGAATTTATACTCATGTCCTTCTATTGCATATTTTCTTTATTCTATTTATTGTAATACTATAGACAGACCCCTGAACCCTACTACTTATTTGAGCTTTATTATTGCATTATTTCTATTATTCAAAAATAGCATGATGTTCTTCAATTAATTCTCTACATTAAGGCATATGTTAGACATTTTTTTGTCTGTAGTTAATTAATAATTAATTGTTTCATAGAAAATTGTATATCTTGCCCATTCTGTGCTTGAAAATTCATAACTAATTAACCATAGCTCTGAAAACCGCCAAAATTAAGAGATTGTAGAATTAGTTGTATGTTACATTGTGTATAAAAAGAATTACATTTCCATGCATGGTTTTCCCGATAAAAATCATTTTGCCTATTTACGTCTTTAATTTTTAATAGGTATTAAATCTTATATTTTTGATGTTTAAGATTTTTCTGAGATCATTCACCTAGTGATAAATCTTGGATAATTTTATCCCTTGAAAAAAATATGTTTAATATTTATTATAATGAAATATTGAAATTCGCATCATTTGCATTCATAAATTCATAAAAGATACATCTTGAATCCAAAAATTCCAAAAAAATATAGTGCATTCATTTCATCAAAATTGACATCTCAACCAAGTTTCATATTTTTCGGACATAGTTTGATTGAAAATCACATTTTAGTCTCTAAAATTGTCCACATTTGCATATTACATCCCAAATTGCATTAAAAATACCAAAAAAAAGGTCTCGAAAATCATGCACAAACTTTGATAAATAAAATTCTAGCTTATTCCTCTACCTCCTTGAGTTCGACCTTGGGTCTTGCCCAAGTAAAATAAACATAAAACCACATTGATTAAAAATTAATTAATTTATTGTGGTTATTTCATGACCTATTCTGATTATGCACCTACAACTAAACGACATTAATTTAAACGCTCGATAATTCTTCATAATTAAGCAGGGCATTTTCACAACTCGTCGCTATATGTCTAGGTATGTACATTTGACAGACCAATAGGTTGTTCTCCTAATCAAGGTTTATACACCGACAAGATGGTGTGCATATAAGGGCATATGAGCTATATGATGTCTCAGAGAGATCATACATGTTTACTTGTCAATTAGAAGACATGAGCTCACTCATGAGGTATTGGGACCAATCAAATTCCATGCATGGTCTTCATGCTTTGTTAGCATGACAAGAATTTGAAGGTATGATATATGCTTTTGGAAAGCATATGACTGATACCAACTCCCAATAACCAAATGAGAAACTTAATGATGAAACCATAAAGATGACAGTGTAAACTAATCATAGGTCTTCTAGAATGCAGTATGTACATGTATAAGGAATACATGTGGGTGCTCATAAACGATTGTATAACCACTACACTTCCATTATGAGGGAGTGATGAAACAAGTCTAGATTTTAGTGACTCCTCTTAGTAGAGAAATGATATGGTCTTGGTCCAAATGCTGTACATTGATCTAAATGTGATTCAGATGCATTGAGAAGATTAGATTTATGGTCTTGATTTAATCAAGCATCTATGAAAGGTCCATGAGATCTAGTTTTGAGATGTGATCTCAAAAATCCAATTCATTAATGTCGAATATATAATTGCCATGTCCTTATATATAAGTATCTGTAGAGAAAGTGCATTAGAGTTTAAGAATAATTACTTTGTTAAATTATTTCCAAGCATTGAGAAATGGACAAATATATGTGATTTAATTATCATGAAATAATTGTTAAATACAAAAAGATGCAGGGTGTAGAGCGCAAAATACCCAAAATGTGCATGGACACGGACTGAGCTGATCAAATCAGTTATCCCCGTGGTGCCTCCACGTACGACAATAACAATTCACGTTAGATGCATAAGATTGGACCTCACGTGGAGATCCAACAATGGAATCTCGCTAGAGATCTGACGGTGGATGTAGCAAACAAAGAACATCTGTGAATCTAATGACTGACGATGCATGTGAACGAATTGGGAAGAAACACCATCGAGGCGAAGTTATACCGGGGATATCACCCTCCTCCAACATCCTCTACAACTATAAAATGCCCCTGATGCTTCCTGGTGGTATACTCTATCCGCTGGCGACTACAAAATGCATGAAGAACCACCTGAGATTTCCTATGACGTTGGGACGAGAGAGTGTTCCAGGTACCTCCATTGATGGTTCAAAATCACCTCCAACTGGCTTTTCACCTTCTAACCTACACAAGATGGTGAAGTGGTCAAGGGAAAATTACTCGACCCTCTTAGAAGTTAAGTAGATGGATGGTGGTGCATGGCGAAGGTGCCTCAGGCGAGTGGTGTATTGAGAGCACTGAACTCCAGATCCAATGAGGATCTAGGTGAGCGGAGGTGAGTGGAGAGTAGAATAAGTAAAGGGGAGTGAGATGAGTATGGTGCAGGATGAAAAACATGAGGAATGATGGAACGAAGGGTGACTGGAGCGCTATAGCTCCAGTGATGACTAAGTTAAATCTACATTAATATAAGAAGTAAAATAAGAAACAAACTGCATTAACTAAAACCTAATAAATAAAACTAACTAAGAAGCTACAAAACACTTACTCATATGTCCAACAGCCATGAGCTGGGTACCTCGATGGCGACTTTGCTGGATATGGTGGGAGTTGCCTCCACCATGCTCCTTCCTTATCACGAAGAGCGGGGAGCTCCTCCCGTCACAAGGGCCTCAACCATAATGCACTCCTAAGGGGTAAAAATGAGCGATAAAATGGAACCAAATAAAAAATGGTGGAGAAGGTGGGGTCTTTGTACAAGTGGTGAAGGAGTGAGGTTCGAGGTGAGATAACGGGTGAATCAGAAGTTGTTTTGCCCGAGGAGAAGGCTCACCGTGGTTCTTGGATGTATACGGAAGAAATCTTGTGAAGGGTCAAAATCTCCATGAGTGATGTATCAGAGGATAGAAAATCAAGAAGAGAGGTGTTTTGCCTGGTCTGAGAAGACGAGGTGTAGGTTAGAGGAGTTGATCGAAGTCAACTCACGAGGCAGTCTGGTTGGTCCACGTGGACCAGTAAGAAAAATCTACCATGAAACTATTTCTAAATTAATAAATAAATAATAAGTGAGTTTATTAAATAAAATTCATAAAACAAAAAATGATTATTATTTTGTATATTATTTTATTATGATATTTTTTATTTTTTTGATGTATTTTATTAAAAGTTAATTTTTAGGGTTTTATTTTATAGGTCTATTTACATATGTTTTGGTTCTTTTATTTTTATTTTGTACTTTGTATTTTCTTATTTTATTTTCATATTTATATACATAAATGTAATTTTATTATATTCTTGTGATATAATATTTACACTTGAATAAATAAGAGTATAATATATACATGTATAATTATTGGTATTTCATCTATGTGTGTTTGTATTCTATTTTATTTTACATTTTTTATTTATAGTTTTATTATAGTTTTAATATGTACATATGTTATAAATAATATTTACAAAATTATAAAATTATATAATCATAAAAATAAGAAAGAGTAAATAAAATGAATATTTTATTTGGTTATATTGTACAATAGGGGTCCAAAACCTAACTTTCACACCTTAACTCCAAAAAATTTGAAACTACCTTCATTAAATAGATTATTAAAATATATTTACAAATAAATGTGCTTTTGATAGATTTTTAAATTTTATTTTGGAGACATGAGTCAGTGAAGTTCGGGTTTTGATATTTTATTTAGAGTATGAAATGTACATTATATATTATTTCTTTATGAGATCAATTTTATATTTTTATTTATATTATTGTCTACAACTTTCATGTGCAAAGTTTCTTTGTTTGACTTAAAAAAGTGGAAAATAAAATAGGTTCCAAAAATGAATAAATGAATGGAAATTTTAGGTGATTTTTGACCCTTCTCTCTCACTACTTTATTCCGTGTCGACCCAGACATCAAGATGCTTAGGTCTCAGGGTTTAGGGTAATAAAATACCTTTGGTATTTGATTCTTTTTCTTTTCTTTTCTTTATTCTTTATTTTTGGCATTAGAAACTATATTTTATACAATATTTATACAACAAAGAATGAATGCTAATTTTTCCAAATTAAGGCTCTTTACATGAATTAGCTAGGTTTCTGAGGAAAAAATGATAGAATAAAGGTGATGAACTGGTGATTCATCACCCCCTATACTCGCCTTTGCTAGTCCCTAGAAAACACTTACATAATAAGCAAAGAAAATAAAAAAAACAAAAGTGGAAAAGATAGAAAGTCGATTATGTTTATTTCTAAAACTTATCTATACAAAATAAATTTCTGGAGCTCAAGTCAGACCTTTGAAATTTTAGTGTGGTCAGAACCTTATTGGAAATCGGATTTGAAACATAATAGTCTTCGAGAATCCAAAAACTCTGCTCAAGTCTCCTCAATAGCTAGGTCAGAATACTTCAACTCATACATAAACCCTTATGTCTATGATTCTTACATGTACAGCGTGTGTGATAATGGCTCTTCTCAACTAAAATGACAAAAAGACTGACTTCTACAGCGTGGCAACCCAATGATTCCGTAATCCAGCAACTGACTTCTACAGCGTGGCAACCCAATGATTCCGTAATCCAGCAACTCTTTACTTAATAATTAGTGTATGCCTTCTATGTTCAAGTGGCAACCAACTCAAGAGGATTGGGTGAAGACAAGAATGGACATCAGCCAGTGTAGCTACCTATCCTAGGATGCATAACCAGTGTAGTCAATTCATCCGGTTGTAGTCTCACATTATATGACATTGAAGCTCGAGATTTCTTATTGATTATACAAATATATACACTGGTAGGATTTTATTTTCAATCAGGTCTGCCCACTTTTTTGGAGTTTTTGCTTTCTTTTCTTTGAAATACTATATACAACATCATTTACATATGGACTTTTTCCTCATGAGCCAATATATTATCCCTCTTTCGAAGCATTATTGCAACCCACATTCTCCTGTCCTTAGACATATCTATTACTAGAGCGGTTGGGGTGCACTTCCATCCCTAGATGAGGACGAATGTTTCCACTCGTGTGCATCTCAAACTGATAAATTCAATCCCCTCACCACTCCAACTGAGTTGACACAAGTGAAAGGTGCAAGTGTTCAAGTTACATCATTATCAACAAGAACAGTGCGTGTGTCTCTGAAATACTCTACTTAGGTAGTCAATAATACATTGGACCAAGTCTCACAATTCTTGAATAATTAAATCAACTAGACCTAAAGCACCTAACTTCTAGTTCCTATAAGATTCTTGCGATCAGGTCGATTTAAGGTCCAACCAAGATCCAATCTTCGGATTTTACTTAGACATGTTCAATTATCAAACTCAATCCAAAAATGTGAATGCTATGCAAATGCTATGTACATTGCAGGAAATATTTTCGTGATGCAATGTTTAAACTTTTGAACTTTTTATGGATTTTTGAAAAAGGTTTGCAAATTTTTCTTCAACTTCTGAAAAAGATATTGCAAATGTTTTTGGGTTTTTTCAAAATAAAAATATTATTGGAAGAAAAGATAGTACACATATTTACATGGGGACACATCTTATTATTTACAAGAGTTGGTGATTTTAATGATTTATAAGGGATATTAAATAATGAATTATTTTTTAGTAAATATGTTTATACATTTGGTAAAGAAATTTGTTGTGATGTATATACTCCTCAAATTTATTTGAAAATCATTTTACAAATAATTTTGAAAACTATAATCCAAAATGATTTTTTGCAAATAATTTGAGGAATAATATATAAATTTTTATTAAGTTATTTTAATGCATTTATAGTGTATATATATTGTATTTTATACAGAATTCTTGCCATATTTATTATTAAAAATACGAAAGTACAAGTTATATGTAAAGTATATACGCAGTATATACGACACCCCTATACTTAGCTTGAGGTATATCCTCAAAGATTAGAGAGGAAATAGAAGACATAACCCGTTCTGAGTATTGAAGAGTCTTAAATAATAGCGAATGTAAGAACGAATGAATCAAGAAGTTGATCGTCCCTCCAATACATAGGATAAACTAATCCTAAGTTAGCTGATTGTACACAAGGAAGGGAGGGTCAAGGGTGTGAATGATATATCGTACTCATACTATCTCCCCCATACCTAGAGTGAGATATCCCTAGGTATAGAAAAGAATAGAAGACAGTGGAGGGGATCAACGAATGAAAGAAATCAGGGTGCGCACCCCCCAGACTTAGAACAAAGTATGTCCTAAGTATAGAAGACTAACAAAAAGGGCGACACGTTTTTGGTAGAAAAATAAAAGTGAGAATGAAAAGAAGAGAAGACAGATGGAGATAAGAGAAGAAAAAGAAGAGGATGTACACATCACTCCCCCTATACTTAGGTTAAAAGAGCCCTAACTATAGGCAACAACAAGAGTAATGAAATGAAATAAAGAAAGAGCATCCAGCTCATCCACACCCTAGACTTAGGACAAAGTATGTACTAAGCATGGCAACACGAACATGGGGTGGATAAGCAAAATGGTTGATAAAAAGAAGTAAACGAAAGTGCATATAAAGAGAATGGATGTACTGATGTCAACAGGAAGAAAGCGAACATTCTTGCGAGAACGCTAAGCAATGGAACTGATAAAGTGCAGGTCGATATCAGGGTCCTCAGTTGTAGAAGCTGATTAGAGTCGACATGGCGAAGATTCTAAGTGGTGTCAAAGTAGAAATACACGAACGGGTTAGTGGAAGAAGTGTGAATAGGTCCGGCCTAGGAAATCTCTGCTAGGTCATCATCAAAATGAATTTGTATGAACTCATCTATGGAAGCGGTCAAGTCATGTTCATTTCATGATGTCTTGCAGTTTTCGAAGTGAAAAGGGATGAACTCGTCATTGGAAGAAGTAAGGTCAAGTTCATCCTGTGGAGTCTCAATTGGATAATCATCATCCTCAAAAGGCCTGAATTCCTTGATAAAAGCAATGGGATCAAATTTGATCTCTATAGTCTTAAGTAAGTCTGTCGTCTACTTAAATGTGTCAATCATGTAAATCCTACAGATGTCATCAATGCATCGCCAATCACAAGAAGAGGAAACTCCAAGTCTATGATTTTTGAGTCTTCCTTCCTACTGAGGAATTCTCGGGTCTCATCATCTATTATAAAAGCATACTTCTCTGATATCAGTAGATAGGTCATTGGGCTCGAGGTCAGCTAACACGGGCATGCTCTTGTGGGGTGCGACCCTCTAGTTGGTGGTAGGTGTGGTGATCAACACATCGTTCCCGACACCTAAACAAAAGTGAATCTCTCTAGATCCATAATCAATAACGAACCTTGCACAGGTGAGGAAAGGTTGTCCTAGTTTGATTCGAGAGCGATCCCCAGGGGCGGAGTTCTCCATAGGCAACACAACAAAGTCTGTAGTGAAGCTCGTTCCCTGAATCAAAATGATGATGTTTTCAAGAATACCCTTTGGCTTCTTTATTGATCCATCAACAAATTGAATAATCATCTTGGTTTTCTTGAGAGGCCGAAAAATGAGTAGACTATACAACTGAGAAGGGTATTAAATTGATCAATGCACTGCTGTCGAGGAGATAGTTATCACATGAATGGTTAGAGATGATGCATCTCACAAGAGGTGTGATAGTGTCCTTTACTAGAAGAAGGGTGGTGGGTGATGGCATGGGCAGTGGCCATGGTCAAGATATGATGCTCATATCTACTACTTCTCTTTCTCTTCTTGGGATAAGGAGAATATAAATGGGTCATGGCCTGAAAAAGTGAGGCATCAATGATCTCATGAATAACGACCACCACATTAGATTCAGTCAAGATTTTTTAGAATTTGTTGGACCTTTTCCATACAAGGGAGGAGATCCGAATCATCATCTACACAAGGACGATGAAGAGCAGTCTGTACAGTGTCATCCTCGGGTTAAAGGTAGGATAGGGGTTGAGTGAGTGTGTGGACAAATGATCTGGCATGTAGGCCCACTCCTCACAGTCTGAATCAACAAGTTGCCTCCGAAAATGTTTTTGTATTTTTAAATTTAGCTCATTTTTTTTGTATTTTTGGCGATTGCAATCTCTCATGGTTGTCCTCAACTGAATCAATAAATCTAGACGGTAAATCATCAATATGGCTCTTATTTAGGCTATTGAGATCGTTAATCCTCGAATTCATATGATCCGTTATCTGGGACAAGGTCTCCAATGTAGACAACATAAGAGGTGACTTCAATAGATCAATCTCGGATCGGTGAGGTGGAGGAAAATGTGAGGGTGATGGTGGTGGATAAAAATTAGAGGTCTGAAAAAGTGACAGGGGTAGATATACAGCATAAGAAAAATTAGGAGTAAGTTTCTCCAGGAAAAATGGGGGTGGACCAATTGGAGAGGAAGAAGGATGCGCAAAATCTAGATAAAAATAACTCCAACCAGCATTATCTGAAGAAAAGGAAAATGATCGGGAGAGCATGATGGTCAAGCCAAGAGATGCGAGAACAAGGTGAAAATGTGCACAAGAGATCAAATATGCACACAAGCGATCACAGACAAATATACACAAGACAAGACAAACCCCTCAATTCACCTATTCAACTCGGTGAAGATCGTGAAAGCTCGATATTTTTATCCTATCTATTTTAGAGTTATATGAGAATCATAAATTTGTACAAAATCTTAGGTTGGCCTAGGATTTGGGCACAACTCCTTTGTGTGTACGTAAGAAATTTAAAAAGAATAGAATAAGGGGGTTACTGTCCCTAAGACAAATATTATTCCTTTTTATGTATTTTAGGGTCGAAAAATATTAATAGTTATATTTTTATTGATTATTGTATTTTTAATGAAATGCACGAGCCTAATGAGATATCAATTCCTTTATCTCGTAAGTGACAAAATCATAGGGAGAGAGCCAAGAAAGCAATGCAAGATGAAATCAATGATGCATGCTAAGTAGAAATGCTCATCTTTCCTTCAGCTCTCTTCATGCAAGAATGCTAAAAATAATTAAAGCATGTACTATATGAATAATAAAAACCGATGAAATTGTCGTAGATGAGAAAATGCTATTAGCGTGAAATGCGAAATGTCAACCATCTAGAATTAAGACCAAGGTCAGGTCTTGGAGGTCACTCTGTACCTGCCACAACGGGTCTTGCAAGCCTTGTATGTGACCACTCTCGGTGTGTGGTCTCAAGTACAAATAATTAAAAATTAAGATTTGACTAAGTCCAAGCATGAATCTACTGGCACATGCAGATATAATTAGGTGAGTGGACCTTAATCTTATGACAAGTAATCCTAATGCTAGGGCACAATAACACAAAATAAATGAAAACAAACTCATGAAACAAATAAAAAGAAAAGCAATAAAAAACATGAAAAAGCCAACGAGGCCCCCAAGGAGCAATCCCTCAGGCACTAGACCTCGTGAGGTGTGGTGTCCTGAGAGTCCTGAATATTACAAATTAATAGTCTCTCTGTCAATTTGAGTTGCAAATAAAACAAAGGTGCAAAATTTTGTCTTCAAAATTCCTTCAAGTCCTTTGATACTTGGTCAGATTGCCACCTTTGCTTCATGTGCGTGAGTAGGTGCTCCTCGTAGAGCTTCTCCCTCGATTCGCGTTCCTCGAAACAAATTCATACAAAAAGAGGGGTTAGACAATTCAACAAGATAATATCAAATGAAATAAAAAAATGAAAGTTAAAAATATAATAAGACTCAACTATCAAAAACCAATATATGCATAATTGCTCCCTAGCATCGACACCATTTGATGTCTGAGATTGGGCGAGGGTCTTCAAATCTCACAAGGCGAGAGATCAAATTGATGTGGTGACCACTCACGAAATCCCAATCAATCACAAATTAACCCACAAATATATCAACTAATGAAATAAAAAGTGAGGATTTCAATTTTTTATAACTCTACAATAGATGTGTATAGGTGTAAGTATGTGTAGAGTCTCAAATAATATGCTAGAGATTTGTGCAAATAAAGTGTGCAAATATGATTGTGTGATCTTCTTGTCTATTTTTTGTTTTTGTTGGTTTTAAATTTTATACATTTTAATTTTTTTTAAATGATTTAATTTTTTGAATTTTATTTTATTTTTAGATTTTCTAGATTTTTGTATTTCATTATCTTTTAAATATATGACATAGAATATATAAAGCTATATAAACAATGTAGTTTAAGATAATTAAAAATACTACTAAAATTGGTCAAAATATAGAAAAAATGTTTTTATGTTTAAATATTTTCTACTCTTTTTGTGATTCTTCATATACTTTTGCTATTTTTATGTATTTTTAAATTCAAAAATATCCCAAATTATGGATTTAATAAGTGGGTCGAATTCAAGAAGATGAAAAATAGAAAATTAAGCCAAAATTCTTCAAATCAATCTTAATAGATAGATAGTATTATAAAGAAAATGTAGAGACGTAAAAATATATTTTTTAAATTTTTAGGAATTTTCTATCTTCTTATACTGGCTTTCACATATTTTAGATTTTTATGTATTTTATTTTTATATTTTTAGGATTTTTGGTTTTTGAAGTTAGAAAATAAATAAATAAATAATAAATATTTTTTAGATTTTTTTAGCAACCTTTTTTTATATTTTACACTACAAAACAAGACAAGAATTATGCTCTTTTGATTTTTTACTAAATATTTAAAAAGTCACAAATTGTCAAAATAAAATTTTGTCGTGGAAGTATGTTTAATCGAGAGCTTAACCCTATTTTTTGGAGATTTTTGGTGTACGATTGATCTTTTTAATAAATTGATCAAATACCCAAAAATTAATGTCCTAGTCGGGGCATATATGCAAAATCTATAAATATCAGGTATGTAAATGCAAAATGTCCAAAATTATACAACTGCAATTTAAAGTTCTTTGATTGAAATGAAATATAAAGAAAAGTAAGGATCTGGTTACAAAATTGCCAAGCCCACGAGCACAAGCACGTGTGATTCGCTCGCATAGATCGATATGCAAATAAAATAATAACGAGGGTTTTCTTGAAAATATTAAAACAATATTCAAACGATAGTTGAATGTTTATATAATAATTATTAAATACAAAAATATGCATGGCATAGAGCGCGAAACACCCAGGACTTATGCATAGACGGACGATGTTGATTGAATCACTTATCCACGTGGCACCTTCACGTGTAGTGATGATAGTTCACATTGGACAAACATGATTAGATCTACGTGGAGATCCAATGGTGGAATCTCGCTATAACTGATGGTGGATGTAGTACATGAAGAATAGGGGACAATCTAATGGTGGAGGAGGTTGGTGAACTAGCTTGGAGGAAACACCCTGAGGTAAAGTTCTACCGGATATCACCCTCTTCCAATGACCTCTACACTTCCAAAATGCCCCAGATGCTTCCTAGTGGTATCCTCTGTCTATTGGAGGCTCGATAAGGCATCGAGGTCCACCGGAGATCTCCCACGATGTTGGGGATGAGAGAGAGTTCCAGGTACCTCCGATGAGGGTTCAAAATCTCCTCCAGCTAAATTTTGACCTTCTAACTAGCACCGGATGATGATCGGGTTGAGGGCAAAATGCCTTAACCCTCTTAGCAGTGAAATATACGGATGGTGTTTTGTGGCAGAGGTGCCTCAAGCGAGTGGTGGATTGTAGGCACTAAACTCCATATCCAATGAGGATCTGGGTGAGTGGAGGTGTGTGGAGAGTTGAAGAAATGAAGGGGAGTGAGATGATTGCAGTGCGGGTCGGAAAACATGAAGAAAGATTGAAGGGTGGCCGGAGAACTATAGATCCAACGATGATTAACCTAAATCTACGTTAATATAGGAAGTAACTTACCAAACAAAATGCATTATCTAAAACCTAATAACTACAATGAACTAAGAAGCTGCGGTAGACTCACTCATATGGAAAAAAGCCATGAGCTGGGTACCCTGATGGTGACTTTGCCGGGGATGGCAAGAGATGCCTCCTCCTTGCTCCTTCCTCACCGTGAAGAGCGAGGAGCTCCTCCTGTCATAAGGGGCTCGGCCCCTAACGCAATCGGAGGAGTTAAAACAGGGGGAAAATTGAACCAAATCAAAATGGATGAGAAGGAGGGTCTTTGGACTGGTGGTGAGGGTGAAAGGTTCATGGCGAGATCACAGGTGAATCAAAGTTGTTCCGCCCTAGGAGAAGGCTTGGCGTAGGTCTTGGATGTATAAAGAAGAAATCTTGTGAAAGCTCGAAATGTCCTCCAGCTATATATCAGAAGTTAGAAAATCGAGAAGAGAGGTATTCTGCCATGATGACAGGTCAAGGTGCAGGTTAGAGGAATTGATCGAAGTCAACTTGCTGGACGTTCTGGTTGGTCCATGTGAACCAACCAGAACAAACCGCCCTAAAATTATTTTTATATTAATTAATACATTACAAATAGTTTTATTAAATTAAATTCATAATATAAAAAATGTTCATTATTTTGTATATTATATTATTTTAATTTTTATTTATTTTTCCAAGCTATTTTATTACAAGTTAATTTTTAGGGTTTTACTTATAAGTATATTTGCTTGTGTTTTGATTCTTTTGTTTTTATATTATTATTTTATTTTATATATTTACAACTTATTTTTATATAAATAAATATCATTTTATTAAATTTTTATGTTATAATATTTACATTTGAATAAATACGGGTACGATTTATACATGTATAAGTATAGTTATTTCATCTATGTATGTTTGTATTTTATTTTTTTTTAGTGTTTTATTTATTGTTTTATAGTTTTAATACGTACATATGTTATAAATAATATTTTAAAAATTGTAAATCAATAAAATATAAAGAAAGAATAAATACAATGAATATTTTATTCGAGTATATTGTACAATAGGGGTCCAAAACCTAACTTTTACACATTAACTCTGAAAAATATGAAACCACATCATTAAATGGCTTATTAAAAGTTATATCCAACTAAAGTTGATTTTGATAGATTTGAAATTTTATTTGTGAGATATGGGTCTGTCAAGTTTGGGTTTTGGGATTTTATTTAAAGTATAAAAAGTAAATTGTGAATTATTTTTGTATGAAATCAATTTCATATTTTTATTTATATTATCGTATACAACTTTTGTGGGAAAAGTTTCTTTATTTGAGATATATTGAGTGATAAATAAAATTGGTCGTGAAAATGAATAAATGACGATTAAATGAATGGGAATTTTAGGTGATTTTTGGACTTTATCCTTCCCTACTTTATTACTTGTCGACCTCATCATCAAGATGTCAAGGTCTTGTGGTTTAGGGTCATAAAATAACTTTTTATTTTATTCTTTTCTATTATTTTCTTTATTCTATAATTTTGGTAATAAAAATAGTATTTTGTACAATATTTATACAATAAAGAATGAATGTTAATTTGTACAAATTGGGGATATTTACATCCATTAGCTAAGGTTTTTAAGGCTAAAATGATAGAATAAAGGTGATTAAAAGGAGATTCATCAGTATTCATAGAGGAAGGTCATCTTGATGTCCATATGCCAGATGTCGTAGTTAAGAGATGCAGTTATAACTAGCAGCGCCCTGATGGACTTAAACATTGCCACCGAAGAGAATGTCAAATTGTAGTCGTTGCCTTCTCTCTCTGTGTAGCCCTAGGCTACGAGATGTGCCTTGAAAGTATCTACTTTCCCATTAGGTCCTCTTTTTCTCTTGAACATACATTTACACCCAAAGGATTTAACCCATATAGGTGAATGCTTTAGAGTCCATACATCATTCTTATGCATCGAGTCAATTTTGACTTCATTGTAAGCATCCATCTATCCATGTCATGATCCGCAAGTGCTTCCTCAAATGAAGTTGGATCATTATGAGTTTCTCCTAATACATGGAATCTGTACCATTCAGGTGGTGCAACCACATGATGAATCTACATTTCATCATCTTTATTCTTTTATTTTAGCATAACAAGCCTTATAAAACACATGTATATATTAATAAATCTCTATTCTTACTAACCTGCATCTTGAGTAAATATTGTATATTTATCACTTTTAAAACTAAAATAAATAAATTAATTAAGGAAATATAAAGAAAAAATATTATATATATGTAATAGATACAAGTTGAATTAACTCAGAGAGTAGATCAAGACTTGACCTTATTGGCAAGGAATGAAGTAGGGGGAAATAAGGTCAAAAACACTAAAAATATACCCTATATGTTCTTCAATTGTATAGTATAAAATTCTTTAATTATTTTATCACATAACCCTTTGTAAATAATCATGATAAAAGTCTCTAGTAAATAATAAAAAATAATTACAAAATAAATCTGTGTATATAATGTAAGTAATGACACTCTCCGTAAGCCACAAAAAGTACAAACTTTCAAAAACAATATCTTCTCCACATGAATTCCAATTTCATTAAACTCACTTTCATTGTACTACTAATTAAATTATCTTTAAAATGGAGGTAATTTCATAAATTCCGAGTCAATGTGTGAAATGTGGAAAATTGGGGTATTATTATACTTGGTACCTGTATATATTGTGTGAATTAGTTAATTAATTAGTTTCTTCCGAATAATTATGAATATTATATTTTTCATTACTTGTACATATTATATTTAATCATGTAAAATACAAATAAAATTTCAAAAATAAAAAATCATGTATTCATTATATATATATATATATATATATCACCATGTATATATTGTACCTATACATATTTATTTAACCTAATAAAGTAACTCATAAAAATTGAATATAAATATCACTAAAATCCTCGTAAATTATTGTAAATAAATAAAACACTCAATTATATGTGTGTGTGTGTGTGTATATATATATGTGAAAATCATTAACTAAAAATCGAAATACTCTGCATATAGGTATACATACTTGAAATTAATACCATGTATTTGTTTTAACCCTTATAATTATATTATTTAATTAATTAAAAATCACCAAAAAATATGTTAATTTATTCATAACATATTTTATTTACATTATTTAACTTAATTCGTTTATTTAATATTTTTATTTAATTATTTAGCATTTTATTGTAATTTTGACATTTTCCACAATTTGGACTTACTCCAGGTGCGCTCCTTTTGGCAAGCCCGGGTCTGTTGACCCGGGGCAACTCTTCAGCCCACGTCTGTTAACCTTGCCTCCACTTGTATCTTCTCACATTTTTCTCATGTGCAACACTTCGTAAGATCTCTTGTACCTTTCTTTGATTCTCTGGTCATTCAAACCTCCTTCGTGCCACTACCTCATATCCATTCGTAATGCCCTTAGTCTCGCTCCATTAGAATTTCAACATCACCTGCATTTCATCTCTATAAATGTTGGTATCCACCTCCGGAGAGAATTTAATCTGCCTTTGGCACCTTCTTCACCTGAGATTGTGTGGCATAAGGAGACAGTGAGGAATTCTTCCAATCAGGTGCATGATGAGGGCGTTAATGGTTTCCATTCGACCACTCGCCGGAGTCCTCCACCACAAGTTCCACTTCTCCACTTCGGCTCAGATCGAGGCCTTATATCCCTTCCTTCCAGCCCATAGGTAATAATTGATTATCTTGTCATTAATTTTATACTTTTCATTCTCTCTTTTAATCTCTAGTTTATCTTAGAATTAGCAACCATCTCAACCTTCGATCCCTAAATCAGAGGAGCTCTGATCATCTAAACCACATCTTGACCACACCAAAACTTTTTCCCAACCTCAGGAGAATAATCTCCTTTCTGACCATCTGTATCGGAGATAACCATTCAATCCCATTTCTTATGATTTTGACCTTATTGCTGGGCTAGAGTAAACCTCCAAGCTCGGGGTATCCATTGCATGTCAAAGCAGCTCTAGGAAATGTCTGTAAAACAAAGATTAGGGTTTGAATGAGGTTCCCGTAGGACCAATTTTAATCACCTTCAAGATCCATTCCCTGGAAACTTTACGAAGATCCAATGTGTACGTTTGATGTTGAATCGAAGGAGCTTTGACTTGAGACCAATTTTAAGAGGAATAGAACTGAGCCAAGAGAGTATCAGTGGATCGAAGATCTCTAGAGACCACAAGCTTAAATGTTCATCCAGACGATATGATCAATGCATGATCAAGAACGGAGGACTTGTTTAGACCTTGCTCATTAATTTTGCCCGAAAAATGAGCCGTGGATTGAAGTCTCCAGATTTGATTCCATCCGTCCACGTGGATTCATCATCAACTGTCCAATCAGACTTCCAAAATATCAGAGTTGTACTTCGCACCACGTCCATAAAGGGTAACTTTGCACCCAAGCCCCTATCAATTATATTATTAGCAAATAAGTACCTACAAGTACATGCGTCTTTATGTCATTCTTTGAATATTTGATCCCTTTTCAACTACAACCATGCTTGTCATGTGATTTGTTGGGATAATTGCAACATAATTATTGAATTTTTAAGTTATTGTCTGGGCCTCGAAGTTATGTTATTTACATTTAGTATAATCCAACGAGGCACATGTGCCTTGGCACGTGATATTTTGGAAAAATTACGCATTTAACCCTGTCATCTCTTCATTGTTAATCTTTAGTCTGTAAAATTTATTTTTCCTGCATTTTTATCCTTATGAGAATGCATATTTATTTCTCATGATTAAAATCAAATAAAAATTAGCAAAATGCCTCGAAAAATCGCACAAAAATTCTCTTAGGTTCTTGATATCTTATCTTGCATAAAGAAATTTTATTTCTTTTTTTCTTTTATTTATATTATTTATAAAAAAATAAAAAATAACATAAAAATATAATGTTTGCATTCAAATTTCATAAAATATATGAAACATTTTCAAAAATTCTAAAAACATTCCTGTTATCATTTTTTGTATTGATAATATTTCTGACCAATTTTCATATTTTTATAATATATGAAAACCATAAAAATTGTAAATCTACTAAAAACATTAAATATCACGAAAATATGTTAAAAATTCAAAAATTATAAAACCCCTCTCTGAAAAATACAAAAAATGGTTGTCTTTATATTTTACATTTAGTTTTGACATTATTTGCTATTTTAAAAATACCAAATAAACTTTCAATTTCTTCCATGTATATTTCACTCCTTGTTTTTGATTTATTTATAGGTTTTAAAAATTATAAAATGTTGGGAAATTAAAAAGATATTAAGATATTATCGAAAAACCAAAAAAATATTTTTATCTTGATTTTCTGTGCCTACTTGATATATGTCAAAATCCAAAAAGAACGTAATGTTTTGTTTATTTATTTCCTTTCTTTCATACTTTTAAGTTTTAAAAAAACATATTTTTGAAAACTAAATATATATAAATAAGAAAACAAAAATGAAAAATACATAAAATAGCAATCTATAAATAATAGTAATATAGAATGAAAATCGAGCATAGTGTGCCCCGAGATTCCTTTATTCTTTGTATTTATTTTTCAATTATTAGAATTATCGTCTGGATTTTCATAGCTTCCTCGAGTTCGATCCTATTGCTATACATGTAAATTAAATAATAATTTTCTTTTGCTACATTTTTGTAATTATTTTTGCTCAAGAAGTAAATAAAATTTCTTATTGACACTTCTTTGGGTTTCAACAACACTTGTAATTAATTCATCTAAATCAAAAGCCTGAGTTTAGCGCTCACCAAAGTGGCACCTTTAAGTCCGTACATTCTTTCATTCGATTTTTCCCTTTTGTATAGTCTTCTATGCTTAGGATTAAATGATACTATGTATAAGGAGATCTCCGACTTCTATTAATTCTTCGAGTCATTATTGTATTGTGTCCTTTTCAATTTTCTATACTTAGCATGAGTTATGTCTTCAATTGCATCTCTTTAATCACTATGAGGACATAGTTCGAGCTAAGTATAAGGGGTGTCATATATATTGTATATACTTTATCCATAACTCATACTTTTATTAATTGCTATAAAGTGTGATTACTTTCTATATATTATAAGGATATGTATATAATAGGTAAGATCCATGCGTGTGTATAAACTTTGGTCACCTTACATCTTGTAAATAAATTTCAAAAAATTTGTAAAAATATTGTATAAAATTTGTAAAATCCTTATATATGTTTGTATATATTTTATTAAAACTCTCTCTAAAAGAAGAAAAAAATGCTTTGTATATATTTCATGCATTTGTATGTGCATTTTTCAGAATAGTATTGACATTTAAACTAAGTATTCATAAAAATTGAAGAATGGAGCTTAGTTGGACCTTAATCCACTTAATTTTAGAGGAACATTATAAGAAATTGAATTAAGTCATTTCAGGTACTAGCAACTTAATTCTTTGAGTCCATAAGACTATGTTCACATGTCATCTTGGTTATTCTAAGTAGAATATTTAACAGCACACACATGATTCTTCTAGATCATGGCTTATCTTGGAAAAGCATTCTACACTTAGCTCTTTATGGAGGAGGTGGTGAGGAGTTAGAATCTTTTGTCTTGGGGTAGCACACAGATGTGTAACAACTAGTGGGAATATATGTCTTCCTTTAGGGAGGGTAGCGCATCTTAACTTGATCTAGAAGCATTGAGGTCTAAAGATGGGATGTTGTGGGGTTGCAATAATGCTTCAAAAGAGGGATAGTCCACTTGGTCAAGAGGAAAAACTCCTTAAGCACATGTTTCACCTTGTATATACTAAAAAATACAGAATCACTAAAAGTGGATAGACCTAACTGAAAAGTAAAATGCCTTTCAGAGTGTATATACAAGTATAGAAAAATAAGAAGAGCTTCAAAGTAAAATTTGTGTAATCTTGCAACAGGATGAATTGGCTACACTGGTCATGCATTCAAGGATAGGTATCTACATTGGTTACTGTAAATTCTTTTCTCCATCTCATCTTGAACTGGTTGTACTTAAGCTTAGAAAGGAATACCCCCGTTCCTTGAGGAAAGAGTTGCTAAACCGAGGGACTAGAGTTACCTGGTTGATCGAGGTTTTTTTTGCTACTTTTGAGATGGGGAGATAAATTTCACTTACAACATACAAGTAAAGATTCATAGTAATCAGAATTTGTGTATGTAGACTTGTTCTGACCTGATTGATGAGGCAACCTGAATAGGAGTCTCGTGAAACTTGAAGGCGGTTAGGTTTTAAATACACTTCCTACTATGGTTCTGCCACACTAATAATCCAAAGGTTTATAGATCTCCAAACCACAACTTTATGAAGATAAGTTTAATACTCAATATTTTCCTAATTTCTTTATTTTTTTCCTTTCTTTTTTCTTTTATTCACTTGTTCTTTTAAATAAGTGTTTACTAAGGTACTAGAAAAGGTAAAGCATAGGGGGGTGACGGATAAACATGTCATCATCTTTATTCATTTATTTAAGCTTCAAATCCCTTATAAAATACATGTATTATATATTAATAAATATATATTCTTACTAACATGAATCTTGGTGTAAATATTTTATATTTATAACTTTTTAACCTAAAATAAATAAACAAATAAATTAAGGTAAAATTAAGAAAATAAAAGACTGTATATATCTAATAGATACATGCTATGTCAACCCCGAGAGAAGGTCAAGAATTAACCTGATCGACAATGAATTAAGTAGGGAGAGATAAGGCCAAAAATGCCAAAAATATACTTGATATGTTCTTCAATTATACAGTACAAATTCTTAATTGTTTTAGCACATAACCCCTTGAAAATAATGATGACAAAAGTCTCTTGTAAAATAACCAAAAATAATTTCAAAATAAATGTGTATGTAGTACAAATAATCACATTCTACAAAAGCAACAAAAAGTAAAAGCTTTCAAGACCAATATCTTCTCCACCTGAACTCCATCTTCATCAAACTCACTTTAATTATACTTCAAATTGAATTATATTTTAAATGGAGGTGATTTTCAAAAATTCATGAGTCAAGATGTGAAATGTGGCAAATTGTGGTATTATTGTACAATGTAAATGTATATATTGTGGGAATGTTTTTAATTAATTATGTTACTGTGTATATTTGTGAATATTATATTTTTAATTACTTGTACGTATTACATTTAAGAAATATAAAATATATAATTTTACAAAATAAAAAAATAAAAATATCACGTATTTATCGTATATATATCATCATGTATATATTGTACCTATAAATATTTAATTAGACTAGGAAGTTACTCATAAAAATTAAATAAAAATACCAATAAAATCCTTATAAATTATTGTAACTAAATAAAATACTCAATTATGTATATATGTATAACAATCATTAACTAAAAATCAAAATACTTTGTATATAGGTATACATACCTGTAAATACTACCATGTATTTATTTCAACCATTATAATTAAACTATTTAATTAATTAAAAATCACCAAAATTTACATTAAATTATTCCTAACAAATATTATTTAAATTTTTTAATTTAATTCTTTTTCTTTTTTATTTAATTATTTAACAATTTATTGTGATTTTATCGTTTTCCTAATTCATACTTATTCTATGCACGCTCCTTTTGGCCAGTGATGACCGAAATAGTCCACTCACTATCGGGCAAAGGTAAAAATCAATCAAAGGTCCTTGTTACCCGAATAGTGAGGCTCAGTCATTCAAGAAAATCAAACCACCAAAATCAAAGTAATCAGTCAAAAACCGAATAGCGGTCTCGCTATTTATTTAACCTTGTATGGCGACCAGGGTCGGACACAAGAGGCGCGGGTTGGCCAAAGAGGCCTACGAAGTAGTCGAAAAAGTAAATAAAATAAAGAAAATGTTTTTGGTGGATTTTATATTTTTGTTTTTTTGTAATTTTTTAATTATGAAGAAAATACAAAAATAAGGCAAAAAGAACACAATCAACAATTTATTCACCAAACAAAGACAAACCAAAAAAATAAATTAAAAAAATTTTGGATTTTATATTTTTTATGTGTTTTTGGTATTTTTTAAGAATTTTATGATTTTTTATGGATTTTATAAAAATGAAATAAGGTCAAAACAGGGACTCAATGTGCAGCCACACTGGAAAGGTTATTTAAAAATAGATAAATAACATATAAAAGTCTGGAGATAATTTTTATGAAAACTAGAAAGGAAAACTAAGATACAGGAACAAAAACTGCATTTTTTTTATTTTTTAGAATTTGTAATGATTTTTAAAAGATTTGTAGGGTTTTTCAATTTTTAGGTGTTTGGTAAATCCAAATTAAGGGAATTTGGAATGAAGCAAGAAAATACTAAAACAAACATTACCTAATTTTTTAAAATTTTTGGGTGGCTTTTAGTATTTTTAGTGGATTTTCCAATTCATATAGTATCAAGAATAGAGTTTTTATTAAAAAATAGCAAACAACAATAAAAATGTCCCAAAAAATAGTGGAATTTTTACACAGTGGCAGGAGCCACATGTCCAAATTTCACCAAATTTGGAATTGATTTGATATTTTATTCAACAAATAAACAAGCCACAACACACAGGGATCTAAATGTAAGAAAAACAAATTCGGAGGGCTAAATTGAAACGCGTGCGAAAAGTATATGGGTTCAAATATAAATTTCACACTAATTCAGCACATGTTCCAAACAACCTCGCACAGGGGCATATATGCAATATTCAAAACGTAAACTTCATTTCATAACATTCATAAAAACCCAAGCCCTAAACGTGCAAAAAGCCCACAAAAGTCACGTATCGAAGCACGTGCATCCACAAGACAGGGACTAAAGTGCAAATGCACTAAACTACATGTCTTGATATGCAATTTACCCAAGTGTACTAATTTATTTAAAAGACTAAACAATAACTGAAATAAGGAGCAAGGGGTGGGGCGCAAGTTACCGAGCCAAAGCGCGTGCGGGGCACGTGGGGGGCAGGTGTCAGGCGGTGGATGGCTGATGGGCGTGCAGCTTTGATGATGCCTCCTGGAAAATCTGACGGTCAGGATGAGGGGGCGAATGTGGGGTACACGTGGCCATCAGATCGTAGATCGAACGGCCTCCTCCAGGAAGACCTCGAACGACTCAGAAGGCAACTGGAAGCGAGGTGTGATCCAACGGTGGAGAGTGGGTCTGGAAGAACTCCTCCATGTCGAACTTCTCCAGCGAGCTAGCGTGGTTGTGCGCCTCCAATGGATGATCGGCAAGAGGGATTCGACGTGCCTTGTCGCTCCGCGTCTGGTGGTGGTGGCCGATGGAGGTCCCAACGGTCCGATCCTCTGGTGAGGGATGGAGGACCTGGGCGACTCCGGCGAGGAAGGCAAGGTGCGACTAAGGGGGGTGTCTCTTGCTTATTCACCTGCAAAAGAAAGTTCGTGCTCGGAGGACGACTCCGGCATGGGTTATTTGAGAGAAAGCAAAGGGAAGCGGGGTGGTTTGGTGAAGGGCGGTCCCGGCGGAGGCGGCGGAAGGGACCGAGCCTGATCTTGGCTCGAATAGCCAAGATCGGTGATCAGATCGTAGACGGAGGGTGACGATGAGTCGAGGTGTCTATTGTACGGATAGAGTGAGGTGACGGGGCTCCGGCCACTGGGGTAGAGCTGGCGGAGCAAGATAGGGACAATCGAGTCTACACAATGATCTAGAAACTAATGGGAGTACCTGATGATCGGATGCATCTAGGCTGGAGATGTTGAGTCTCCGACGGTCTTCGCCTCGATGGAGAGAAGCCTCCAGAGGCTCGAGCTCGCCGATGGCGGAGAACAACGGCGATGACCACCGGATCTGGGTCTAGAACGCCTCTTTCCTCACTGCAACACCTCCCAGAGCTTGCTGTCACTCAAGGCACAGAGGTGGAGGTCTTGGGAGTCGAAGACGATGGTCGAAGATGCGTGAATATGCGGTGGGAGGCAAAGCTATATAGTGGTGCAAGTCCGATAAGAGAGGAGTGGAGCGCGTAGATCAATGCATGGAGCCCTAGCAAGAAGGTCGGGCTTGAATCCCGGATCATCAAGTTTCAATCGGAGCTAGGGGTTTAGGTAAATGGTGATCGGATCAATCCAGGATAATTGTGTGATATCGGGTCAGCGCGTGGATCTGCGAGAATGTGGTCCAGGGGGGAGTTGACCAGGGGTCAACAATCCTCCGTGGACCAATCAGAAAATTCCCTCCCGATTTTTTTTGGAAATTCATTTTAAAATAGTAAATGATTTTGTTTAAAAATATTTACAACATAAAAATGTTTATTATTTTTCAAATTATTTTTTAGTAATTTTTATTTATTTTTTTAAAAATAAATTAGTGTATATACATAGGATATTATTGTATACAGATAAAATACTTGGGTATTTTTTATTTTTATTTTATTTGTTTATTTTTGTAAAATTATCCCTATTTTATATTTTAATTATTTACAATGTAAAATTTGAGATATTAAATATTTTTTATTTAATTTTTACTGTGTATTTTCAAGGAGAAAATAAATAGGTATATGTACATGTTTACATGGTATATACAAGAGTGAGAGAGAGAATTTATTTTTGTTTTATTTTTATTTTTCTCATTTTATTTTATTTTTATAAATATATACACATTATGAGGAACATAATAAATATATTTATTTTATGAAAATAAAATATATACATAAAGGGGGAATATATGTACATAGATGAATGGCCCTATCTCTCTCTACTTATTTTATTTTGCGGTCAGGCCAATGATTCGCCCTCCCTTGGGTTCGTGTCACTCAATATTTATTCTAAATATTTCCCTCTTTTTCTTTATTTCATTATTCCTTTATATTTACACAAAAACATGCTAATTATGGCTATTTACATGAAGCATGCATTTTGACAGTTTATTGTATTTACAAATAATTTCCTAGTGTTTTGCAATGATTTCTAGCAAAAATAAAGGAATAAAGATTGATGAATAGGGATTCATCACCCTCCTATACTTTACTTTTGCTAGTCCCTTGGTAAACACTTATTTGAAAAAGAAGTTCAAAAGAGAAAGAAAAAAAAGATGGGAAATCAAGGTTGATTATTAAACTTTCCTTCATTAAATTGAAATATGGAGCTCAGTCAGACCTTTGGGTATTAATTTGTCGGAACCTTCTTTGGACTTAAGCTTAAAACTTAACAGCCTCTAAGTTCCACCAATCTATGGTCAAGACTCCTCAATAAACCAGATCAGAACAAGTCTACATACACAAACTCTATTGACCATGAATCTTTCCTTGTACTGTGTAAGTGATATGTAGCTCCCCACCTCATAAGTGACAAAGAAACAACCTCCCTCAACCTAGTACTCTAATGCCTCGGTCTAGCAACTCTTTCCTCAAGGAGCATGGTATTCCCTTCTAAGTAAAAGTACAACCGGCTCAAGAAGAGGGGGAAGAAGAGAATGGACCATGACCAGTGTAGCCATGTTTCCCTGGGAGCTCTAACCAGTGTAGTTGAGTCTCCCGCTGCAAGCTTAATGAGATGGTCAGGTGTAACATAAGCTTTGATTTATTTGACTATATACACTCCGGTAGGATTATTAAATTTTAAATCCGACCCACCACTTTTTTAGAGTTTTTTTTCTTTGCACACTTTTTTTGATGTGCATATGTACAATGTATCTACATGGTGCAACATATATACATAAGGAGTTTTCCTCTTGAGCCAGTAGAGTATCCCTCTTTTGAAGCTTTATTGCAACCCACAACTCCTGCCTTTAGACCTCATCACAACCAGACCAAGTTGAGACACACTTCCTTCACTATAAGAAGAAGAGAGGTTCTGCCTAGAAGTACTACCCTCATATGCTACCCCAAGCCAAAGGAAACTGTCTCCCCACCACCTCATCCGTGGAGAGCTATGTGTAAAGTGATGGTGCAAGTAAAGCCATTGTCTCTGAGAGTCATGTGTGCATTGCTAAGTGCTATACGTAGGCTCATCAAGATGACATATGCTCATAGCCTAGTGGACTCAAAGAATTAAGTCCCAATGGACCTGAAAAGTCATAATCCTAAGCCCTATAAGGTTCCTCTTAGAATTAGGTGGATTAAGGTCTTAACCAAGCTCCATTTCTCAATTTAATTCCAGGCCAGTTTAAATGTCAACTATGATTTGTAAAAACTATATAAATATTTACAAAGATGCAATTTTACAACTTTTTACAAATGTGCAAAATTTTTGAAAAATGTTTGAAAACATGGATGTATGCATGAATGCAAAGTTTTGCAAAATATTTAAAAAATTTACACAAGATTTTTGCAAACTTTTTGTTTTTCAAACATTTTCCAAAAAAATTTGTACTATATACATAATCTTAATATGAAAATATTACAAACTATTTACACAAATCATTTTTACAATCATTTGTACAAAAATCATTTTTATAAATAGATAGGAATGTGCAAGAAGAATTTTATGTACAAGAAAAATGTTTATGTTTTTTATGGATTTTTAACCATTTTATTTATTTACATACTCACACAAAGTATGAGTTATGGCTAAAGTATATATGAAATATGTACGACACCCCCCTATACTTAGCTCGAACGATGTCCTCAGAGTAATCAAGAGCGATGAAGAAAACATAACTCATGCTTAGTATAGGGAAGTGAAAAGGAATGGTATGTACAACGACGAATCAAGGAATAGAATGAAGAGGACTCGGTGTTTCCCCCTATACTTGGGATCAAGTAATCCTAAGTATAGCAAGTTGTACATGAAGGGAAATCCGAGTGGAAGGATGTACAGTGTCTACCCCCCTTATACTTAGGGTAAAATATCCCTAAGTATAGGCAGCAAAACAGAGGTAGAAAGAATCAATAGAATACCCGAGAGTCCTACACTCCCCCTATACTTAGGTTAAAGTACAACCTAAGTATAGCAAAATCATAAGCTGAAGATGGGGTGTGGAACTAAAGAATAGAGTGATATGGACAACTGGATCTATACAAGTCGGAAGAACAGTGATAATCAGGCGTGAGATGCAATAGATATGGGTCAAGAGACCACATCTCACGCAAAGTGAATTGAGGCAACGACAACGATCCGTAGCCCATGATCTAGATATGGCTTGAGCCGCTGGCCATTAACACGAAAGCTAACATCAGAAGACAACTCAGATATGTCAATACTCCCATTGTCATGTACCTTTCGAAACAAATAGGGTCCCTTCCATTTGCTATGTAGCTTCCCTGGAAATACACCTAGCCTAGAATCAAACAACCATACTCTCTGTCCTGGCTCAAACTGCTTGTGGCTGATATGAGAATCATGCCACTCCTTCACTCACTCCTTATACTGTAGGCTGCTCGAAAAGGCTGTATCACGAAGCTTCTCCAGGGCTGCTAACTCTACCCTCCTCTGATCTCCTACACTCACTGGATCCAAAAGTATATCAGTAACAACCCAAAGTGACCTATGTCTCGACTTAACAGGTAAATGGTAGGGCTTGCCATAAACGAGGCGAAAGGGAGATGTACCAAATGCGTCCTGAAAGACGTCCTATATGCCCACAGGACCGAGTCCAGAAGCTGTGACCAATCCTTTCGGTCAGGGCGGATGACTTTCTGCAATATAGTCTTGATCTCCCTGTTCGACACTTCAGCAAGACCATTCGTCTGAGGGTGGTATGGAGTGGCTACTCGATGGTCTATGCTGAAATCGCTAGCAAGGGCCTTTACCTTGTCGTTGACGAAATGAGACCCCCCGTCAGAAATCAACACTCGAGGTACCCCGAACAGTGAAATGATATTCTTCCTCAAAAATCTGCAAACAGTCCTAGCATCTGCGATTCGGGCGGGGATGGCCTCAACCCAACGACTCATATAATCTACGGCCAATAAAATGTACTCGATTCCCTGACTCTTAGGTAATGGACCCACGAAATCGATGCCCCATGCGTCAAAAACCTCACAGAAGTGAATGGCTGCATTCGCATCATGTCACGCTGTCCACAAGTGCCTATCCTCTAACAGTCAGTACACCTCTTCATGAACTCATCAGAGTCCTTGAAGAGAGTAGGCTACCATAGGCCGGATTGGAGCACTTTCTTTGTCGTTCTCCTCCCAGAGTGATGCCCTCCTGCCTCAAGCTTGTGGCAGTAAGTAAGGACGTTGTGGTGCTCCTCCTGAGGAATGCACCGGCGCCAGATGCTATCTCCTCCTTCATGATAAACGACGGGATCCTTCCAATGGTAAAACTTGGCCTTCGCGAGGAAGGTATCAAGTTTCTTCCTGGGCCAATCTTGTGGAACTTTCTTGGCGACAAGATAGTTCACAATATCGACATACCATGGGAAGGTCTCACATATAATCTCAGTCTGCTCAGAATCCTCAAGATACTCCAATCGGGAGAGATGACAGCCACCACATTCTTGACTTCAGGTTTATCCTTAATATGTATATCAAACTCCTGGAGTAGAAGGATCCATCTGGTCAATCTGGCTTTGGCATCCTTCTTTGCCATAAGGTACCTGATGGCGGTATGATCGGTATAGATGGTCACTCTAGATCCAATGATGTAAGATCTGAACTTATCAACAACTAGCATCTCCTTCTCAGTGATTGTGTAGTTCCGCTGGGCGGCATCGAAAGTACAACTAGCGTAGTGAATAGCAAAGGGGACTCTATCCCTCCTCTGTCCCAACAGCCCCCACGGTGAAATCGGAGGCATCCGTCATGATCTCAAATGGGAGAGACGAATGAGGCGTCTAGAGAACAAGAGCCTCTACAACACGACTCTTGAGAGTCTCAAATGATGATAGACAATTATCATCAAAAAGGAACTCAGTGTCTTTCGTTAGCAGATCAGTCAATGGTCGGGCAATCCTACTGAAATCATGAATGAAGTGTCGGTAGAAACCGACGTGCCCTAGAAAAGACCGTAACTTCCCCAAATTGGATGGTGGATTGAGTTTTCTAATGAAATCCACCGTGGACAGATCAACCTCCACGCCCCTGTTGGAGATGATATGGCCAAGCACTATCCCCTGAGTCACCATGAAGTGACTCTTCTCTGAAGACAACAAAAGGTGAACCTCTATGCATCACTGAAGAACTCGATCGAGGCAGTTAAGACAAGAATCGAATCCATCGCCGTAGACCGAGAAATCATCCATGAAGACCTCCAAGCACTATCCCACCATGTCCGAAAAGATGGACATCCTGCATCTTTGGAATGTCGCCGGAGCGTTGCACAATCCAAATGGCATGCGTCTGAAAGCATATGTCCCGAATGGACAGGTGAAGGTGGTCTTATCTTGGACCTCGGGCGCAATGGCCACCTAATTGTATCCAGAGTACCTGTCCAAGAAACAGTAATGGCTCTTCCCTGCCATCATCTCTATAATCTGATCAATAAAGGGAAGGGGGAAATGCCAAGAAGTAATGGCTCTTCCCTGCCATCATCTCTAAGATTTGGGTCCAGCCGCCGCTGGAACTCACGCGATGACTTTACATCCTCCTCGAGATAAATATGGTGGGAGCATAGGGCCGGACGTATCCCTTGGAGATTGGCTACACTCCATCCTATCTCCTTGCGGTTCTTTTCAAGAACCCCCATCAGACGAGATTCTTGATCTCCAATCAAATCAACGAAGATAATGACTGGGTACATCTCATGCTCACCCGCAAGGAACCTATACTTCAACGACGACGGTAGCAGCTTAAGCTCTGGACAAATAGGTACTGGCGGATCTGGCCTCTGAAAGGTCTGAGTGAATGTGGCCAAATCTGCATGGGAGAATGAGAACTTTCACTCGCAATCTGAATCTGGCGAAGGCTGTAGACTGTCTCTGCTCTGTATGGAATCAGCCTCCTCCCTAGCTGTAGGCTCAGTGGAAGTCAGACATGGAATGAAATCGTCAAACTCTGCCCAATCAATATCTGACTCTGAGGGATCTGTATCAGACTCACAAAAATCTGCCTTACGATCGGGAACATGCTCTGCTGCCTGAGATATATTCGGGTTTAGGAATGGGCTCTCTAGGCTCTCCTCTACTTTCATATCTGCATCAGTGAACTCTGAAGGTGAGAGGATGGCCTATGCTACTGGATCTGCCCAAAATGCCCCGTCGTCTGTGATCACAAAATTACAGTCCTGATGGACGTCTCATCTTACCTCTGTCATCTGCCCTGAATCGGAAGTCAGCTCTGAGCAAGCTAAATATCTGGCTCTAGTCTCCTCTACCGTCTCTATTTGTATACTCTCTCCCTCGACGTGAAAGTACACCTTCCTGCTATCATGGTCGGACACTGCCTTGGGTGTGGCTAAGAAGGGGCATCCTAAAATGATGGGGGTATCGGTCACGGATTCTGGGATCTCCATGTCCAACACAACGAAGTCCACGAGGAATTTCAGGCCCTGAATCGTGATGACAATGTCCTTCAGCAACCCCTTCAGCTTCTTGACAGATCGATCAGCAAACTGAAGGACCGTTCTGCTCTGTCGTAGAGGGCCCAACTCGAAGCGGTCAAGAAGGGATGTCGAAAGTAGGTTGATCGAAGAACCGCTATCTAATAGAGTGCGGTCGAATCTCTACTCATGGGTGTGTCATCTGACATACGGGGCTCCTGCATCGGGTCTCTTGGCTGGCAGACGGTTCTAAATCACGAAACATGTGGCACGAGTGAGCACATGGATCTTTGACTAGTGGTTCCGCCTCTTCCTCCTAACTGCGGTCCTGTCTTTGAGTGATCGCTGGAAGAGAGGGATGTGCTCCAAGGCCTCCTGTAGAGTCAGTTGTATCTAAAATTTATCCATCATCTGCTGGTTGAACTCTATCTGATGGTTCTTTTTCTGATTTTCTTTTTTCTGCCCCTTAGCCAAGTGGAGTGCTCGGGGAAAGGGGACTACAGGGTCCTTCTCAGATGAAGGACTAGGAGAGGGTCTGGAATGCTCATGAACAGTAGAATCCACACATACATCATCAAGCAACACAGGTGGATTCGAAAACAATAAACCCTTTCCTTTATATGCAGAAATGTCCTAAGATACATGCACTGAAGGAAAAACAACAGGACTAGCAAAACGGTAAATGGTGGCCTCAGTACCACCCTCGGCATCTATATTCGTGACATCAATACCACGCTCTGGCTCAGCAACTGGTCTGGTAGCGTCAGTACCACCTCCTCCAACTGGAATCGCGATGGCCTCAGTACCGTCGGCTTGATCAACATGCATGGTGGCGTCAGCACCACCGTCATCATCTCTAGCAGCATCAGCACCGCTCTCCTCCTCTCCTGGCGCTCCTGAAGTACTATGGGATCATCGCTCAAATGAGGTGCCGCCTGCTGACATCCTACCGCTCCTAAGCGTAAGAAACTCAGCATCAAACATGTATGCAGACATATCACCAAGTGAAGCACCAAGAGTGGTAATCTCAGTGAACTCTACCTGCTCAGACTTCCTCTTGAGATTGTTCAGGTTTGGCTCGATCTGGGCATGGGTAGCGGCCTTCCCTCTCACTATCTCCCTCATCTCCTGACGGAACTCATCCATCTCCCGTCGAAAGGTAGCCCGCTGCTCGGACATGAGGTGGGCTAGATCATCAAGTGTGGGGATCTCATAGGTCGGCCCATGAAAACCTAACGAGTGGCCTCGCTAGTAGTGAGGATGCTGCTACTGATGAGGGTGAGAGAGGTACTGCTGATGATATTGCTGCTGAGGCTGCTCACGCCTCCAAGATTGTCCCTGCTGATAGGGACGAGGACCATACTGCGGGTGCTGGGATGGTTGTTGCTGCTGGTGTACTGGGGCTGGGGCTGCTAGTGCTGCTCACGCTGCTGGCAAAATTGGACACCCTGAACTGGAGGGTGCTGCTGGGAACTGGTGCCTCCGGCCGACCAGCGGAATCTGGTATGATCTCGTCGGATACCGGGCTGGGGTCGGTCATACCAAATCCCGTTGACATCCATCAACGACTCCTGCTCATAGATGGGTGGGGGGAGTACTGCTAGGGGCTAATCCGGCTGATACACCATCGTCTGAGTGTCCTAGGATGGTGGTGGCTGGTAGAACTACAGTGGTTGTTGGTACGACTTGACCTGTACGAGGTGAACCTGTCTAGGCTGACTGGAGTAATGGGACGAGCTTCCACTACTGCTCTGATCTCCTCGTGACCTGAGACGGGGCTGAGAAGCCGTTTGTGCCTCCTGGAGACACATGAGCTGTGTCCTTAGGCCACTCAGTGTTTGTACCATCTGATCCATCTGTGATATGCCCTAGCACTGCTTCTTCTCAATCAACTCGATCCGGTACAGCTTCTCGCTGATGATGCCCATGTTTGCGACTGTAGACTCTGCCTGTGCGGCTGCCGCGAACAAAGTGGAAGGATCGGCATCGACCCGTGCTATCCCTTGAAACTACACGGGTTGTGGCCGAGGGCATCCCTGAGTGTAGATTCGGGTCTGGGACATCACTGTATAGTTCTTGGCCATCTCTTCATAGATGGCCCAAACTTGACCCTCATCCTTAGAGAAGTAGGAACTGCAACAAGAAGCATTCACCATGCCCTGCAGCTCTGTTGTCAGTCTGCAAAAGAAGCTTTGAACTAGGATCGGCTTCGAGATGTCATGGTATGGGCATATGTCAGTAAGCTCTCTAAACCTCTCCCATGCCTCGTGAAACTGCTCATTGGGGAGCATGGAGAAGTTGCTGATCAGGGCCCTCGCTGCATTGGTCCACCCAAGTGGATAGTACTTGTTCAAGTATTCGGTGCGGAGCTGCTCCCAAGTGTATACAAATCTCCCCAAATACTTCAGCCAGTTGGTTGCTCTGTCAACAAGGGAGAAAGGAAAGGCAATCATCCGAATGGTGTCGTCGTCCACCTGTCGATCGTGGACGGTGCTGCAGATCATCTCAAACTCCTGGAGATGAAGATGGGGCTCCTCAGTGGTGAGCCCGTGGAAGCGTGGAAGATGCTGAGGTGTCTGTGGGGGAAATTGAAGGCCCCCACGATCGTCGGATCCATCGCTATGCAAGTGTCGATCCGGAGTTGTGCAACTCCAGCATCGGTCTCGGCTGATCTGCTGCTACTGCCGGTTGGACTGGCTCCTCCGGCTGATCTAGGTTTCCCACTCGCGCGGCTCTTGGATGATCTCTCGTTGTCCTCAGCCTCTCCATCTCTCTCCTCATCTCTACCACGAAAGCTCCCTGATCCCGTATCTTTCGCTGCATAGTCTCAAGGGAGGCTAACAGGGTCTTGTTGATCGCACCCTGGTCCAACACATATGTCGTCGTCTCTGGACTCTAACCCTCGTAGCGCTCCTCACTGTTGGCCATGGTCTCTGCAAAGGCAAAAGACCCAAACTCAGGTGCCTACAAATCATCTGTCTCATGTCTCTGATATGGCACTGGCACTGGTATCTCAGAAGTGGAAGAAGGGTGGTCAAGGGAGAAAAGAGCGGAATCGAACTCAGGTTCGGAGAGCGGGTCTCAGCTCCCATGAACCAACCTAGATGAATAAGCTGGAGTGCTGAAAAGCGGTGCAGCCAAAGGTTGCCTAAGAGACCTCCTGCCCATCATCTTGATCTGGCAAGTCAGGCAGATGAGATCTGGAAAACATTCAAGATGAGCAAACAAACCCCTAGTTCACTACACAACACAGAGCTGATGACCGTAAGAGATCGATCAATTATCTTGTCAAATTTGTTTAGGTGATAATGTCAGTCTATCAGAGCAGTTAAGCGAGTTGATGAAAATCCAATCCTCCAACAGACTGTCCCGTATAAAAGGCCGGTAGTCTTATCGGAGATCGGATATGGCTCTAGCCTAGTGTGCGGGTCGCTCTCTCACTCATCCAAACCAGACAAGGAGGGGGTTGCTCTCCCCAAGACAAATTTTTAGGTGATGTGTATTTTAGGGTCAAATGTGTTTAGTAGTCTCAATTTTATTGTTTTTCTTTTTAGATATTTTTCAATACAAAAAACACTTAACAATTTCTTCAATTCTCCTGATTTTTTTAAGTCCGAACATAGGGGGGAGAAGATGAAAAAGCCGATGCGCGATGAAATCAACGATGCATGTAGAGTAAGACATGTGTACCTGACTCCAGTAGTCTACATTCAAAGTGATCTACGTATAAAAGTAAAGTTCGAAAATAAACTACCTGAGGAACGAGAAATCGGCCTTAAACAGAGCCATTTCCACAGGTGAAGCACAGTAGCCGGGTACTCAAACCTAAGTCCGGAATCCTATCTTGGGAGCTACTCGGTGTCCGCTACAACGGAACCTGCATTCTTTGTATGTGACTCCTCAAGGCACGTGGACTAGAGTCTAAGTAATCCGGCTTTTTCTTGTGAATTAATTAATTAGGTATAATTACGATCTAATAGGAGCAGGCAGATAACTAGGGTTTGGATCCTAATCAATTACATCACAATCAAGAGAAGATCCTAAGCTAAGGCAAAACCCACGTAAATCAGATAGGTAGTTAATAAAATAAATGCGATAAAACAAAACCGGTGAAAACACGGTGAGGTCCCCCGAGTACACCGTTGCTCGGCGAAACAGACCCCGAAATAACGAAAGTCCAAGTTTGAGTGTCCCTGTCTTATTACAATAGTATAGGTTCTGTTGAAAATAAAACTAAACTACTCTACGACTATCTATACTACACTACGGTTATATGTGGTTATTTGCGGTTATTTGTGGAGCTCCCGCACTCCTGCTCGTCTCCTCGTGCTCTCCTGCGACTCTGTACAGAAAAGAGCTGCCTCCGGCTCCTGCAGTTGCGTCGACTTCCGAAAAAGTTGCCTCGATCCTCGGACCCTCGTAAGAAGGCAGACAAGAGTGTATCATAACAGATTATTTATAAAAATATGAAAATAAATCAGCAAACGCGAAAAAGCCACGAATAAAAAATGACTACTAAGCCGTGCTCCCAGCAACGACGCCATTCTGATGACCGAAATAATCCACTCACTATCGAGCTAAGGTAAAAATCAAACAAAGGTTGTTGTGACCCGAATAGTGAGTTCAGTCAATCAAGAAAATCAGACCACCAAAATAAAAGTAATCAGTCAAAAATCAAATAGCGGTCTCGTTATTTATTTAACATGGTATAGCGACGAGGGTCGGACACAAGGAGCACGGGTGGGCCAAAGAGGCCTACGAAGTAGTAGAAAAATTAAATTAAATAAAGAAAATGTTTTTGGTGGATTTTATATTTTTAATTTTTTTGTAATTTTTAATTATGAAGAAAATACAAAAAGAAGAAAAAAGAACACAATCAACAATTTATTCACCACACAAAGATAAACCGGAAAATTAAAATAAAATTCTTTTGGGATTTTATATTTTTCTGTGTTTTTGTTAATTTTTTAAGAATTTCGTGATTTTTATGGATTTTAAAAAAAATGAAATAAGGTAAAAACAAGGACTCAATGTGCAACCAGCCTTGAAAGGTTATTTAAACATAGATAAATAATTATAAAAGTCTGGAGAAAATTTTTGTGAAAACTAGTAAGGAAAACTAAGCTACAGGAATAAAATTTGCATTTTTTATTTTTTTAAATTTCTAATGATTTTTATAAGATTTTTAGCAGTTTTCAATTTTTAGATATTTTGTAAATCCAAATTAAGTGAAATTCGGACTAAAGCAAGAAAATACTAAAACAAACAATACCTAATTTTTTTTAGAATTTTTGGGTGGTTTTTAGTATTTTTAGTGGATTTTCCAATTCAAACATTAGCAAAAATAGAGGTTTTTGATTTTTTAAAATAGCAAACAACAATAAAAATGTCCCAAAAAATTAGTGAAAATTTTCATAGTGGGAGGAGCCACGTTTCCAAATTTCACCAAATTTAGAGTTCATGTGATATTTTATTCAACAAATAAACAAGCCACAGCACACAGGGACCTAATTGTAAGAAAAATAAGTTCGGAGGGCTAAACAGAAACACGTGCGAAAAGTATAAGGGTTCAAATGTAAATTTCACACTAATCTGCACTTGTTTCAAACAACCATGCATAGGGGCATATATGCAATATTCAAAACATAAAGTTCATTTCATAACATTCATAAAAACCCAATCCCTAAACATGCAAAAAGCCCACAAAAGTCACGTGTCGAAGCACGTGCATCCACAAAACAGGGACTAAAGTGCAAATACACTAAACTACAGGTCCTGATATGCAATTTACCCAAGTATACTAAATTATTTAACAGACTAAACAATAACTAAAATAAAGAGCAGGGGGTGGGGCACAAGTTACCCAGCCAAAGCGCGTGTGGGGCACGTAGGGGCCAGGTGTCAAGCGGTGGATGGCTGATGGGTGTGCGGCTCTGATGATGCCTCCTGAATGATCTGACGGTCCGGACGAGGGGGCGAACGTGGGGTGCATGTGGCCATCAGATCGTGGATCTAACAACCTCCCTCTAGCAGACCTCGAACGACTCAGAAGGCGACTAGAAGCGAGGCGTGGTCCAACAGTGGAGAGAGGGTCTGGATGAACTCCTCCTCGGTGAACTTCTCCGTCGAGCAGGCGTGGTTGTGCGCGTCCGATGGATGATCGGCAAGAGGGTTTCGACGCACCTCATCGCTCCGTGTTCTATGGATGATCGGCAAGGTGCGACTAAGGGGGGTATCTCGCACTTATTCACCTGCAAAAGAAAGCTCGTGCTCGGAGGATGACTCCGGCATGGGTTATTTAAGAGAAAGCAAAGGGAAGCGGGGGTGGTTTGGTGAATGGGGGTCACGACGGAGGCGGCGGAAGGGACCGAGCCCGATCTTGGCTCGGATAGCCAAGATCGAGGTGATCAGATTCTGGACGGAGGGTGACGATGAATCGAGGTGTCTATCCGTACGGATAGAGTGAGTTGACGGGGCTCCGGCCACTAGGGAAGAGCTGGCGAAGCAAGATAGGGACGATCAAATCTACACAGTGATTTAGAAACTAATGGAAGTACCAGATGATCGGACGCGTCTAGGCTGGAAATGCTGAGTCTCTGATGGTCTTCACCTCGATGGAGTAACGCCTTCAGAGGCTCAAGCTCGTCGATGGTGGAGCACGACGGCAATGACCACTGGAACTGGGGCTAGAACGCCTCTTTCCTCGCTGCAACACCTCCTAGAGCTTGCTGTCACTCAAGGCATGGAGGTGGAGGTCCTGGGAGTCGAAGACGTTGGCCGAAGGTGAGTCAATATGCGGCGGGAGGCGAAGCTATATAGTGGTGCAGGTCCGATACGAGAGGAGTGGAGCGCGCAGATCGATGCATGGAGCCCAAGCAAGAAGGTCGGGTGTGAATCCTAGATCATCAAGATTCGATCGGAGCTAGGAGTTTAGGTAAAGGGTGATCGGATCAATCCGGGATAATTGGACAAAATCGGATCGGCGCACGGATCCACGAGAATGTGTTCCAGGGTGGAGTTGACTGGGGGTCAACAATCCCCCGTGGACCAATCAGAAAATTCCCTCCCGAAATTATTTGGAAATTCATTTTAAAATAGTATATGATTTTATTTAAAAATATTTACAACATGAAAAATGTTTATTATTTTAAAACTATTTTTTAGTGATTTTTATTTATTTTTTTGAAAAATAAATTAGTGTATATACATAAGATATTATTATATACATGTAAAATATCTAGATATTTTTTATTTTTATTTTTATTTGTTTATTTTTGTACAATTATACCTATTTTATATTTTATTTATTTACAGCATAAAATTTGGGATATTAAATAATTTTATTTAATTTTTATTATGTATTTACAAGGAGAAAATAAATAGGTATATGTACATATTTACATGGTATATACAAGTGTGAGAGAGAGAATTTATTTTTATTTTATTTTTATTTTCTCCTTTTTATTTTATTTTTATAAATATATACACATTATGAGGAACACATAATTATTTTTATTTTATGAAAATAAAATATATACATAAAGGGGAATATATGTATATAGATGAATGGCCCTATCTCTCTCTACTTATTTTATTTTGCGGTCAGGCCAATGATTGGCCCTCCCTTTGGTTCGGGTCACTGAATATTTATATTAAACATTTCCCTCATTTTCTTTATTTCTTTATTCCTTTATTTTACACAAAAACATGCGCTATGGATATTTACATGAAGCATGCATTTTGACAATTTATTCTATTTACATGTAATTTCTTGACGTTTTGCAAAGATTTCTAGCTAAAATAAAGGAATAAAGAGTGATGAATGGGGATTCATCAGCTAGCCCGGGTCCATTGATCCAGATCAACTCTATAGTCCACGCGTTCCTCCGCTAACCTCGCCTCCACAAACGTCTTCTTATATTTTTATCATGTGCAACACTTCATAACGTCTCATGCACCTTTCTCTGATTCTCTCGATCATTCAATCCTCCTTCACACCACCACCTCAGATCCATTCAAAATGCCTCTAATATTGCTCCATTCAAATTTCAAAATCAGTATTGTTTAACCTCCGTAAATATTGGCCTCCACCTCTCATGAGAATTTAAGCCGCCATTGGCACCTTATTCACCCAAGATTACGTGGTAAAAGATCCTCTTCGGTGACATCAAGGAATTCTTCCAATCAGAAGCATGATAAGGGGCATAAACAATTGTGATTTGACCTTTCAACGGAGTCCTCCGTCACGAGTTCCGCTTTGTAACCTTCAGTATTAATTGAGGCATTATCTTTTTTCCTTCCAGTCCATAGGTAATTGTAGATTGATTGTCTTTAATTTTGCACTTTTAATTCTCTGTTTTAATCGCCATTTTATTTTATAATCGCCAACCATGTCAACTCCAATCCCTAAATCGGAGGAGCTCTGATAATCTAAACCACATCTCAACCACACCAAAACTTTTACCCAATCTTTCCCAGCCATGTTCACCCTCAGACCTCTAGATCCTTGCAGATTAGGAGAACGACCTCCGTTCTGACCATATACGTCGGAGATCTCCATTCAATCCAATTTCTTAAGATTTTGACCTAATTTCTTGGTGGGAGTAAACCTTCGAGCACAGGGTATCTTTGTAGGTCAAAGAAGCTCTGGGAAACACACGTAGAGCAGAGATTAGGACTTGAAGGAGGTTCCTGGAGCACCAACTTTCATTACCTTCTAGATCCAATTCCTGGTTATTTCACAAACATCCAAGGTGTACATCTGATGCGGAATCCAAGGAGGCACGAATTAAGACTGATTTGAAGAGGAATAGAGCGGAGATGAGAGAGTATTAGTCAATTGAAGACTGCCCGAGACCACCTACTTCCCTATTCATCCAAACGATCTCATAGCAACATGATCAAGAACGGAGGACCATTTTAGATCTCGATCATTGATTTTTCCTGAAAGTTGAGCCGTGGATTGAAGTCTCCAGATTTAATCCCATCCATCCAAGTGAATTCATCGTCAACCGTCCAATCAGACTTCCAAAAAATCAGAGCCATCCTTCGCGCCACATCAATAAATGGTAACTATGCACCCGAGCCCATATGATTATTTTATTAACAAATAAGTCCCTACGAGTACACGTGTCTTTTTGTCTTTCTTTAAACATTTGCACTTTCATCCTTCGCAATTATTTTATTTACAATTTGATCTCTTTTGAGCTGCAAGCATGTTTGTCGCGAGATTTGTTAGGATAATTGAAATAAAAGTATTGAATTTCTACGATACTCGCTGGAGCTCGAAGTTATTTTGTTTGCATTTTAATCCAATCAAACGAGGCATGTGCCTTAGCATGTGATATTTTGGAAAAAATACGAATTTATGCCTGACATATTTTATTTTACTTTTCTTGCATTCTAGTCCCTGTAAGCCTGCATATTTATTTTGCATAATTAAAATAAAATAAAAAATTAGCAAAAGGCCTTGAAAAATCTCACAAAAATTCTCTTTGGTTCCTGATATCTCATCATTGCATACATAAAATTTATTTCACATTTTCATTATTCTATTACTTATTAAAATTCAAAAATCTCTAAAAAACATCTTCTTTCTATTCACTATTCATAAAAAAACATTTTCAAAAATCCTAAAAAATTCTTATTATTATATTTTGTATTTATTTTATATCTGACCAATTTTCATATTTTTATCATCTATAAAAACCATAAAATTACAAATCAACCAAAAATATTAAAAATGTTTAAAAAATTGTAGACAATTCCAAAAAATATAAATCCCCTCCCTTGAAAATACAAAAAAATACCTTTTTGTATGTACATTTTTCATCCAGTTCAGACATTATTTGTTATTTTCAAAAATCGAAAGACTTTTTATTTTGTTCCAAGTTTATTACATTCCCTATTTTTGATTTATTTAAAATTATGAAAAATGTTGGAAAAATAATAAAAATGTTAAAATATTATTAGAAAACCCAAAGTTATTTTGTCTTAATTTTTTGTACCCACTTTATATATGTGAAAAATCCAAAAATTGTGCATTATTTTGTTGATTTATTTCCTTTATTTTGTAAACTAAAGTTTTTAAAAATACATATTTTGTAAATTAAAAATATGAATACACATATAATTAGAAATATAAAATATGAAATGAAAATCCAAAAATAATAATAATGTAGAAAGAAAACCAAGTATAATGTTCATTGAGATTCCTTTATTCTATTATTTATTTTTCTAAAATGACCCTCGAGATTTGTAGCCTCCTTGTGTTTGATTCTGTTGCTATACAGGTAAATTAAATATCAATTATCTCTTGCTACATTTTTTAATTATTTTGGCTTGATAAGTAAATACAATTTTTTTATTGATGCTTCTTTGGGTTGCAACGACACTTCTAATTAATTCATCTAAATCAAAAGCCCGAATTTAGCGCTCAACACCACCCTCGAACTTATTTGAAGATGTACAAGTTTTACATCTTCATATACTTCCTTAGTTTTCGGTTCTGGAAGCTAAGAATCCTCATGGGATTTAATGAGTTCCTTTACTTCATTTTAGCCTTGAGTCTTAAGGAAATAATTCTCTAGAAAGTTTACATCTCTAGAGACGAAGACCTTTTGTGTCTTAGGGTCATAAAACCGGTATCGAATATTATACTTAACATATCCAATGAAGTAGCACTTATGAGTGCGAGATTCTAGCTTACTTGAATCCACATTTTTCGTATGGGCCAAGCAATCCAAAATCCTTATGTTTCTAACACTAGGTTTGCTTCCATACTAAAGCTCATGAGGTGTTTTAGGTATGAACTTCTTAGGAATCTTGTCCATTATATATATTGCAGTCTCTATTGCATATCCCTATAACTAAGAGGTAAATGTGCTTTACTCATCATTAAACGAACCATATCCATATAAGTCCGGTTGTATCTTTAATCAACACCATTAAGTTGAGGAGTTCCAGGAGGAGTGAGATTGGAGACAATTCCATTCTCTTTAAGGTATTCCTTAATTAATATGAGAAGTACTCACCACGTTAGTCAGACCGAATTTGTTTAATCTTCCTATCGGTTTGGTTCTCCACCAAATCCTCGAACTCTTTGAATTTTTCAAATGTTTTAGATTTATGATGTAGTAAGAAGATAAATCTGTACATTAAATGATCATCGATAAATGCCAAATATAATCGATATCCATTTCGAGGAGCAATAAATAAGGGAACACATACATTGGTATGCATTAGGTCAAGAATACCCTCGCATCATGTAACCTTTTTACAAAAATTGTGTTCTAGTCATTTTACCTCGAATGCAATGTTCACAAGTAGGCAAAGATTGAACTTGTAGAAAATATAAGTGTTTATCCATTATCAATCTATTGATCCTATCAATAGATAAATGACCAAGCCTTTGATGCAAAATCATATTTGAATACTTTCCATCCTCTCTGATTATTTTAGGGTTTTTATTAACGGTAGTAATATTCATGACATTTTCATCAATGCACAACTCATAGAGTCCACCAGAAGTCAAAACATCATCCGTAATATATTTATATGGCCTCATGACAAGTTTATTACATAATAGAAATGAATATCTTTTTTTAACAAGCTTAGATATAGATACAAGGTTCCTTCTGACATCCGATATATAATGACACTTTTTAAGTATAAGGAGTCTCCCATTGGATAATGATAGTCTGCATGTCTCGACAACGATTGCTGCAACAGTTGCACCATATCCCATTTAGATGACTATCTCCCCTTCATCATGATTTATAGTTTCCTGAAATAAATGCAACAGATTGCATACATGAACAAAAGCACCAGAAATGAAGGCCCAACTACCTTCTCGTCCAATGAGAAAATTGGTTTCAATGATGGAAGTAGACTTTATACATGTTGGTGTTTTATCTTTGACAGTAGACTTCAGGTAATCAGGATAGTTATGCTTCCAGTGCCCCGACTTTTTGCAGCGATGACTGACATCAGTTTTGTTCGTTGCAATCATAGTGTAAGCATTAGAAGATGACCCAACACATTGCCTCTTCATCTTACTCTTCTAGGCTAGACCCTTCCACGAACCTTGCTTCCGATTGCTCTTTCCTTTGACTTGTGCAACCATTGCACTGCTAGAGAGGCTATCTTTCTTTATTATATCCTCTACATACTTTAATGCAGTCAATAGCCCATCGTTAGTACATTTCACTTTTCTCTCGTGGAATGTGACCACAAAGTTATTAAAGGACTTAGGGAGTTACAAAAGGACGAAGTAATCATGCATATCTGCCTCTACACCACCGAGGGTTTCCATCTCAGAAAGGTACCCAAAAATTTTAAGCGCGTGATCTCTAATAGATGTCCCTTCCTACATCATGCAGTGAATAAGTTCTTTCATGATATTATAATGTTGTGTGCAGTTTACATCACCTAACATTTCTCTCAGATTCAACATAATGTCTTGGAAAGTGTTCATGTACATATGTTGCTTCTGAAGCACATTGGACAATGAACCTGGAATATACCACCTTGCCAAATTTTGATCTTCATCATACTTTCATTAAATTTAATTTCTTCCACTATCAGTGGGTATGTGAACTTGCCCATGGATAGCATATAAGAGATGCACTCCATAGATAGGACAAGATAAAAATTACGGATCCAATCTGAGTATTTGGTCAGGTCAACTAATTGACCTCCAAGAGACTGTTGAGTGGGTTCATGGAGGTCATTTTCTTAAATTAAGAATGCACTGTATTAGGAAATATAAGTAATTATATATTCAATTGAAATTCTTGAATTAAGGATTTTTAATCAAATTAGTCTTGCCTTTTTAACTTTGAAAGTTCATTCCCTTAATAACCTATAAAGCAAGAGATATACTCACATATATATATTTAGCAAGAATTGGATCTCCTTTTCTACCATAGTTACATCCGAATAATATGAGAAGCTGCAACTCGTATAAAAATAAATGGGATCACAGTTAACCTTGCATGTCCCACTTGCATTCCAAATTTGGTCTTTAACACCCAGGCTCACCACCCCAAAGGTGATGTTGACTCGTTATTAATTGAATCAGCCGTCAACAAGAATAGCACTCGCTCTTCATAATCCAATATCAACCCAATAATACGAGGAACTGATATTGGTGTCACTACGCATACGGCCTTACTCTTCTGAGAAGCAAAGAGCCTAATCGATATGTGCTTGTATGCAAGAGTTTTCACTTTGGACAAACGCCTCCTATATGCAATCCATGGTGACGGAACCCTTCGCCTTGATGGGAGGCCATTGTTGTCGCTTAGATGATCCTCTACCTCATATTCTAATTATATTAATTATTGTGAATCATAATCTCATAGACCTCTCATAGATGCTTGATTAAATCAGGATTGTAAATCTTATCTTCTCTTTGCATATGAATCAAATTCATATCGATGTCCAACATTTGGACCACGATCAGAACACTTCTCTACTGAGAGGAGTCACAAAAATCCTGAGTTGTTTCGTCACTCCTTTGGAATGGAAGCGTCATGGTTATATAATTATTTATGATCACATCTCCCTCGGGTATTCATAATACATGTACGTCCGACATATTGGAAGACCTATGATAAAATGCAAAGATAGATCAATTTGTATTATCATCTTTAGGGTTTCATCATTAAGTTTCTCATTCGATCATTAGGAGTTGGTATGTATAATATGATTTCCAAAAGCATATATCATACCTTTAAATTCTTGTCATGCTTCCAAAGCACGATGACCATGCATGGAATTTGATTAGTCTCAATACTTGATGAGTCAGCTCTTGTCTTCCTATTCACAAGTGAACCTTTATGATCCCTTTGAGAGATCGTATCACTCATATGCGCTCATATGCACACTAGCTGGCTGGTGTATCGACCTTTATTAGGCGATCAACCTATTGGTCTGCAAAATGGACATACCTATACATATAACAACACATGTCTCTGGTCTGAGGATTCGTGCCTATATCATGACGGTATATGACGCATGACTTGGTTATCTAAATCTTGTTAAGTCAACTTATTGACCTAACTAATATAACACATCCAAATCTCTATTACCATGCAGAGGACCTGCATCAAGAGGTCGGTCAGATATCAGCCAAATGAGAAGGATTCCCATCTCTTACTTAGGATGGAGAACATCTCATAAGAATCATTTGCTGGTGCTTGATGATTCCTCAATCTAACTATTTATATATTCATCCGAGCACCAGCCTCTATGATTGAACGATTGGATCAACAATTGTATGATCATCAAGATGACCATTGTACATAAAACTAATTGTATAGAGTATACTTATAATGCATTCATTCATTTTGAAATAAACAAATAACCATTATTGATAATTCAAACATTACAATAATATTTATCGTATAAATGGTTTTCCTTGGGCTCACATGGCTAATATGACACATGTCTTGCTCATTTAGATCGAGTACTTCAACATTGTTGCAAGGTAAACATAGTGCTCTTATGGGACAAGAGTCACTTTATAGTGACTAGTGGGATTGTATTAGGTCACGTCATCTCCAAACATGGTATGGAGGTTTACCCGACTATGATTGATGTAATCTCCAAGTTAGAGCCACCACAGACTTTGAAGCTGTTGAGGTCATTTCTAGGACATGTTGTATTTTATAGGCGACTCATTAAGGACTTTAACAAGATCGTCAGATATGTGACTGAGCTTCTGTTTAAGGAGAGTGAGTTTGTTGTTCATGATAAGGTCCTCCTTGCATTCAATTTGATGAAAGACACAGTTACTAGTGCGCCTGTCCGACAATCACCTGATTGGTCTCTCCCTTTTTAGATAATGACAAACACATCAGATTTTGCAGTCGGAGCTAAGTTATGGCAGAGAAGGGATGGGATACAATTTGCTATATACTATGCTAGCAAGACTCCAGATGAGGCACAATGTAATTACATAGTCAAATAGAATAAGATATTAGCAGTGAAGTTTTCATTAGAGAATTTCAGATCCTACCTCCTTGGTCTACACACAATTGTATACACAGATCACACTTCCATACAATACCTACAGACGAAGGATGCCAAACCATGCTTATCAGATGGATCCTTATGCTCCAAGAGTTTGATTTGGATATTCAAGATAAAGTTGGAGTAAAGAATGTTGTGCCAGATCACTTTTCTCGCATTACAGAAGCAGAGACTTCTGAATAGAGCATACTTCCTATTTTCGAGACCTTCCCAGATAAGACCATTTTGTCTATGGACTCTCTACCACAGTATGCTGATATTGTTAACTATATTGTATCCACAAAAGTTCCACAAGATTGGCTGAAGCACAATATCGACAGATTCCTATTTGAGAATCATTTTTACAAGTGGGAGGATCAGTAGTTGTTTCGTGGCGGTACAGATTATATCAGGAGAAGGTGCATTCCGCGGAGGAATACACCAATGTACTTGAGCATTCTCACAAATTAGAATATGGTGGGCATCAGTTGGGGAAGCGTACGACAGGAAAAGTTTTACAGAGCAGCCAGAGGTAGCCTACGTTATTTAAGGATGCTACGAAGTATGTTCGAGATTAATTGACTATCAAAAGATGGAAGAAAACGTTGGCTCCAAAGATATCATGCCCCTGAGGTATATACAAATTTCATATGTTTTTGATGCTTGGGGCATAGACTTCATGGACCCGTTTCCTGTCAGTCAGGGATTTTAGTACATCCTGCTTACCGTAGATTATGTCAGTCGATGGGTGGAGGCTATCCCTACCCAAATCACTGATAGTTGTATGGTGTATTCCGTTCTTAAGGACTATATTATTGCACAGCTCAAGATTCCCAAGATACTCATTTTAGATGGGCAAAGACATTTCATTAACAGAGAAGTCAAGAAGCTTGTGAAGGACTACACCATTGAGCATAGTCACGTCTCCTTACCTCTGAGAGACTAATAGCTTTGTTGAGATTTAAAATAGGGGGATCAAGATGATATTGCAGAAATTTGTAAGTCCCAAATGCTTGACTCACTTCTATGGGCTTCTCAGACGACGTACAAGTCTCCATTGGGATGTCTTTGTATAGATTGGTCCGTGGATAGATTTACCATCTGCCTATTAAATTAATTCACAAATCATTATGGGCACTCTGTATATGCAGTTTGGATTATGAAAAGGCAGGACACAGTAAGAAGTTGGATATGATTAGATTTGTGGAATTCTGAGATTTTGCATGCAATAACTCTCTTTATAAGGAGAAGTCAAGTATTCGCATGATAAACACATTAGAAGCAAGTCTTTTTCCCCTGATCATAAATTTTGGTTCTTTGATGCTAAATGAATTTGTTTCCAAGAAAATTAAAAAGAAAATGGTTAGGACCATTCATTGTGAGAGGGTGTCGTAATGGTATTACTGGCTCATCTAGGTTGTCATCTGACGCACAACCATTTATGGTGAATGTATAGTTGCTGAAGCCATATCTAGATCAGGATACATTCCTGTCCGTGGTTGATTCCATATCTTTGGTATAAGACGATGAATTTTTGACATCTTATGTGTATGATACATGAGCTAATTGTCCCTTGTATATATCCTTTCATTTTATTCTTTCTTCTTCCATTTTTATCGTTCATCTCTTTTCCATGTGTATATCGTATACTTAGCATGTACTCTATCCTAAGTAAGGGGGTGAATGATTTGAGTTGTTACATTTCATTCTATTTCATTATTCATGTTGTTGCTTATACTTAGGGATCCTTTGTTAGCAATGTGAGCCTTGGGCGAACCATTTCTACAATAACTGTTATTGTAATGAATAAATTATCAATGAAAGGTATTGATTATTTTTCGCTCCCTTTCTGAGGTTGAATGAATGAATGCACTATAAGGTCCCTCTGTACAATTAGGGTTATGTACCATGGCCAACTTGATAATCATACAACTGTTGATTCATTGAATCAATCATAGAGGCTGATGCTTGGATGAATATCTAAGGAGTTAGATAGAGGACTCATCAAGCATCAACAAATGATTGTTGAGTGATGATCTCCAGTCTGAGTAGGAAATGGCAATCCTTTCTCATATGAATGATATCTGACCGACCTCTTGATGTCAGTCCTCTGCATGGGAATAGTGATTCGGAGGTGTCAGATTAGTTGAGTCAATGGGTTGACTTAACGAGATCGAGATAGCCAAAGACCTATGTTGAATACTATCACAGCATAGGCATGCATCCTCTAACCAGAGACAGATGTGTTGCTATATGTCTGAGTGTGTACATTTGGCAGACCAATAGGTGGATGACCTAACCAAGGTCCATACACCAGCGAGCTGGTGTGCATGTAAGGACATATGAGTAATACGATCTCTCAAAGGGATCATACAGGTTCACTTATGAACCGGGATACATGAGCTTACTCATGAGGTATTGGGACTAAACAAATTCCATGCATGGTCATCATGCTTTGGAAGCATGACATGAATTTGAAGGTAAAATATATGCTTTGTGAAAGCATATGATCTATACCAAATCCCAATGACCGAGATTGAGAAACTTAATGATCAAACCCTAAAGATGACAGTGAGAAAGTGATCTTTATCTTCAGAATGATCATAGGTCTTCCAGTATGCAGGATGCACAGGTATTGGGAATACCTGAGGGTGATGTGATCATAAATGATTATATAACCATGACGCTTCCATTCCGAGGGAGTGATGAAACAGGTTTGGATTTTAGTGACTCCTCTCACTAGAGAAGTGACCTAATCTTAGTCCATGAACTGGACATTGATCTGAATAAGATTCAGATGCAATGAGAAGATTAGCTCTACGGTCTTGATTTGATCAAGCATCAGTGGGAGGTCCATGGGATCTGGATTTCAAATATAATCTCAACATCCAAGTCACTATACGTTGAACAATACAATCACCCTGTCCTTATCTCCAAGTATCTGCAGAGAAATCGCATTATTCTTGAATGGTTCAAGAATAATTCCATGGATCTAAGCAATGAAGAAATAATGATTAAATGTGATTTAATCATCTTGATGTGTGAAGAACTTATCCAATATAGTTAAATGTGATTTAATTATTATGGATAAGAATAAAGTGGATAGAAACATCCAATTATTCATACTATATTATAAATGTCATTTATAATGTATTAGAGAGAGCTAATTATAATTTATATTTGTTGATTAATTATTATGTGTATTGGATACACATTGTGTGATTAATTGACAATGTAAATTATATGTTGTTTTGGGATGTGAATATGATTCACAATTTTTCAATGGCAAGATTACAATATTCTCAAATATAATTGTGAATTATTTTTTATGAATAAATCCCAACAAAGTTGCTGGAAATAAATAATAGAGAAATTCAAGGAGATATGCAATCTCATGGAAATACATGAGATTGCCCCATTTTGGAAAGGGATGGGCGGCACCCAATTCCTATATGGAATGGGTGGCCGTCCATCCTATTTCATGGGGAGGCATGATCTCCTTTGTAATCTTCTCTTTATTTGTTGGTTTAATTTAGGATTGATTTATATTTGATTTTGTCAAATATATTTTAATCCAAATTAAATCACAAGTTGTTGGTTTTTTACCAACAACAATCTTGACCATTGGATTGACATAAATCAATTTCATCCATTGATTTTATATGTCCCATGGATTGAGATCCATGGATCCCAAAACCCTATAAATAGAGAGGCATACCATGTTCTGTTGTACATGCAATATTGAATCTCTCTCTCTCTCTTTCTTCATACACGTCAACCCTCTCTCCCTCTATTTGGTGACCGACCACCAAATCCTAGGAGAGGTTCTCGTCAACACTCTTGCCACTGTGTCGCTGCTTCGATGTTCTTCGGTTCTCCGTCTTCTTGGAGTGCTACGCTTACGAAGGAGACGTTCGATCTCGTACGACGAGATCAGGAGCAACCGTGCTTGGATCATCTTCTTGGATTGCGAGGACAACGCGGTTCATCCCCGCGCTCGCAAGCAATCTCTCCGACGATTGGACTTAAGACGGGAGGTCTCTTCTCTTAGAGACTCGATCAACCACGCTTCAAGAGGCATTCTTTTATACTTGTTGTGGTTATAGATGAAACGATCCGACAATCGTTCTTGGATCATGTTGTTTCATCGCATGAAAATTTTTAAATTCCGTTGCACAGAACAACTAGTACGACTAATCGTTCTTCGTCGTATCCGATACGACAATCACGCTTCCGTGATGCGCTTGAGGAAAAATTCCATATCCTTCATCCTTCACCCTAAGTATAGGGGTAGTGTTGTTGTTCATTCCATCTTTTTCAGGTTTTTATTTTATTTCTTCTAATCTATCACTTGTCCTCTACCTTGTTGATGTTATTCTTTCTATACTTAGGGATATTTTACCCTAAGTATAGGGGAGAACGAGTTGAGCTGTTGAGTTTGTTCATTCTTTTCCTTGATTTTCCCCATGTGTATAGTTTTCTATACTTAGGGTTATTTGATCCTATGTATAGGGGGATCACCAACTTCTATTCATTTAATCTATACTTTTTATCATTGGTGTATAGGATTCTTTTCATTTTTCTATACTTAGCACGAGTTGGTCATTGGTGTATAGGGGGATTCCTTTGTCATTGGTGTATACTTTTTGTCATTGGTGTATAGGGGGGTTCCTTCGTAGCTCCTTGGTCACTATGAGGACGTAGTTCGAGCTAATTATAGAGGGGTGTCATATATATTGTATATATACTTTACCATAACTCGTACTTTTATTAATAATATGGATATTATTTACTATTTAAAAAATTGAAAAATGATTTGTAAACAGGTTTGAAAAAATCTTTAGAAAAATGTTTACAAAAATTATTTGTAAAATATTTGCAAAAACCTTTTGTAAAATTGTTTGTAAAACTATTTGTAAAATTATTTCTGTACAAATCTTTGTAAAATTATTTGTAAAAAAATGATTTGTTTGTGGAATGTTTGTAAAATTATTTTCTGTATCAAAAGTATGTATATTGTACAAATTTTTTGTAAAAAAAAATTGAAAGCAAAATGTTTGCAAAAATGCTTGCAAAATTATTTGTAAAAATATTTGTAAAATAGTTTGCAAAAATGTTTGTAAAATTTTTGAAAAAACTTTGCAAAATATTTTGACTTTTTTTAGAAAATCTTTTGTAAAATGTTTTGAAAAGGTTTGTAAAATGTTTATAAATTTATTTTATCCAGTGGGATAAAGATTATTGGATCTACATATATTCATAAAATCCGTATGTGTATAAAATCTTTAATCACTTATCCTCCTATAAATAAAATTCTTTGTTATATATAAAATTCTTTTATAAAACTTGTATCTAAAACTTGTACATAAAATTTTCTTGTAAAATCTTATATAAAATTTGTTGTGTGTATACTTGTGTATATTCACTTTACTAACACTTTTAATTTATTAATATATATAATTCTTAACATCCATAAAAATTTGCAAAAATTCTTCGAATTTTTTTTCAAAAAGATTATTCTTTTTTTTCTTTTCAAATAAATGTTGTGTATATATTATTTACATTTGCATTTGCTTTTTTCAAAATGGTATCGACACTTAAATAAGTCTGGAATAGAGTGAAGAATGGAGCTTAGTTGGACCTTAATCCACTTAATTTTTGAGGAACCTTATAGGAAATGGAGGTGAGATTCTTCCGGTCTATGGACTTAATTTTTTGGGAACCACAATACTTAGTTTAGTGTCGTCTTGACGGCCTAAGTGGAGTACATCGAAGCACATGGAAAATTTTTGTGGATAATGATCGGTATTTTACACCTGCACTTACACTTTGCTCACTTCAGTTGAAGTGGTAGAGGGCTAGATTTTTCGACATGAGACACAAACCAATGAAAACGTCGGTAGTCACACATTTTGGCTACTATACCCTAACTCAATCACGTAGTAGCGAGATCTCAAGACAGAATGTTGTGGGTTGCAATATATCTTCAAAAGATAGGTAGTCTAATGGCTCAAGAGGAAATGCTACTTATATAAATGTTGCACCTTTTATATATTCCAAAAAATGTGTACAAAAAAATCCTTATGTGCATGTTGCACCTTGAAAATAAATTTCCTGCCGGAGTAGGTACATTTGTATAGAAAAATAAGCAAGCTTGAGCTTCCATGTCAGATATTTATGAGCCTATAGCTGGATGACTTGGCTATATTGGTCATGTATCCAAAGATAGGTAGCTATACTTGGTACTGTCCATTCTTGTATCCACCTCCTCTTCTTAAGGTGGTTGTACTTGAACTTAGAAGGGAATATCCTGCTTCTCGAGGAAAGAATTATTGGATTGGGGAATTAGGGTCTCCATGTTGGAGAAGACAGACTTTTATCACTTCAGCCGAGGAGAGCTACATATCACTTACACTCTATAAGAAAGATTCATAGTCATAAAGGTCTGCATATGAGTTTATTTATTTTGACCTTGCTTTTGAGGATACTTGAGTAGGAGTTATGTGATTTCTAGAGGTTGTTGAGTGTCAAGTCCATTTCCCACTAAGGTTCCTCCCAAACTAATAATCCAAACGTATGACGGAGCTTCATATGTGGATTATATGAAAATAATTTTAATACTAAATATTGTTCTATGTTATTTTTTTTCCTTTATTCTTTTTCTTTTTCTTTTAATCACTTATTCTTCAAATAAGTGTTCGCTAAGGGACTAGCAAAGGTAAATCATAGGGGGATGATGAATCAGCATTTCATCATCTATATCCATTTATTTTAGCTTAAAATCCCTTATACAACAAATTTAAAGATCAATAAGTTCATTCTTTTACTAACCCTAATTCTTATGTAAATATTATATATTTATCACTATTTCAACCTAAAACAAATAAAAAAGGAATAAAAAAGTAAAGAAAAATGAAAGACTGTATATATGAAATAGATACCGGCTAACTTTGATGCTGAGAAGGTTAAGACTGGACATGTTCAACAAGGAATAAAGTTGGGAGATAAGGCCCAAAAATACCAAAACTCTCTGAAAACCTTCTATCGCTTGTATATTCATCATATGTACATCATTGTCTATAATACACCTTCTTTTCCTTATTTTATTTATAACCAAGTTCTTTGTTAATAAAAATGATTTCTTCTTGAAAATTATGAATTAATTTATTTTGTAAATAATAAAATCATTGCAATAAAAATATGTGTTTATTGTGTAAATAACAACAATATGAAAAAAACAACGAAACACAACATGCAAGATCAATATCTTCTCCACCAAAACTCCAAATTCATTGATCTTACTTTCATTTACTCCAATTTAAAAATCTTTAAAATGGGGTGATTTCACAAAAAATAGAGTTTTGGTGTAAATGTGGCTAATTGGGGTATTATTATATATTATACCTACATATATTTTGTATATTATATAATCATTTATTTTCTCGTGCATATCTATAAATATTTTATTTTTTAATTAAATTTCAATATTGTATTTGATTTATATAAAATACAAATAAAAATTACAAAATAAAAAATCAACAAAAATAAAATCATGTATATATTATATAGATATCACTATGTAGATATTATATATATACTCTTTTTAATTAACCCAATAAATTAATTCCTAAAAACAAATAAAATTTTCATTATTAAATAAAGTATACATTTGTATAATTAATTATTAAAAATAAAAATATTGTATATATAGGTATACATACCTATAAATAATACCTTGTATCTAATTTAACCTTTGTAAATACCTTATTTATTTAATTTAAAATCACAAATATAAACTTTATTTTATTCCTAACATTTTAAACTTACATCATTTAATTATTTAAATTCATTTTCGAATTTTAATTGATTTATTTAACTATTTATTGGATTTTAGTCATTTCCCCTATTTTGTCACATCCTCCGAGCCTTCTTAGTGGTTGGCTTGGGTTTTTTTACACGAGTCAATTGTTCAGTCACCCCCAGATTTTTGCTCTTCCATTCATCCACCCGTCCTTCACCCGATTCTCACACACGCTTCTTTCACTAACTCGCCATGTGTTCGTCTCAGAAAACAATGCTTGTTCATTCCTCACCACTGCCAGCACCTTAGATCCACATATCGTGCCTTGATTCGCTCAAATTTTCAAATTCAAAATCTATTGGATCGTCCTCTATGAATTCACACCATCCACCACTGCCGCGAGTTGGACCCATTTTGGAGAGGATTTCTCGCCCGAGACTGAGCTTGGACGATCGAGCAGCGACATGGCTTTCTATCTCCATTGTCAGGAGTGTGAGACATACTTGAAGATTCATGATCCAATCACATGGCCGGAGTCCTCCGCCACGTTTCATCTCTTCGCCTCCCAAAGCAGATCGAGGACGGATTTCACCTATGTTCTTCATTATTTGCAACTTAGTTCATTTATATTCGATTTTGTATTTCATTTTCTCTTTGATTTCTACTAATCGCTTAGATCATATCTATCTGTTGAGCCTCTGATCCACATGATCGGAGGAGTTCGGTCAACTACATCCTATTCCGAAAACTCCTACACTTTTGCCAGACCTTTTTCAAGCTCTTCCGCCATCTAACCAACCTAAAATCTATCCAGATATGAGAATTGCCACCTCTTCCGACCACCTTCTCTTGAGCTCTCATACATTCATCATTTTTCGATATTCTTGAGTTACTAAACCTACTCGGAGATTCGTTTCTGAGCAAGGAACTCATTGTAGGGATCTGGATCAAGCTTGGGAGTGAGCCACATCATCTGAAGTTCCACTTGAGATTCCACACCTCCTGACCTTTAGAAGGTGTACCAACCACCGACGACCGCCTTTGAGCAGTAGATCAGTAGAGCGTCATAGTAGGTGGCCAGAGCACCAATCTAAAGTAGATTCGGGCGAGCCCTAGCGAGATCTCCTTGCTTGAAGTTCACCGAAGATGCCCTTCTTCCCAGTTCATTTAGCATCCTGGAAAAAACTGCATGATCAAAAATGGCCGCTCCAGATTATATATCGGACATCCATTTTGCCCCAAAAGTTATCTATGGATCATACTTCCATATAAGAATAAATCTGCACAAGCACCATTCACTTTCAGCTGTTGGATCAAACTCCAAATGAATCACGACCATAGATCACACCACGTATTTAAAGGGTACAATTGTGCTTAAGATCCTACATTTATTTAATTTGTGAATAATTCCTCATTAGGACACGTGTCTGCTTGTCATTATTCAAACGTTTGCATTGCTTTCCCTTGCATTTATTTTAATTACATTTCGATCATGTTTGAACTATGCTTGTATCGTGCACATGATGTCTTGTGAAAATTATAGTTAAAAACAGGCATGTTTTGTGTTAATGTTTAGATCCTCGAAGTAAAATATTTACATTTCAGTGTAATCCAGTAAGGCTCATGTTCGTACTTACGTTCCTTTTTGGAAATTTATTATATTCACCCTATAGTTTTCATACAAGTTATTGTTTAGTCTAAAAACATTAAATATTTGCATTTATGGCCATTTGCATCTTTGTGTATTTTTGTACTATAAAAATCAAATAAAAATCTGAAAAATAACATTAAAATTTATACAAAAATTATCTTTGCTTCTTGCTGCATAGATCTTTCATCCAGAATCTTTGTTTAGCATTTTTATTGTTTATAATAATTTTAAAAAAACATAAAAATTTCTTATCTGCATCGATAAACATTAAAAAATATTGAACTTTTTCTAAAAATTCCCAAAAAAATTCTTGGTTGCTTATTTTTATTTATTTAAATTTCTGACCATTTTGGCATTTTTATTTCTTATAGAATTCATAAAACACTCAACAACATATAAAATTCTTATAAATTCAGAGAAAATTCCAAAAACAATTATAAAATACCTTTCTGGGAAATATAAAAAATTACCTTTCATTCTGTATATATCTCTTCTATTTTGTCTTAATTTATATTTGAAAATTGCAAAAACCTTCATTTTGAGTTATATTTACTTTATTTTCATTTTTTGATTTATATAAAAGCATTAAAAATTATAAAATTCTAGAAAAATCACAAAATATTAAAACATTAGCAGAAACTCAAAAATAATTTTACTTGAATTTTTTTATTTTGACTTTATAAAAATCTCACAACTTGTCTCTTTCTTTCCTTATTATTAATTTATTATTCATTTCATTTTATTTTTATAAAATTTAAAACATTTGCAAAAGTTAAAAATATAAAATCAGAAAACCAAATAAAATGTAAAAAAATTGATAAAATAATATAGAAATAAAAAACACAAGGACCAAGACTAGTGTTTGTAGAATATAATTCTTTATTTCATTGATTCTTTCATTGATTTAATAACCCTCGGGATTTTTGTAACCTCCTATAGTTCAACTATGTACGTTATATACGTAAATTACATATCAAATTTCTCTTTCTATTTTTTCTGTATTTATTTTGGCTTGAAAAACAAAGAAATTTTTGTTGAGGGATTTTTAGAGCTGCAATGACATTGTAGATTAATTCATTATTGTAAAACCCGATAATTTCCTACTCAACAATTTGAAACCAAACCCAATGTTTATACTTTAGGATTTAGGGTTTCTTGGTCCATGATTATAACATGGATGCAAGTAATATGGAATCTAGCACAAGAAAGTGCTACTTCATTTGGTATATAAAGGATGGCATTGGATACGTACTTTATAAACTTTAAAATCCTAAACAATTTCATCTTTAAGGATATGATTCTTAGAGGATGATTTCCTTATGTATCAAGATAAGAGTGAAGTAATGGGACTCATCGAATCCTTGAACGATAATGGTTTTCATAAAATTAGAAACTAAAGAACAAGTAAAGATGAAACACTCATACCTCTTCAATGAAGTTTGAGGCTGCTAAGACCACGTATAGGGTATGGATTTTGTGTGTCAAAGATGTCTAAAAATGATCCAACTTCATATAATGAAGATTGAGATGATCACGACATGGAAAGATGGATGTTAACAAAAAAATATAAAGTAGACTTCATACACAAGTGTCATGTACAGACCCACGAGGATCCAACTATAAGGGTCAAACCCATTGGGTGTAAATGGATCTTTAGAGGAAGAGGGAACCTGATTAGAGGGTAGAGAACTTCAAAGATTTTTTTGTACACGGAGAAAGACATGCTTTGCGATGAAACTTGCTCTCTAGTGACGATGCTTGTACCCATCAGAATATTGCTAATTGTAGCTACACAACTGATACCAAATCTGACTCACAGTTTAAAATGAAAGAGTCGATTGTAGAGAACCATAGAGAGAGATCCGATTTATCAAACAAAATAAAATAAAATAGGAGAGAGAAAAAGAGAAATTGAATAGTAGACTTTTCTCCATTTTTATGGTTCACTAATATTTAACCAGGCAAGTGTACCTGGGCCAACACAAGGAGTCAAAAAATCGTGCTCATATTTTTGAGCGAGAAAATATTTTTTTATTTTTTAATCTATTTATTCTTTGTGAAAACTCTTTTTTTCGGATTTAGTTTTTATTTTAGTTTTATTTTATAATCTTTTCTACTTTTTCAATGGAATATCAAGTCAAAGTGATGAACAATATAGTAATAGAGGGAAGAGAATATAGAGCGATAATATATATAGTATATCCACAAAATAACTTCAGCAACGAGCTCGAAAAATAATACAATAAAATCAAAATGGAGTTGAAAGTCGGAGATTAAAATCTTGGTAAAATCATAATTAAAACTCTTTAAAATTAGACTAGAATTGGAATCTTTGAACAATGATGTCAATGTAGTGTCCACAATCATCCAAAAGTGTCCAATAGTTCAATGATATTAATGCAGAAATAAAATACAACAAGAATAAAAGGGTTCTTTCATTGAGGTCCCTAATCAGGGACCTAATTGTAAGAAAAACTTTGGAATATTACACTTAGCTCCCGCATGGGGACCTAAATGTAATAACTCAAAACCTCTAGGACGTGTTTGAAAATCTGGAACCGAGTAGGGTACTCTTGTAATATTTCCACCATGTGGAATTTGACGACCACAATTATATGGCATTGGTTGATCTAGGACTTTTATGTGGGACACATGGTTGCAAACAGTTCCTCGTGTTCTTGATGGCATTCTTCCGTAATATGTTGGGCGTCAGTACTCTTCTTTGACTCCTCCTCGATCTCCTGTGATGATGTGGCTATAACAGACTCCTGTAGGCCTAGAAGGGGGTTGCCTACCTCCTTCGAGCTCTCTTGCAGTAGGAGGCTGATCAATGAAGACAACGAAGAAGCTTGAATGTCCTACTAGGGTTTTGTGCTATAGTAAAAGGAGTTGCAACTCAATTGATTCATTGTCAAAACTAGATGCTCCATCAGACTAAAAGATGAAGACTGAAGGGCTCCAAATGATGTGGCTACCTGCAAAGGAGATTTGTATGCTCAATCTAGTGGTTTATGGCTTTCTGTAATCCTAAGAAATTAGGCTTAATACATAGAACAAACCATCACTGTTTAACGATATCCGGTATTTGGTCTTTGACGAGCATTTTTCTTGGTTGGATTATGGGCTCATAGATCTTCGTGTTTCTTTTCCAAATGAGAAAAAGCTGGAAGGATTGAAATGCTAATAAAATTCTTCGCCTCTGGACCCATGTGTATATGGAAAGATGAGATATTGAAAACCGGTGAGACATGATTTTGATAACTATATTTTCCCAAAGAAATCAAACCAAGGTTAAGTATTCTTGCAGTGCAACTGAAATTTCTAGGAAGGTAGTTTATCATATGAAAAGTTGATCGAATTGATATTGAATTGTACATGGATTTGGCGTGTAAAAGAAATAATACAATTAGGGGTATTTGATTATGTAATTAAGCAGACTAGTTCTACACCAAAAATGAGAAATTGGAAGGCAGTTACGTGGTTAATAAGGGTATAGGACCCTCATGTTGTAGCTCAACGAGACGATGATGTTTATCAGATCTCCACGCTCGCTAGGTGGTAATGCAAGGTTGACGTGAGCCCTGGAACTCTCATACATCTGTCCTCCTACCTCATGGGCCCACGAAGAGGTGTTGTCACCTTTGGATGTCGTCGGGGCTCGATAGGAAAAGGGGTAATATGTTTTGGATCTAGTGTAGATTGAGAGGTTGAGAGAAGTTAGTTGCCTCGAGCTAACTTTTAGGATTTAATTAAGGATGATCGATGGATGTTTGGTTCAGATCTAAAGTTTGGCGCTGAATAAGGATTTTAGGAGATGAGGATGGACTGATTATATCAAATTTAGGTGGTTAAATGAAGTGTAGTTAAATAGGTGAATTCAGGTCATTGCAACAGACACTTCAACAGCTTCTTGGCAAGGAGATAGTTGTAGGGTTGACATTTGTCAGAACCACTGTGGTGAGAACATTAAATACATTATTAAATATATTAATATATAACATTATTTTAAAAAGGTTTAAAATTATAAAAAGTTAATAAATAAATTACCTAAATTATAATATTATTAATTTCTATAAATAATATATATTTTAGGATATATAAATATAATATTAATAAATACATATATACTATACTTAGTAAATATTTTATCATTTTTAATTCAATATTTTAATAAATAATATATTATTTTTATTTTTTCTTAATTACTATAATAATAAAAAGGAGGTATATGGGTTTTTAAGGATTTTAATAAATTATATTATGTAGATTAATAAATACAGGTCTATTGTCTACACTTCAAATTCATCTATTATTTAGGGACTTTGAATTAATTAAAATATTAAATAAAGTTTTTAAACTCTGAATTCTTCGATAGATAATTACATGATCAAGAAAATAATTAAAAAGTATAAAATCAATGATACTATAAGTAATATGTATAGAATAAAATAAATAACCCAGAAACCTTGTTATCATTACATCCCAAAACCAACATTTTGAAATGTGCTCTGATTTTAGTCAAATCACCTTCATTAATTAGACAATATTATTCGTATGAAGAAGTTATGAGGGTTGGAAGTTCAGAAATTGATAATGCGAAAATCGGATTTCTTAGCATATAATACGTTAGTAGTTTATAGATGTATAGATTTATAAACAGAAGGGAAAAGAGTTTGTTGAAAAATGTGTACAAATGAATAAACTAAAATTAGTTGAAGTTTTAATAAATAATGAATAAATATTAATTAATGTGTGATGTACATTATTTGTTATTTGTTTATTTTCTTCCTTACTTCCCCCTACTTTATTGTTGTCGACCAAACTATGCTGACTTGGTGTCGTGGCTAGGCCATATAAATATATTTTGCAGCTATATTTATATTTGATTAGTCATATTATACATATATACATATTTACGATCTGCCTCTCTTTTTCTTTCATTTTCTTTTTATTCTTTTACTTATTTACATGTTTTTAATGCAAAAAAATATTTGTACTCATAAATGGTATTTTAATAAGATGTGAAAATTAATACATGTTTACATGTATTTGTTAAGGGTTTTAAGACATAATGTATAAGAAAAGTTAATAAATCATGGATTCTTCAACCTCCTATAATTACACTTTGGTAGTCCCTAAGCAAGCATTTATTTGAAAAATAAGGAAAAAGAAAGAAAGTTAGAGTGAATTTGTTTTCTTAAACTAATTTGTGACAATAGATATAGGACAGGACTTGATTAAGCCTTGAATAAGCATTTTGTAGGAGCCTTGACCACGATTAGGATTTTAATCTCAACGATCCTCAGATTCGACAAATTCTTATTCAGATTTACCTCTACAGCCATCTCAGATCCAATTATCCATATATCTAACTCTGTCAATCTTGAATTCAATTTGTACAGTATGTGAATTGTGTTAGCTCTTGCTGCTTAAGGAATCGAAGAAACCACCCATCCCAATAATACTCTCCCATTGGTTCCTCATCCAACTACTCTTTCCCCGAAGAGGGGGGTATTTCCTTTTAAGGTTAGGTCATGTTGTGTGCATAGTCCAATAGAGAGAAAATGCAAAGAATGAGAAAAGAATGGAGTGTGACCTGTGTAGTCACATCTTCTTCTGTTGGCCAGCCGGTGTAGCCAAGTCTCCACTGAGATGTGCAGCCTTTTTGGAATCTTTGGCCATTGTGGTCATATTGTATTTGGTGGTTGGATTCTTTTTGGTATAATTTGTTATGTTTCTTGCATGTCATCAATCTTTTTGTGCAGCGATGGATATAGCATCGTTTCTTTCATTTTTGAGGTCATGGAAAAATTGTGCCAGCAGATCGTTCCCTCGTTAAAGTTTTCATCAATCTTTTTGGTCATGGAAGATTAAAGCTAATCTCTAAACATGGTCTCGTGGAACCTAAAGATTTAAGTCAAAGATCTGAGGAGTCTAAATTCTTGTTCCTAACTAGACTCCTTAAAATGAAAGTCAAATACCATAATCAAGCCCTATTATTTAGACAATTCCCAATCTTTAGTTCGAGAAATCAAACTTCTTCTGAAAAATGCTAATGCAAATGCAACAATGTTTTTGTGAAGTGCATTTTTCTGGATTTTACTCATTTTATGGATTTTATGTATTTTACAATTTTCTTATTTTAGGACTCTGTATTTTTATGTATTTTTTCAATTTTCATATACAAAAGTATTTTCAAGAATTTTACAAGATAAGATACTAATGTATTATTTTTTATTAAATAACTAATGTATTATAGAACTTTTATAAATAGAGAATTTTAAATATTAAGTTATTTTATACATGTTTTAATATATAATATTTTAAGTAAGTATTATGCATTGTAAAAACACTTTTTAAATACAGAATTTAAATTGATAATATTCATGAATTTTTCATATATTCTACTTATTTACAAGGATTTATAAATATTTAATGAATATAATTTAAAAAATTTAATTCTTACCTACTTTTTATGGATTTTATAGATATATAAATTACATAAAAGTAAGAATTATGTACAAAAGTATATAAAGAATATATATACATAACCCCTGTACTTTGCTTGTGCTATGTCCTCGTAGCATGAAAAGAGAGAAAGGAGGACATAACTCATGTTAAGAAAAAGTGGGTGAAAAGAACAAAAGAATAGTTGCTAGCTTCCCCCTATACTTATGAATTGATCACTGTAAGTATATTGAAAGTTAGAAATGAGGTAACTGAGGGAAAGGAATATACAAACTAAAGAAAGAAAGAAGAAAAAGAAATGAAATCAACAAAACACTCGAACCCACATATACTTCAGATCATGCATCCTAAGTATAGAAAAGAATGTGACCAAAAATTTGGGATGAGTGATTGGTTGTAAAAAGAGGAAAATAAATGGAAAAGTAAAAAGAACAAAATCAAAATGATTGAGATCTAAGAAGTATATTCAAGAGATGGTGTACTCTGGAAAATGGAATGGCTCACAGGTTTCTGTACATTACAAAATGAAGTCAAAGAGTAGTCATGAATCCTTTTTAGAGTAGATCATCTCAACCTGGGATGTACAGAGTCATCTGTTGTGCAAGTGTGTACCAAAACCTGGTTGTTTGAGTAGAGCTGCCACTGTAAGTAATTGTTGTATGTGGCATATGTCTCTCTACTGAAGTGACAATCTCTATAGTCAGACTACAGAAGGTTTCTATACATGTTTCGATGACACCATATGACTCTCTATGTTGAATAGATCTCATAATCTTTAAAATGTAATCAACTGACTGTCCTGCAGGAATATAAGAACTCTCAATCTATGGCCCTGAGATGTCTACGACAACTATTTACTCCTCTGGTCCTGATATGATCTATGTGTCTATATATTAACAATCATTTGAAGAACCATTTATCATATGATCAACCCCATCTTCACGTAGGATATTGTCAGTACAAAAATAAACACTCTTAAAATCAAGAGAACACATCACATCTATGTGCTGACAGTCATCTTCTAGGCATGTGTCCTATGAAGTAACTGGCAATATGGATCTAGGATTGTTACATCCTCTCACCATCCCAATGTATACCTCGCTGATGTCTGTGTGAAATGATACTCTCCATGAATAATAATCAAAGAGGGCCTTCGTGGTATAAAAGAAAGGCCTCCCGGGAATGATTGGAGCAAGGTGTGACTGTGTAGGGCATGTAATATTCGGGAGAGTATAGTCCACTGGAAAATGCAAACCTGGTACGGTTACGATAATGCTCCTTAACATGCCTCTATGTCTTTTTATGGATCCACCTACAAACTAAAGTAACACTCATAATCCATTAATAGGTCCTAAGTTGATTATATCGATAAAGAAAGATGGTATCAATTTAATCAAGGATCCATTGTCTAAGAAAGTGCGATCGAATTTGCTTCTAAAATCTCACATTTGACAAAGTGAGAACCTGAATCTCTATTTCTCTTGTGTACCTTGTTTTAAATAGCACACGAAGTAGCCGTGGGAAAAATATGTTTCTCAACACATGACTTCATTTTCCTATGCGTTGTACATTTGTTCCTCAATTGTTGCTTGAGCATATGAAAGTGATCCAAGGAATCATGTAAAAGAATCTTCAAAAAATGTGATCTTTAAGTAATCATTCTGTTTCTGGAGTGAAAATATTCTTTTTTTGTACTTTTCTCTCTCTTTCCAAACAAAGCATCTAGGAAAGGAAATTTCTCAAGAACAACCAAACTTTCTTTTTTATTTTATTGAAACAATCACAAAAAGAATCGACATGTACATCAAGAGTATTAGAAGTATGTACAAAATCTCGAATATAGAAAAATTAGTAAAATCATTGGTAGTGTTTGTATGGTCTGGCATGGTATCATTAACTGAATTCTCTATGTCCATATCAACAGTCTCTACATCGCTCCCATGTATGGCATCATCTTAGACATCATGATCATTGTCGTCATCCTCCTCCTTAGCATCAGTATGGGTATCATCATGGAGAGATGCTTGGTCCTCATCATCATGTGCCCTCTCCTCTTCTATATCCAGTTCTCATGGATGCCTACTACTCTTGAGATTAATTAAGTTAGAAAAAAATTCAGGAAATGTGACCTTACCTATAATCGCATCTACATGATCCATGTGTCACCTCTTGATGTTCATGTTCATTCGAGACTATGTTGGGAGACTGCTCTTCGATGATGATGATGTATAAGGTTAACTCATTTAGATGATGGTTAAATCGTTCCGTGTCTATCCTATGTGTAAACTGGAGTATGCCAATCATATTCATGATCTGATTCACTGCTAGGGACTGTGTCGATAACTCTGTATCGATGGGTTATCCTTGACTCTCTACTCTCTCCTGCCTAGAAGTGTGTTGCAGTTGTAGTGTATATGGCTAAGGAGATCTCTGAGTTATACTATAAGAGTGTCAATGCAACTGGTGATAATATGTATGTGGATGTGTAACAAGAGACTATAATGTGTCGGTGATCTTTGTTATGCATGACGGTGAGACTATTGTCATGTGTAAGGCTATCGGTGCTAAAAGGTTGAACGTCCATGTCGTGGATGAGTCGACGACAATGGTTGGTGTACGCTCTGAGGTGTAATATGTGATGGTGAATGATACTGAACATGAGCGTACCATATATCATTTATCTCAAGAGTAGATGATGGATCAACATCATCAACTGTAGGTATCGTGATCTGATTCAGGTTGGCAATGGACGAATACTCATGCCAATCTAGTTGTGGAAGCTCGATAGATCATGTTGGCATGATATGGATATATTGAATTTGACAGGTGGGAGGAGCAAGTAAAGACCTCCATATAGGCTGAGAAGAAGAGGAAGAAAGTGTATGCCAATACTGTAGATGCATGTCTGTCACTTTCTTCATCGGACTACTCAATTGTTGTGTTAATGATGAGAGTTTCTCCAACTCTTGCAGCTGTTGCAAGTCATGTACTTGCTTTTAAATCACACTGAATAATGTAAGATTATCACTAATAAATCTTATGTTAGATCATGACTCGAAATCTAAAATATGTGCCACCATATGATGATCTTGTTGGTGTGCTGGTTGTGGGCCCTTATGGAATGCTTGAGTAGAATCTACAAAGCGTCAGTTCTCTTCCATCCCCTTAAAGATGGACCAAACATGCTCGACATCCTTATTTTAAAAGTTATTGCCACATGCAACTCTCACTAACCCATGAATAATCAGTTAAAATCCCCCGGAATAATTTTGCACTGGCAACTTTAATGGTATCACATGACAAGGGCATTTCTCGGTCGTATCCTAAAATCATTCACATGCCTCGTGGAATGACTCATGTGGATGCTATGTAAAATTGGAGATCATGCTTTACATAGCATTCATCTGTGTCAAAGGAAAATACTTACGCAGAAAAGTGGATTTCATATCGTCTCATATAGAAATCTCCCTCCTTAAATGATTCAACCAGCAAAACACCTTATCTACTAAGGTGAAAGGGAATCTTTGAGGCGTATAGCCTTCTATCTAACTCTTGGATAGCTCATCATACCACATATCATCTCAAACTACTTCAAAAAGGTGAATAACTCCTCTGGCATGTTCCCATAGAACTTGGGAAGTAAAGAAATAAAGGACGATCTTTCGTTATGTGACCCTTGATTCGGTGGTAACCAAATCCAATACTATAGCGTGATGTCTCCAAGGTAATATTCATCCCTCAAAGTAGAAGAAATGACGATAGGTGGTGGGTTCCCTGTTGTTACTCTAAGTGCAGCGATTGCAGCTCTCAACTCATCTTAAACTCTAAACTGATCTCGTATATTTGGGCTTATCTATTGGAGTGTGTCTATAATCCTTATTGTATCATCTATAGTTGGATCACGTCTATTGTCAACATTTCTCTACTAAAGTGCTCTCTCCTCAACATCTCTCTCATCGAATTGTGCCTTCCCTCTAGCCATGATGTCCGTCAAGTCCTCTAGGAAGGAAAAATTCTATCACTAAGTGAAAAATGTGCAGGAGTAACATAGGAAATGATGAGGTGAGGGTTTGCCTAGACTAAAGGGTTGGGAGGAGGAGTCTGGATCTGACTTACCTCATGTCAAAATGGGACTGACTTGGGAAGAGGTTCATTCCGAGTCTGTGATGATGTACATGAGATGGTGGAAGATTGAAGGGTCATGGAATCTGAGCATAAAATCCATATCAACATTAACCATGATATTAAAGGATACGGAAGAGGAATATAGTGTGAAAGAAAGAGAAGAGTGTGAAGGTGTATAAGACGTCGAAATACATACACCCCGCAATAAATCACAATGTAAACCCTCAATTCATCAACTTTACACGGTGGATACCTTAAGGATTCAGTCTTTTATCTTTTCAATTTTAGTTAGGTGATCAAGTAGTTGTTTATGCAGACTTACACGTGGTGTCTCCGTTTCACCCAATGTACCTCCTCACAATCCCACAAATAGTGTAGCCACCTGCCATGCTACTGGGTTATATCAGGCACAAATGGAACTATGTGGCAGTGTACACCAAAACCACTCTCTATGGTCGGCGGCAAGTGCTTTCAGTTGCAATCATGTACCAAAAACTAAGACACGGGTAATTAGGGACAAGTTCAAGGATTTTTGGCTCTAATCCTTAGGGCTATGTTCTCACCCATTATGTCTAGAGTTTAGTACGTGCAACAGTGAGGGGTTTGCTTTCCTAATACAATTAATTCAAGATTTTTGTTTTTGGGTTGAAGTTTCAAAATAATTTTTTATTTTTAGAGTTTTCAATTTTTGGATATTTCAAGAATATTTAACCGAAGTTCGGTGTCCATTATTTTTGAATAATGTGTCTCACGAGGGTGGGGAGATCATGGAGTGCAATGGAAAACTATGACACATGCGAGAAAATAAGTCATACATGTCTCCATCTCTCTAGATGCAATATAATTAGCATAGAAATTAAAATCATAATCTAATGCATGCAAATGTCATAAAAATTGTGCCCTAAACTAGCAGCTCTAATGTAGGAACATATATTAATTTTTCAAATCAATGAGTTACGCCTAAGTGTGGATTAAGGCAGTCAGTTGTACTTTTACTCGTCTAATGAAACACGCATTTACCCCAAGGTTTTCACGAAATCATGTGAAATAAAGAAAATAAATTGGAAAATCGAAAATCACGGTGAGGTCCCCAAAGTGCATCGGCACTTAGCGAAAAATATCCTGAGAAGAAATTCTGAGTGTCTAATCTATGAGTCAAGATGTCCTTAATGAACCCCATTCTACAAAAATAAAAAAATGGACGAGCACCCCTTCCTCTCTCTCATTAAAAACAATAACACGAGAAAATGACATGAACTCTTAAAAAATAGAAAATGCAGTGTCTATGAAAAAACTACAAGAAAAATTAAAGTGCTCCAACTCGTATTGCTCCTCAACAACTGTATCATAGAAGAATGAGTCAATTTTCACGATCTCTACTAGTTTGGCTTTCGAAGAATCTAGTTAATCCTACAGCCCATCACCATGTACCAGCATAGAAAAATAACAAAAGAAAATAAAACATGAAGAAAAAACAGAAGATGAAAAGAAAGTAAAAAAGCGAGAAAATATTAATAAAGTTGATAAAATTAAAAAAAAGCAAACATAAATCGAGAGAAATCAGTGAAAATTAAAAAAATAAAACACACAAAAACCAAGAAGAAATTAGAGAAAATATAACAAAGAAAATCAAGAAAAAAATAAGAGAAATCAAAAACTCAAAAAACTATAAAATCGAAAATGAGTTTAAAAGAAAAAAATAACAAAATATACAAATTAATAATCAAGTACGACTACACCTTTCCAGCAACGATGCCAATTTGATATCGAATCTGACCAACGGTTAAAATGAAAAAGTTGTTGTAGAGAACTGTGAAGAGAGATCCCAATTATAAAAAATATTACAATAAATATGACAGAGAAAGAGATAAAATGAATAAGCATCTCTTCTCCTATATTATTATTCACTAATTATTTAAAAAAGCAAGTGTTCCCGAGTTGAACACAAGGACAAAGAAAATCATGCTCAGAGTTTTGAGTGAGAAAATATTTTTTACGATTTTTAATCTATTTCTTCTCTATGAAAACTCTTTTTGTCGGTTTTAGTTTTTATATTTTTATTTGTTTTCTAATTTGCAATTTTTGTTTACTTTTTCGAAGGGAGATTTTTCAAGTCAATGTGATCTACACTATAGTAATAGATGCTAGAAAATATAGAGTGATAAGATATATAATAGATCCACAAAAAGATTCGAGCAATGGGCTCGAAAAACAACACAAAATAAAATCAATACACATTCGAAAGTTGAAGATTAAAATCTCGATAAAATCATGATTAAAACTCTTCAAAATTCAACTAGAATTAAAATCATCAAAGAATTCTATCAATGTAGTGTCCACAATGGTCCAAAAGTGTCCAAGAGCTCAATGATATAAATGTAGAAATAAAATACAACAAGAATAAAAGGGTTCTTTCAATTAGGTTGATGGTCATGGATCTAATTGTAAGAAAAACTCTAGAACTTTACACTCAGGTCCCCACAGGGACGTAAATTTAATAATGCAAAACTTCTGAGGTACGTCTAAAAATCTAGAACTGAGCACGGCATTCTTGCAATATTTACACCATTTGGAATTTAAAGGTTGTGATTAGAATGCATCTGTTTATCTGGGCCTTTCATGAGGGACACGTGCCAAAACTTGCCTCGTGTTCTTGATAATGTTCTTCCCCAATCGAGTTGGTGGTGGTGCTCTTCTTCGACTCCTCCTCGATCTCCGGTAATGATGCGGCTGTGGTAGATTCCTGTGGGGGCAGAAGGGGATCGCCTACCCCCTTCAAGATTGCCTACAGTAGGGGGATTATAGAAGAAGATTACGAAGAAGCTTGAAGGTCCTGCTAGGGTTCCGTACTCCCGCAAAAGGAATTTCACCTTGTTGCAATCGACATCGAAACTAGATGCTCGGGATGACTGGAAAATAAAGATTGAAGGGATCCATATGATGTGGCTACCTACAAAGGAGGTTTGTATGCTCGATTCCCCAAGGAAATTAGCCCAAAGTTAAGTGTTCTGCAATGAATTTGAATGTTTAAGGAAGGTGGTTTATCAGATGAAAAATTGATAGAATTGAGATTGAATTGAATAGGGATTTGGTTTGAAAATGAAAGAAGATTATTAGTAGTATCTGATTATGTAATTAAACAGGCTAACTGGACACAAAAAATGAGAAATTGGATGAAGCAGGTCACCTGAGAAATTTGGGTATGGGACCCTTGGGATGTAGCTTAACGAGACGGTAATGTTAACCGGAGTTCCATGCTTTCTAAGCGTCAATGCAAGGATGACGAGAGCCTTAGAACACTCCTCCATCCCTCCTCCTCTCTTGTGAGCCAACGAAAAAGTGCTGTCGCCACTGAATGTCACCGAAGCTCGACATAAAATATGGGGAATTGTTCTTGGATCTGGATCATGTAGAGAAGTTTAGATAAGTTAGTTGGATTGAGACAACTTTAAGGATTTAAAGAGGATGATCTTTGGATGTTTAGTTCAGATCTAAAGGTTGGCATTGAAGAAGGATGTTATGTTATGAAGATGGACATAGTAGATCAGATTTAGGTGGTTAAACAATGCTTGTATAAATGTGTGAAATCGGGTTGTTCCAACAGAAGCTTCAACACCTTTTGGGGAAGAAGATGGTTATGGTGCTGACACATGTCAGCACCATAGTGGTCAGAACCTTAAATATATTATTAAGTAGATATCAAATAATTATTTTAAATGAGTGTAAAAATAAGAAAGTAAATAATTAAATTACCTAAATTATGGTATAATTTTTTATGGATGATATATATTTCAAGAGATATAAGTTTAATATTAATAAAGACATATATAGTATACTCAATAAACATGCTTTTCATTATAATTAAATATTTTAATAAATAATATATTTATTTTATATTTTGCTAACTAATATAATAATAGAAAGGCGGTGTATGTTTAAGGATTTCAATAAATTAATTTTTGTAGACTAATAAATACATGTATATTGTCTATAATTCAAATTCATTTATATTTTAGGGTTTTTGAATTACAAAAAAATATTGGTTTTATGCTCTGATATTTTATAGATTAAATAAAATATCAAGAAAACAATTAAACATTATAAAACCAATGATAGTATAAATAGTATGTATAGAATAAAATAAATAGCCCGGAAAGCCAGTTGTCAATTGGTCCCAAAAGTAACTTTTTGTAAATGGATTCTGACTTTAGTGAAATCTCTATCATTAATTAGATAATATTATTTTATGAACTTTAAAGGTGAGCAAAATGAAATTGCAGTTCATATGAAGAGGTTTTGAGGTTTGGAAATTGAGAAATTGACCATTTGAAAACTCGATTTCTTGTCATATATACAGGTTAGGATTTTTATGTTTTTTTTTATATTTTTACATATATTTTTATAAACATAAAGAAAACAAGTTTGGTCAAGAATATGACAAATGAGTTAAATAAAATTTGTTGATGTTTTGGTAAATAATTAATAATAAGAATTAATGTGTGATGTACAAATGTTAGTTTTTTTCCTTATCTCTCCATACTTGATTATTTGTGGACCAATCCATGCTGACTTGGTCTTAGGGATTAGGTCATTTAAATATATCTTACATTTATATCTATATTTAATTAGTCATACTATACTATACATACATACATATTTACAGTCGACCTCTCTTTTTCTTTTATTTACTTTTATTCTTTTATTTATTTATATGTATTTAATGCAAAAAATGCATTTTTATTCATGAATGAAATTTCGATAATATGTGAAAATTAATGCACATTTACATGTATTTGTTAATGGTTTTGATACAAAATGCATAGGAAGAGTTGATGAATCAGGGGACTAGCCGCAAGGCATTCATACTACGACTCCTTTCCTCAATGAATACCTCGATGAGGATATTCATATGAAGTTGCCCTAAGGCATCATATTTGTGGAAGGAATGGTGTGCAAGCTAAAGTACTCCATCTACGTGCTCGATTAAGCTTCTCATAGTTGGAACATCATATTTGATGAAATTATAAAGGTTATGATTTCAAACAGAATCTTGATGAACCATGTGAAGCTTAATGGAGGGTTGTTGTATTCACCGTGATAAATGTAGATAAAATCCTAATAATTTAAAATGATATAAGGTTAATAATAAATGTTTATAACATGGTTGTCCCATACCATTGCGATAAAAGATCTCAAGGATGCCCCTCTGATCTTAATTATGAAATTATTCATAGGTAAAGAGAAAAGGCAAAAGGATAGTCATTTGAAGGGTACACTTCAGGAAGATTCCACGTAAGAAATTCCTAGGAAGGCTTCATTCCCTTAAGATATTGTATTGACCTATATAAAGGATAGCACTTCCTAGTGTTGAGGATGTGAATGCTAAAGCTGCATGCCCTTTGTCCATCGGCTATAAGAAGCCCAATGTTTGATAGCTATATATAAAAGCCAGATGTCTGCCATGTAGTGGGAGGGGTAAATTGTTAGCATTCCTAGTACAAAGATAAAACACTTAATTGCATCAATAATAAACATATTCAAGGACACATGACTTCAGAGATAATGATCTAAAATCTTATCTTTAAGACATAAGACTTTGTAGATAGTGATCTAAAAGTATTACCTACCAAGACCTTACTAGACTTAAGAATATGGCTTAGTCTTAATAGATAGTGATCTCCAGGCATAAGGGGATTCTGATATGGATAATTGAAATCCATTACTGGTTATAATGATTGTTAAGTTGTATTATCAAAGGCATTGTGACTCCTTTAACAATATTGAGTATCAGTTGCACAAGATGCAACATTCACATTAGTTGCGAGCACTGTTACAAGAAGATTTGCAAGTTTGTAAAAGGAGTTGGCACATCTCAAAACAGAGTGACTAGTCATCTGACCAACCAATTTATCTAAATAGATTTTGATTATCCATGACGGTGGGTTTAAATATTTTCCCATTAATGTCTCTTTGGGTAAGTGGGAGATTGTTTGACATGTGACCTAAGGACAAGCTATTATGTAATAAACATTATTGCAATTTGCACAATAATCTGAAATGAAGAATAACATATTTGCAAAATAGGTCATTCAGTATAATTAGGAATATGTTCCATGGTCATCTTGATATGATATAATTGTTGATCTAAAGTTTGGATCATAAAGGCTAGTGTAGGGTTGAATATCTAAAGAGTTAGATTGAGGAATCAACCACACCATCAAGTAATTACCAAGAAGGAACAAATAACCTATGAAGGAGATGGCAATATTTACTCCAAATCCTGAAATCTAACCAACCTATTGATGCATGTCCTCTACATAGGAATAGAGATTCAGAGTATTAGATGAGTTAGGTCAAAGAGTTGACTTAACGAGATTGAGATAACTAATACCCGTGTCGTATGTTGTCACGTATAAGTACACATCCTCTGATCGGAGACATACGTACTACTATATGTCTAATTATGTACATTAGGTAGACCATTAGGTTGATGACCTAATAAAGGTCAATACATTGGCGAGCTGGTGCACATACATGGTCATATAAGTAGTACGATCTCTCAAAGGTATCATACATGTTCACTATTGAACTGAAAGACATGAGCTCATTCGTGATATATTCAAAAAAACAAATTCCAATGGTGGTCATCTTGTTTTAGAAACAAGAAAGGATTTGTAGGTATGATATATGCTTTTGGAAAGCATTTGGTCAATACTAACTCTCAATGCTCGAATGAGAAACTTAATGATAAAACCCGAAGGAGATATTTGAAATAAGATGAGAACATTGTGTTTATTCTAATTCTTCTTTTATGTAGTATGTACGAGTAGTAGGAATACTCGAGGGTAATGTGATCTTAAACGACTGCATAACCATGACGATTCCATTTTGAGGGAGTGATGAAACAGGTTTAGATTTTAGTGACTGCACTCAGTAGACTAGTTATCAAATCTTTGTTCAAATGTTGGACATTGGATTGAATATGATTTTCAGGTAATGTGAAGATTGGATATTTTGTCTGACTTGATCAGACATTTATGAGAGGTCACCTAGATCTGGATATGAGATTAGATCTCACTGTCCAAGACACTATTCATGGAATATATAGTCGTCATTTCCTCATATCCAAGTATCTATAGAGAAGGCACATTGTTCTTGAAAGAGTTCTAGAATAATTCTATTGTAGACAATATTTGAGAATTGAAAAGTTGATGATTAAATATATTTAATTAACATTAATAATTTGGATATGATTCACATTTATTGAAGAGACAATCAATATAATTATTTTGGATTTAATTATCCTTGATATGATTAATATCGATATCATTATCCACAATAATCATAAATATGAATATGATTTATAATACCATAAGAGAGATTTAATTGTAAATATAATTTATAATTTGTAAGTTAATGTGAATTGGATTTAGATTATACAATTAGACGTGAATTGGATTTACATTGTACAATTAAATGTAAAAATGATTTACATTTAATATTGGATGGACGAATATGATTATAATTAATCGATGGTTTGTTTGTAAATTACACAAATAATTTGAAAATTCTTTGGTGACATTTTGTTGACAAATAATTCTATTAATAAAGATTTAATGTAATGAGATTACATTAGATGGAGATTGGAGAGAGAAAATATCTCTCTAATTTTAGAGGATGTCCAATGATGAATCTCAGATTCATCATTCTAAAAGTGAATAATTAGGATCAGATCCCCAAAATTCATTAGCATTTTATCAATTATCTTGCATAATTAACATTCATGCACATGTAAATTATAATTTCATTTTATTATACATTATTACACAAAATAAGAAGCCAAAAATCCCAGTCTAACTGACCCGTAAAATAAGCTAACTTCCATGATTTTAAATTAATTCATGCTAACTCCAAATCACTTGAAACTATCTCCATTGTATACTTATTACTAACAAGAATAAAGAAAAATACAAAAAAATCACTAACATAAATAAGTGGACAAGAAACCCAAACCGTAATTTCAGGACAAACTTACAATATCTTCCTCATACAGTGTTTGTATTGATCCTACTCACTTTTGAAGAAATGTACATTCAATTACATTCAAAACCAGACCAAGTTCAAGTGAATCAAATATCATATGTTAAAGTTGGGTTTTGGGCCTCTTTTATACATTGTGTATTTTGCCTGATTTGACATATTATTTTAACCCCATGTATTTTATTTCTTTCTCTTTATTTTATTTTACAAAAGCTTTATTAAAATGCACATCTAATCCAAAATGAGCTTGAAATCAAAGAAATTAATTTAGTCTGAGTGTTCACTAACAGTATGTAAACTAGCAATCTTTATCTTACTTTATTTTAATTATAAATTTTCTTATTTATTAAAAAATCCAAAAAACAATCATTACTTTGTAAATATTTGTTTTTATTTTATCATATTTTCTTCATTTTTTATATTAATAAAAATGACAAAATATTACAAAATCCAAAATTACAGGTGTTCTATACAGACCGAGTACCACCAAGAAAACCATTTTTTGCAATTGACTTATTTTAGTCAAGGTTTTAAAAAAGGAACCAGACATCAAACTGGGCAAGTATCGATTTTTTGTTTTCATGATTGGACCAATGGGACCGATCGATCGAACTAGTCATGATGTCAATAATACATAAAATCAGAAAAGACTAAACCAGTGTACTGCTGGTTTGGTTCGTATGGTTTAACTGGGTTGAATCGAGTTAGACCGGTTGTATCATACAAATAAATATGAAAAGTGCTACATCATATCTTTAAAGTGTCCATATATGTCTGTCCTCCCTAGTTTTCCAGTAACACTTATACTCCCTTTTTTACAATGGTGCATCCCTTTGTATATTTACAAAGTGGATAGTAGTGACATTTTATTGGACAAGTGTGCCCCTATATTATACCAACATTATGAATTTTTTTAAGAATATAAGATCACGAGAGACATTGCTATATGTTAGATGTAAAATGATATTAGAAAAACTCAAAAGGGCATAATCAACAAATTCTGTAAAATTCATGTGTCTATGATGTATAAAATTAACACGTTTAAAACTATTTAAACTTTAGTAAACAATAAGTGTTTTTAATTTATTACTTCTCGTAATATAACTATGACATATTATTCCTTTGTTGTTGTTGGAAATAGACAAACGCGTGTAATATGTGAGACGTGAGGCCATGCTTATATAGCAGGAAGTGAGAGGTGATAATGGGTCATTGATGCAGGTGTAAGGAGAAGAGATAAAGGATTACTGTATTATGGGCTAGAATGAGACTAGATTAAAAATAGTTTTTAAAATTTTACATTATATTAAATTATCAAAATGTATTTTTGGTCAAAAATGGATGATTGAACCGGTGGTTTGGTTCGGTTGGTCTAACTGGGTTTAAACAGTCCAACTGTGTTATGATTGGTTTTTAGTTTCTGAATAAAAACATGGTGGTTGGATCGTTTCTCTTATGGTTCATGGTTTAGTCAGTTGAACCGGCCAGTTCTGTTCGGTTTTTAAAACCTTGATTTTAGTTTTGATCTCTTCATGAATGTTGTAGATCTCGTCGAGTCGAGCAATTTTTATAAAGAAAAATTTTCAATCTGAGGTCATTCGCTACTTCTTTCCTATTTATCTTTAGTTTTATTTCTTAAATTTCCTGAAGTTGACACGTGGTTGCTCGTAGAGCCTACATGTGTCACTCAAATTTCACATTTATAACTCGTTAAAAATTTTTTAAAAATTAAAATAACAATAAAAAGCAAGTGTTTGTCAATTGCATGTTCCTAGCATGTGCTGTCGTTAACCTCCAGTTCTCCCCGCCTTCCGAATCTGGAGTGTTGTCGCCGCCTATTCCCTTGTATCTCCTGTCACTCGTCAATCACACCCCCTTTCCATCTTCATTTGATCACCACTCCTCATTACATCTCATCATAGATCTACTCTATGTGAGTTCCCTCAATCTTTCTCGATCACCCTCATCAGAACTCCTTCCCAGATCAGACTGCCTTCACCCTCCTATAAAAGAATGATGTCACTTCTCGTGCTCTTCATCTGTCCATTCATTAGCACCGAGATCCAAAGTTAAGGAGGGTGGTGATAGCACCCATCCTTCCGTATATTAGCGACGTCCGAGGGTAATACCCTAGTTGTAGTTACTCTTCCAGATGACTTGCTTCGCTTCAGCAGCCCCAACCGTTGAGCTAACCACCGTCCTCATCATCTCCACTAGCAGATGGAGCCTTCTACTAGAGGCTTATGACCTCCTTCTTCCAGCTACTTCTGATGCATTCTACTCGTATACTCTGACCACATGCTCTTCTCTTCCTTGGCCTAGGAGCATTCCACCTCGGCTCCCATCGTTGCACCTCCACCGCTCCTATATCGTCGCTCCGCCATGCCAGCAACCGGGTGCTCGAGACCCGAGGTCCCCGCGCATGTGAGAGGCGTGAGCGATGGGGGAACATTTGCCTAAAGACCCCGAATTCTTTTCCTATCTCATGAACAACCCCCGCCTTAGATCACGAACGTGCTTCGTACGTGCCCAGGTGGATATTTTGCAAAGGAGTCCCCCACATTTACGCTAATCACAGAGGAACTGGCTGCCAGCACATGCCCTTGGACATTTTGCAGAAGACCCCTCCTGGTATTGGTAATTACAATTTATTCCCTCTCTCTGCGTTTCTCTTATTTATGACTGTGAATTTACAAACAGAACATCGCATCCATTATGTAATTTGAACCTTTTTGTTGCATCATTATATTTATAAGAAATTGCACTTTCTCTCTACTATTAGTTCTTTACATTGAGGCATAAGTTTCAAATTTTATGGTCTATGGTTAATTAATAATCAATATCCGTGTGGAAACTATCATATTTTTCCCAGTTTGTGCTTAGAAATCATAGATAAACAACCATAGCTACAAAAATTGCCCAAATCCATGGATAGTAGAGTTAAGTGATATTTATATTGTGTTAAAAAAGAATTACATTTGCATAAATATTCTACTCTCTAAAAATCATCTTGTTTATTTCACTAATTACTTTTTAATTAGTATTAAATTGAACTTTGTTAAGTTCAGGATTTTTCTAAGGTAGATCATTTAGTGATATATCTTTGATAATTTTATTTCTTGAAAATAATATATTTAACATTCAATATAAATAATTATTGCGATTCACACTTTTTACATTCATTAATTCATAAAATATTCATTTTGCATCAGAAAAATCCAAAAAAAATCAAAGTGTGTTTATTTCGTCATAATTAACATCTTGGTCAAGTTTCATAATTTTTGGACGTCTTTTGAATGAAATTTATTTTATATTCCTTGACATTAGCCTGCATTTGCATCCAAAAATTGCATCAAAAATACAAATATATTCCCCCTCGAGAAGCATGCATGAAATTCGATAGACACAATTCAAGGTTGTTCCTTTGCCTCCTCGATTTCGACCTTGGGATTAGCCTAAGTAAAACAAACATAAAATCACTTGAATTAATTGCATCAAATATCTAAGTGATTATTTCTTGATTAACTCTGATTACCCTCCTACAATGAAACGACAAATTCTTTATTTTCACAAGATTAATTCACACTAATTAACTGAGGGCAATACAGAATCATCAAATGGCACAGTTGTCGGGGAAGAAAACATCTTTAGTTTTTGCTTAGAAATTAGTGTACATTTTTTCCTTATTTGGGTAGTCTGACCCTGAACATTTGCTATAAATTTTTCATTATATTTTCGATCATTTATTTTATTTTCACCAATTATGTTCATATTTTTTTGATTATTTTTATGTCACTCTCTTACACTCTCTCTCTTATTTTTCATTCTAGGTATCCAACATACGTGGAGTAGTTCATCCAGAAACTGACGCATATTCACCAACACCCGAAAAGTTTCATAAAATTAAGATCGAGTTGAGTCTTGAGAGAGCGTAGACTCTAGGATTTTTTTACAATTTTAATTATTTGTAATTAATTGCTCATTTACAACGTTGTCTATTTCGACTCTCTTGTGCGTAATAGGACTCGAACTTTTTCTGTGGTGTGTCGTGGCCTATTTCACTCTCCGATTAGGGTTGGGGTCCGACTTGGGTGATTCATAGGTTAGACATAAACTTATGACTATTAGAGCTTATAGGATTATTCTCTAGGCTTGTAGAACCTAGGATCACACCTTACTTTAATGGAGAAGCACATTAGATCATTCAACTTAGTCAACATTTAAGTCAATTCTTCTCGACTAATAGAACTTTGTGATAGGTGCGGTTTTGTCAGCTTGCATTCTTATAGTGTTCGAGATGACCTCTTGGTCGTTAGATTGCGCCTAATATGGTGAAGGATATGTGAAAATCCTCAATCACATCACGTAAGAGAGAGGATAGCATCGAATGCGATCAGGAGCGACTAGTCGCACTAGTTTCTCAAGGCAGCGGAAATTTAAAATTTTTAAATTTATGAAACCACATGATCCAAGAACACTTCTTTGACCATTTCATCTTAACCACAAATAGGTATAAGGTTTATCAATTGAAGCGTGGTTGCGATCGAGTCTCTAAACTAAGAGACCTCCTGTCTCAAGTCCGATCCAACGAAGGAGACACTTGCGAGCGCGTTGAAGAGATGTCTGATCCTTGCAATCCATGTTGATGATCCAAGTGGTGGATCTCCTGATATCATCATACGATATCCAACATCTTCTTCATGAGCCAGTCACACCGAAGGATATGGAGATCCACGAGTAGATGATCCGGCAGCACAACGACGATTTTGCGGTGATGACGACTCTCACAATGGCTCCATGGTGGATGACCATTATGAGAGAGAGATAGAGGCTTGGCATGTGGAGAAATAGAGAGGGAGAGAGAGTATTCATAATTGAGTATCTGGAAGAGCAAGGGGTGCCTTTTCTTATATAGGGTTTTGGGAGTCCATGGATCTCAATCCATTGACATCACACAATAAATGGGTGAGATTGATTTGTATTTCTTTCAATGGATATGATCTTGTTATGAAAACAGAACAACAATTAATTTAATTTAAATTAATATATATTGATAAGTCAATGTAAGTTAATTTCAAATCAAATCAATTGGCCAGTCTTGGAGACAATGAGGAGACTAACCACATCCCTTAAAAGGGGGGACGACCACCATCATCTCATGAGACCTCATTATCTCATTATATCTCCATTATTTACAGCAACAATTGTTGTAAATTATTTCACAAAAATAATTCATAATTATCTTGTGAAATTTGCGATCATGCTATTGGAAAAATGTGAATCACATTCACATACCAAAACAAAATGTAAATTATATTTTCAATTAATTGTCGAATGTGAATGCAATTCACATCAACAATTAATCAACACATATAAATCACAAATAGCTCTCCCTTATATATTAAATCACATGTATAATATATATGATTAATATGGATAGTGCTATCCACATTACTCATATCCATGATAATTAAATCGTATTTAATCATCTTGGATCTCTATTCTCATGTACCAAAATAATATGAATCACATTCACATTATTCACATATTTGATAATTAATGAATTAATTCATATTATTCATGACAATTATATAATATTTAAGTATTAATTTTCTCAATGCTTCGATACAAATATCAACAATGAAATTATCCATGAACTCTTTCAAAGATAATGTGCTTTTTCCACGAATATTTGGAGATAAGGACAGGGCGATTGTATTGTTCCACGTTTTGTGACTTGTATATTGAGATCAAATCTCAAATCCAGATCTTGTTGACCTCCCTTAGACATTTGATTAAATCAAAGCCGTAGATCTAATCTTCTCATTACATCTGAATCGCATTTAGATCAATGTCCAACATTTGGAATATGATTAGATCACTTTTATATGAGAGGAGTCATTAAAATCCAGACATGTTTCATCACTCCCTCTGAAAGGAAGTGTCATGGTAATATAATCGTTTATGATCACATCACCCTCAGGTATTTGATGAATCTCGTATTCATCGTGCTAAAATTTGTCAATTAGGCTCCGTTCCTCAAAATCCATGTGCATTTAACCAATAATATAGCATCACTAGCAAACTTACATTTGTAAATAATATTTACATTTCATCATGCATAATTGCATTAAACCTCCCAAGTATAAATAGCCTAAAAAGCAGCTAACCTCTCATATTTTTAGTTAATTCATCCGAACTCAAATTGACCCCAATACACTCCATTATGTAGATATTACTGACAAGAATAAAGAAAAATTAGAAAATTTACTAACTCAAAGAAGTGTAAAATGATCCCAAAGTCTAATTTCACATATGACATACTAAAACGTGCATATCTCCCTCATACAGTGCCCGATTTTGGTCTACTCACTTTTCAAGTACTCCATTTTCAAATACCTTCAAAACAAGACCAATTTCGTAAAATTCGGAGCTCATTTGTGAATGTCGGTTTTGGGCCTCTTTTGCGCATTTTAACTTTTTGCTATTTTTGACCGAAGTTTTCATGTACACAATTAACCTTTTAATTTTATTTCTTCTTCAGTCGTGTCCTTTGATGAGTGTTTTAATAAGAGGGATAAAAATCCAAATCTAGATCCAAATTGAAATCAAAGAAACTCACTATGTCCGGGTGTCCGTTGTTTGTCCGAACAAAAGTTGCGTGATTCATACTTCTATTTTATTTTCCTATTTTATTATTTATTATAAATCCAAAAAATGAGATTTGTATGTAATTTTTTTTGAATTTTATTGTATTTTTCTATAATTTTTATCTCTTTTAAAACCAACAAAAAATTACAAAATTCGAAAAAGTTGGTTTTCTATATACATGAAAAACCACCAAAAGTACCTCTTTGTACATGTGAACTCTTATGCTCATAGATCCTTCATGAAAGTTTTAGATCTCATCGAGAGGGACAACTTCTATGAAGGAAATTTTTCGATTCGAGGTCTCCTTCTATTTCTTTTCTATTTTTCTTCATCCTTGAATTTTGAATTGTTTTGGGATGTCACGTGGCAACTCCTGGACGTGCCACGTGGCAATCCACTTTCTCTTTCCAGTGCCCCTCTGGGTCACGTTCCTAGCATGTGACCCTCCTTCCATTTCCTCCAGTCGTTCCCATCCCCCCCCCCCCACCTTCTCCCGCTGCCATTAAGCTCCCTGGCATGCGTGGTCGCTGGCCGTTACACGCCTCCCCTCGCCAACCGTTCTGCCCTCGTCGTGTAACGTGCCTCCCTATAAATAGCCATCATTGCCATCTGCACATCCCGTCCGCCATTCCCCTGACGACTGGTGACAGCAGCCCAATCAGTGTGATCCAGTGGCCGAGCTTCGACCTCTGCCTTTGCCTCGCTTGACGAGTGACTAAGCTTCGTTGTGCCTCGCCCACAGCTGAGGAAATCACCTGAGATCTCCCCTGCAACCTCCCTTCAGGAGAGTCAATACTCCCCTTCGCCTCCTTCTCTCGATTCGTTGCCCTCTCCCATCTCCATCAACCCCATCTCCAAAATTCATCCCGACTCTTGCAAAGAGTGAAGCTCTGGATCCTACATCTCCCCTGTCTTCATAGAGTCTCTGCCACGATCAATCCCATTTCCATCATTGTGCTCGAGCTCAAACTTGCCTTGTTGTTTGTTTCCTCAACTTATAACCTTGCAGGTACAACTGACGGACTCGACCTACGCTTCCTCCTTGGTCACTGTGTCGTGAGGCCTCAGCCTCGCTGTAGCATCCCGCTCCGACCGACCTTGGACGTTACCTCCCTCGGGCGTGTGTCGCCTGGTATCTGCTTCGGAAAGAGTAATCACACAGCCTCCGCCCCGAATCTCGACCTCCAGTGCCTCCGCAGACCGTGGAGCATTTCTACTCTGAGCCTCTCCTCCTTCGCGAGACGGTGCTGCCCTCCGTCGTTCGCCCGCGCCCTGCTGCTCTTCCCGACATCATCACTCAGCCCCCTTCCTCCGCGTGCACCAGTGGGTCATCAACCACTCCTCCTCTCACCCTCAATATCCTGCCGTTGTTGGATCAGGTCCAGCCTTGATCCAACGGCCCCGATCAGGCATTGACAGCCACCCCGAGCCTCGGCCCCAGCCTCGAGGCTCAGGTCCTCCAAAGCACCTACACCTGCCACGAAGGTTTGCACATCTGAACCTGAGCCAAGGTGCCTGAGACTCAGCCTTGACGTCTGAACCTCCAAAGGCACATGGAAGTCACGTACGTCAGGAGAAAATTGCATACGTACCACCGGGAATTCCTGTTCTTACAGATATACCCCGTCGGGGGTAAATTACAGAAAGGATCCTACGACTTTTCGAAATCATAGATAAGTCCCTCCAGGGACCCTTTTGGTATAAAAACTCCTATTTTTATTGTATTTCAGTCCCTATAACTTTTGTATTGCATAACTTTCTCATTTGAACTCCAATTTCTTCTTATAATATGTCACTTCGAAGCTTATATCAGGCTCTATCACTTTTCTTATATTGTGGACAGATCTGAGGCTATTTACTTGGATTTATCACTTGAGGGTCTTTGTGTCAAATATATGCTGATTATTAACATATTGTGCTATGTTTTTATTGAGAAATTAACAATTTATGTCTGTTGGGATGAAATGAAGGATATGAAATGTTCTTAATTAATATTTTATAGGGGCTCAGTTGAGGAGAAATAATATATTCATTCCATGGTCATTTTTAAGCGGAATAAAATTATAAGGGAAGCAAGCTAAAATTCTTTGAGATTACTTTTGACATTCGAGACTAATAAATTGATAAGGATTTTTTTGTCTAGCCTGTAATTTGGATTCACACTCGTATACATATATTTCTAGAAATAATATCTTTTGATCTATGATTGAATTACGAGGACAAAGATTATTATTACTGAATTAAAATTGTAGTCGCAGATCCTGTGCTAAATTCATTTTCTTTGTTTATTTATTTGCATCTACGTTGCATTGTATTATATTCTTCTAACATAGAAATTAATCTCACATCTAATTAACTATTTAATCTAATTTAAAACCATGCAATAAAAATCATCGTTCCATGTGTTCGACCTTGGTACACTTACCAAGTTAAAAGAAACTCCACAACATTAAAAGATTGTGGTATTGATCGACCGATTTTCACTTCCTATACTACAATTATCGACTCTTAAAGAGGCAAATTTCACGTTCATCAAATGACATAGTTGCTAGGGAATGACGAGTTTTTAGTATTTTAAATTATTTTTATTAATTATTTTTGTGAAAATTAATTCTGTTTCATTTTTTCCATTTTTGCATTTCATTTTGCACTTCTGATACTAACCACGTCCTCTCTCTTTGTAGATAGCTTGGAGCGATTTTCAGATATTATTCAAGTATTTGCAAAGAGGAGAGGATTTTATTTCTGTCAGAGAGAGCTTAGGTAGTTTAATTTCTACATTATTCTCAAGGTCCCTAGGGTCCCTCTCTCTGAACCCTTTGTAATAATATATATTGAACTTCTCTATGGTGTGTCGGGTCTATTTGAACCCCTTCTGTATGGTTGGGACCCGACTTGAGTGGCGTAGGATTTAGGCACATATACGTTTGCTTATTTATCATTGATTGTGGTCGTAGTGCTTAGGCTACACTCTCATAATTATAAACACAGGTAGATCATTCAACTTAGCCGAATTGGAATCAATTCTTCCCGCTAATATAACTATTTGCTTAGGGTGTTTTTCATATGTGCATATCATTTAGTGTAATTTAAATTCCTTGTATTGCATCCAGCATGAAGAATGCAAGGAGTCACTGTAAGTCTTCTTCTTAAGAATGCATCATTGATTTACATTTGCATTGGCTTTTTTGATTCTCCTCCTCAACTTTTACAACATAGGAATTAAAGGAATTGGGACTGCTCGTTAGATGTGAATTTATGTGCTCAAATAAATGATAACGAGCATTTTGCGAGGGTCAAAATACGCCCCGCACAAGATGGGGATGATCGTGTCGCTGAGGCGACCGCTCACAAAACCCTTGTTAACCAGAAATTAACCCACATCAAAGAATAAGCCAATTAAGTCCTAAAACTGTGAATTAACATTTATTAACTCTACCTTAAAGATGTATAGTGTATAAGCATGTAGAGGTCGAACCACAGAGAGCAAGAAAAAGTGAGTAGCCTATCGGTATTTATGTACATCTATAAATGAATTCTATTTTTGTTGGTTTTTTATTTTTATTTTATTTTATTTTTTGTATTTTGAATTTTATAATATAGATATATATAAATATATAAAGAGGTATATGCATAAGAAGAAGGAGAAGTATAATGAATGGATATATATATTTATATAAATACTCAACATATATATATATATAAGATACCTAATTTTTTTATTTTATTTTTTTTGTTACTAGATTTTTCTATTTTTTATGTATTTTTAATTCCAAAAATGTCCCTAATATGGGACTAATATGTAGGCCGAAAATAATTTGGGTGTTAAAATTATAAAATAAGTCTCAGAATTACCCAAATTAATTTTAATACGTAAATAAATAATGTATACATAATTACAAAGAAAGAAAACATATTTTGGTATTTTTATAGGATTTTTCTCTTTTTTTAGGATCTTGGAGCTTCTTCAAATTTTTATATTTTCTTTTTCTATTTTTAGGGTTTTTTCATTTTCTGGACTCAATATATGTATAGATATACCATATATAATATTTTTGGAATTTTTCAAAAGCATTTTATACTTTTTTGGTAATTTTAGATTTAGAAAGGGACTGATTAGGCTCCATTTTAATTTTTAAAAATAGATAAGTTGCATAAAATCAAAAGTAAAAATGCATGCGTGAAAGAACACTGTACCAGGCAACTACTATAAAAATTTCATGATTTTTGGAGCTATATTGCTATTTATAATAAATACAAGAGAGAAATAAAATTAAAAACTGCATGACTGGGTATTTCTGTGAATAAAAATAAATACAGGGGTCAAAGTGCAAAAACACCAGAAAGTATCAACGTTGTCTGCAAGTTTAAGTACTAAAATGAAATAAGCAAACCCGCCAGGGCCCCCTTGCAATTTGACCATCACGTGGGACTACACGTGATCCGCACCCACATGGACCAAAATGTAATTTCAGAACACTCAAGGTCCTGGTATCAATTTTTCACAAAAATAATACACTTGAAATTTTATTTTATGGACTGAAGATAAATATACAAACATACAGGGGGTCTTTTGTAATTTAACCATCTCATGTGGGATGGCACGTGAGGTGACGTGGACTGGACCTAAACGTAACATTAAAGACATACATTGGGGTCCATTGCAAAATATCCACATTATTTTGAACTTCAACTTTTATTTACATTAGTAAACAGTAAATACAAAAAGCGGGGGAAAAGATCTACAATTTACCCCATAAGTGCGTGCTGGTGGACGGCGATAATGATTTCACTTGGACACGCGTCGCGTGTCCAACAGCCGATACTGCTTCATTGATGGACGCTTGAGATTAGATCGCGAGGTGCCATCTGACGGTCGAAATGGCGTGCATCCAATAGCTCTGGTTCGAACTGGGGGCTTCATCATGATCAGACGGCGATAGAGCCACCTGGAAGAACAGGGAAGAAGCTCGTACGAGGCGAGCTTCGATCATGAGCTGCGGACTCCTCCGGGCTTCTCCTTCGCGTCTAAGGTGCTCTGCTCATTGCTGACGGTGCCCAACGTCGAATGATGGTCTCGGCGTGGCTCCTGGAGGTCCGAGGAGGTCAGGAGAGGTCGGGGAATCTTGGGACCTCCAGGAACCTCTTCCTGGTTCGAATCGAGCCCAAGAGGGCTCTTCTCTTTGTGGTACCTGCACAGGAAGATCAAGGGGGACGAGGGCTTTCTCCTCGACCCTGGGTTTTGAAGCTCTGAAGCACGGTGAGGTGAGGTGGAGGAGCTCCGACGAATGGTGGAGGGGGAGCTCCGATTCGCAAAGACAGGAGGTCTTCGGTAGAATAGACGTGATCGGGAAACGGAGAAGGAGATGGGAAACGAAATGGGATGAACGAGGTGGTCGGGAACGATCGATAACAGTGTGCGAACTTCGATTTAACAAAACTAGGCTACACTACTGATCTAAAGGTTGAATTAAAATTCTGGAAGTAAAATCTACCTAAAGAACACGAATAACAACTCTTATACCAGTGGGCCTCCAGGGAGCAGGACGGACGCCGGAGCTCCGCCGCGACAAAATTGTCCCCTCCTCCGGTCGATTCAAGTCGCTAGGACACTCCTCCTGTCACAAGGGTTCGTCCAGGAACCGAGTCGAGGCTTTTAGGGGGATTAAAAGTGGCCAAAATTTGAGGAGGAGGTCGGAGCTCTTTATTTATAAACATTGCAGGCGCCCTTATTGACTGGAGCTTATTGATGAATCTATTGAGCAACTCATTGCTCTAAGATATCGGCGGGCATCAGTGATCATTAGGGATGATTTCTTGTGAAGGAAGCGAGCGCGATCGATGGACGAGACGCCCATGAAATAAGGGAGAAGACGGGCTCGTAGACGGATTTGACGGGTGGAGGTTGAGATGGGACTGTTGACCAGAGGTCAACGAAGGCAGCGCCCTTATTGGTCCGCGTCAGCCGCTAGAAGATAAAACAAAGGATTTTATTCAAAAATAGTTAATTTAAAATAGTAAATGATTTTATTATTTTTGAGTATACAATAAAAAATGTTTATTATTTTATATAGTATTTTAATACGATTTTTATTTATTTTTTTGGCTTTGTTTATTGGTAGTTAATTTTTATGAGGGTATTTATAGGTATATTCATCTATGTTTGGCGCATTTTTATTTTTGTATTGTATATATTATTTTATTACTTTGTTCTTTTATTTTATATATTTATAACTTAATTTTGTGAGTGCAAATATATTTTTATTTGATTTTTATGAGTTTATTTGCATATTTAACTAAATAAGGATGTGATTTGCATAGGTATAGGAATAGGTGTTTTGCCTATGTTTTTAGAATAAATTTATTTTATTTGTACATTTCTTCTTGGTTTAATTCTAGTATTACAATACACATATGTTACAAGTAATGTATATAAATTTAAAAATATATGAATTTGTAAAAATAATAGGTAATGAATCAACTGAATATTTTAATCGGTATTATGTACAATAGAGGCCCAAAACCTAACTTTTACAGATGACCAATTTTATTAAATGGTTCTTGAAAAGTTATATACAATTAAAGGTGAGTTTGATGGACTTTGAGTTTTTATTTGCAAGATATGGGTCTGTGAAATTGATATTATGGCTTTTTATTCTGTGTATAAAATGTACATTGTGTATAATTTTTGCACAAACTCAATTTTGTATTTCTACTTACATTATTATCTACAACTTTCATGTACAAAATTTCCTTATTTGATGAATAAATAATTAAATACAAAATAGGTGTCAAAAATGCATAAATGAATGAATAAATAAATAAGGTATTTATTGTATTATTGGCCCTTATCTCCCCCTACTTTATTCCTTATCGACCAATTCCATTCTGGCCTTGGTTTTGTGGTTAGGTTCATAAAATATTTGCAATATTTTATTCCTTTTTCTTTTCTTCTCTTTATTCTATAATTTTGGCATTGAAAACCATATTTTAGGTACAATAAATACAATAAATAATGAATGCTATTATAGACAAATTGATGCTATTTACATGCATTTGCTGGGGTTTTTAAGGCCAAAATGATAGAATAAAGGTAATGAAATGGAGATTCATCACCCCCCTATACTTGCCTTTGCTAGTCCCTAGCAAATACTTATGCAATAAGAAGAGAAAGAATAAAGAATGAAAAGAAAAGAAAAAGGAGATTGAAGAAGATAGAGTGAATAGGATAGCTTTCAGTGCAATATCTTGTCCTTACAAAATCAGAGTTTGGAGCTCGGGTTAGACCTTGATGTGAAAGTGTGTGAAACCTGATTGGGAACCAAATTTAGAACACAACTGCCTTCGAGAGTCACAGGACTCGGTTCAAACCACCTCAATAGCCAGGTCAGAACTAGCCTACGTCATACGCAAACCCTTATGACTATGAAGCTGACTTGTACAGTGTAAGTGATGGTGGCTCTCCTCAGCTGAAATGACAAAGGAACTGACTTATCTAGAATGACAACCCAATGATTCCCCAATCCAGCCCTCTTTCGTCGAGGAGCGGGGTATTCCCTTCTAAGTTCAAGTGGCATCCAACTCAAGAGGAGGAGGCGAAGAAGAGAATGGACGGTAGCCAGTGTAGCTACCTATCATGGGATGCAAGACCAGTGTAGTCAAGTCATCCAGCTACAGGCTCACATGGTATAACCTTGATGCTCAAGCTTGCTTATTTTTTATACAACATATATACATACTCCGATAGGCACTTCTTATTTTTATTTACAAGCCTGTCCACTTTTCTAGAGTTTTTTTTCAACATATTATTTACAGAAGCATTTACGTAAGGACTTTTTCCTCTTGAGTCAGAAGACTATCCCTCTTTTGAAGCTTTATTGCAACCCACATTCTCCTGTCATTCGACTTCATTGAAACTGGACCAGGTTGGGGTGCACTTCCCTCCCTAGACGAGGACGAATGTTTCCACCCGTGTGCATCTCAGACTGGCAAATCCAACCCCCTCACCACTCCAACTGAGTTGAGCCAAGTGAAAGGTGCAAGTGTCCAAGTTAGGTCACGGCCGACAAGAGTCATGTGTGTGTCTCGAAAAATTCTAGTTAGTCAGTTGAGGTGTCTTGAACCCAGCCTTGATTTCTCCAAGAATTAAGTCTGAATAGACCTGAAGTACCTTAAACCAAGTTCCCATAAGGTTTCTGTGCAGTTAGGTGCGGTAAGGTCCAACCAAGCTCCAATCTTTGACTTTATTAGACTAGTTCAATCATCAAGCTCAATAAAAGAATATGAATGCTATGCAGATGCTATTTACAAATATGCAAAGAATAATGCAATTTGTTTTCAAAGAATTTGAAAACCAAGAGAAAATTTTTACACAAAGAATTTTGCAAATCAAAGAATATTGGTACCGAAAATATGTACACCTATTTACACGGCGTGCCGCTTTATTTTTCAAGACTTAAAGAATTTACAGGTTTTAACCAAGTGATTTATTTAGGTGTATATACAATGGATAACGAATTTTATGTATTTTATTTTTCATTTATTTTATTTTATTCATTAAGATGCTTTTATTCCTCATATTTATTTAAAAAATCATTTTGAAAACTACAGTACAAAATAGTTTTTGCAACTATTTACAAATATTTGAAAGCCATTTTGCAAAGATTTTGCAAACACTATATATACATTTTTCAAAATACTTTTACAAACATTTTCAAAATATTTTGCAAATAGGTTTTCAAATCCTTTATTTCACACAAATAAAAGAATTTTTGCAATCAAAATATTTTTACAAAGGTTGAAATCATTTCACAAAACGTTTTCCAAACAGTTCACACCATTTTTCAAATCATTTTGCAAAACTATTTAACCTGATTTATTAGTCAGTATATACAAAGAGCAGAAACTTATTTGGGCTCTTATAAGATTTATTTGCAATTGTTTCTTGTTTTTGCATGAGAGATTTCTGTGTATGCTCCTCAGCCTTATTTGAAAATCGTTTTAAAAAGATTTTTAAATCTATAGTCCAAACTATTTTTACAAACCTGTACACACATTTGAAAATCATTTTGTAGAAGTTTTTCAAATAGTATAGATAGATTTTTCAAAATAATTTTACAGCCATTTTCCAATCAATTACAAACTGCTTTTCAAACATTTTTATTTCACGCAAAGAAAATAAATTTTGCAATCAAAAATATTTTACAAATGTTGAACACTCTTTCACAAACCTTTTGAAAATTTTCACAAAGAGTTTCAAATCTGTTAGAATGCTAATTTTGCCTGATTTATTAATCAGTATGTAAGAATCTGAGGAGCTCACAGTCATCTTTTATTATAGTAATAATGATACTTTTATGGTTACTTTTAGCTTGAGGCAGTGTTTTATTTACAGTATGAGTTATGGCTTATAGTATATACATGGTATATACGACCCCCCCCCTATATTTAGCTTGAGCTATGTCCTCATAGATCGAAGAGAAAAGAAAAGACATAACTCGTACGGAGTATAGACGAGTCTAAAGAATAAATGCATAAGAAATGAACGAATGAGCAGTTGACCATCCCCCCTATACTTAGGACCAAGTAATCCTAAGTATAGCAGACTATACATAAAGCAGGGAGGGTGAAGGGTGGGAATAAACAGATCGTACTCAGAATGTCTCCCCCTATACATAGGGTGAGATACTCCTAAGTATAGACAAGAAGAGGAGACAATGGAGAGGATCAAAGAATAAAAGAACTCGGGGTACACATTCCCCCTATACTTAGGACAAAGTGCGTCCTAAGTATAGAAAATTGACAAAAAGGGACCACACCTTTTGATACAAAAAGAAGACAGAAGAGAAAAGAAGAAGACAAGAAAAGAAGAAAATCAGATGAACAATTTTTTAGGTGTCGCATCTGAATCTTCTGATGCTGTGGAGATGTCATCATGGTGCAGAAGCTGGATGGAGTCAACAATGACCAAGAATGTATCTGGTTCGAGTTAAGGCTTCATGAGTTGACCATTGATGACAAATGGTTGTGCGTCAGGAGACAATTCTGATATGGCAATGCTTCCATTGTCACGCACTTCACGAACTTGGAATGGCCCTGTCCACTTACTCTTTAATTTGCCCGGGAATATCAGCAACTTTGCATCAAATAGCCACACCTTCTGTCCAACTTCAAAGGTCTTTCGTCTGATGTGCCGGTCATGCCAGTGTTTCACACATCAATGTGTTATCGTATGCATAGTCGTAGAACTCCAAGAGTCTGTTCAGGTCATTCTTTCTTTTTTGACCACTTTTTCGTGAGTCCAAATTGCACATGTTAATTGCCCATAAAGACTTGTGAATTAATTCGACGGGCATATGGCACATCTTTACATATACTAGACGATAGGGCGACATGCCCAAGGGAGACTTGTAGGCAGTTCTGTAAGCCCAGAGAACTGAGTCCAAGAGTTGAGACCAGTTCTTTCTATCTGGCCGTACAAGTTTCTGCAAGATCTTCCTAATCTCTCTGTTCGACAATTCGGCCATGCCATTGGTCTGAGGATGGTAAGGAGATGCGACACGATGGTCGATGTTGTACTCTTTCGTTAGTTTCTTGACCTCTTTGTTAATGAAATGGCTACCCCCATCTGATATGAGAACCTTCAGAATCCCGAACCGCGAAATGATGTTCTTCTTCAAGAACTGACACACTGTTCGGCTGTTGGCAGCTCCAGTGGGAATAGCTTCAACCCAACGACTCACGTAAACGACGGCAAGAAGGATGTGCTCAAAACCTTGACTGTTAGGGAAAGGTAACATAAAATCAATGTCCCATGCAACGAAAACATTTGCTATCTGAATGATTTTTAGGGGCATCGAATCTTTTGCAGTGAGTGTACCCTTCAATCTCTGATAGTCAATGCATCGTTTGACAAATTCTGCTGCATCCTTGAATAATGTGGGCCACCAGAAGCAGCACTGAAGTACTTTGGCTGTCGTACGGTCTCTAGAGGGATGTCCACCAGATTCGAGTGAGGGACAATGCTCGAGGACACTATAATGCTCCTCCTGAGGGATGCACCTACGCCAAATGCAATCCGCTCCTTCACGGAATAAAATAGGATCCTCCCATTGATAGAAACGGATGGTCAACATAAATTTATTCTTTTGATTCTTCATCCAATCCGACGGTGTTACCCCCGAGGCGAGGTAATTGACTATATCAGCATACCAAGGGAGAGAATCCACTGCTAAAATTGATTCATCTGGAAAGGTTTCTGTGATGGGTGCATTGTTCAGAGGAGGCTCATGCTGCTCAATTCTGGAGAGATGGTCTGCTACCACATTCTGGACTCCAGGCTTGTCCTTAATTTCCATGTCAAATTCCTGGAGGAGAAGGATCCATCGAATCAGTCTCGGCTTGGCATCCTTCTTCTGTTGTAGGTAACGGATAGCAGAGTGGTCTGTAAAAATGGTTACTTTTGATGCAAGCAAATAGGATCTGAACTTTTTGAGGGCGAAAACCACGACCAGCAACTCTTTTTCTGTCACAGTGTAATTTCCTTGCGCCTCATATAATGTTTTGCTGGCGTAGTGAATGGCATAGGGCGCTTTTTCTCTTCTTTGTCCAAGAACATCCCCAACTGCAAAATCTGATGCATCAGTCATGATCTCAAAGGGAAGAGACCAATCTGGTGGCTGTAGGACTGGAGCCTAAGTGATAAGCTCCTTCAGTTGATTGAAAGCAAGGAGAGCCTATTGATCGACATTGAACTTAGTTTCCTTACATAGGAGTTCGGTTAAAGGTCGGGCAATGCGGCTAAAATCCTTGATGGATCGTCTGTAAAATCCCACATGCCCTAGCAATGACCTTATATTCTTGACTGACTAAGGCGGCTCTTGATTGGCAAAAACATACACCTTTGCCGGGTCGACTTCCATGCTACATTTGGAAACGACATGACCCAGCACAATCCCTTCGGTGACCATGAAGTGGCTCTTTTCCCATGAGAGCACTAAATAGACTTCACTGCATTTCTGAAGCACCCTGTCTAGGTGCCCAAGATAAGAATCGAAACTGTCACCATAGACTGAGAAGTCGTCCATGAATACCTCGAGAAAACTGCGTACCATCTCGGCGAAAACTGCTAGCATGCATCTTTGGAATGTTGCAGGTGCGTTACATAATCCAAAGGGCATCCTCTTGAAGGCATAGGTGCCGAACGGGCAAGTGAAGGTAGTCTTCTCTTTATCTTCGGGAGCGATTGCCACTTGGTTGTACCCGGAATACCTATCCAAAAAGCAGAAGAACTCCTTGCCTGCTAGTCTTTCCAGAACTAGATCAATGAATGGCAAGGGGAAGTGGTCCTTCTTAGTTGCTGCATTAAGCTGGCGGTAGTCAACACACACCCGCCAGGATATTGGTACATGAGTGGATATTTCCTCTCCTTTGTCATTGGTAACCACTGTAAGCCCGGATTTCTTTGGAACTACATGCAGTGGGCTTACCCATTTTGAATCGGAGATGGGGTAGATGAAGCCTGCGTCACACCATTTCGTGATTTCTTTCATGATGACGTCCCGGAGATTTGGATTCAGTCTTCTTTGGAATTCGCGAGACAGCTTGGCATATTCTTCCAGATAGATATGGTGTGAACACAAGGCTGGATTTATCCCAAGGAGATCTGATACGCACTAACCAAGTGCCTTTCGGTTCTTTTATAGAACCTCGAGAAGTCGAGATTCCTGTTCTGGATTCAGCCTGCTGCTGATGATGACCGGATACATATGTTCTTCACCAGCAAGGAAAGCATACTTCAGACCTGCTGGAAGTGGCTTGAGTTCTGGTTTTGATCTGTCCATCTTGTTGGTCAATTCAGAGACTATACTGGTGGTGGGATTGACGAGTCGCAAAATACGTTGTTTAATTTGGTCACATTGTAGTACGTGTACTTAGCGATTCGGTCAGAACCGAGAGAAGGATCTCCGTGAAGAGTGTCTCGGCTTTAATTTATATCCCGGGCAAGTCCGGGGTCGAACACAGAGAGGCAAAGGAACAACTTGGGTTTAATTTGAAAATAAAGATCTAGATTTCCAAGTGGTATTTTTTTATATTTTTTTTATGCAACAAGAATACAAATGCAAGTGAATCAAGACACTTAGAAAACACAAACAAGGCCAAATTAATTTTAATAGAAAAGAAGTCCAATTTAGCCAATTCGTATTTTTCCTAGAATCCTAATCCAGTGATGAATGCAAAACACATTTTTTTGGAATTTTATGGGATAAAACGCATTAACTAAAAATACACACTTTTTATGGGTTTTTTCGCAATTTGTCACACAAACAGTACGCAAAAATTATGAAAAAATTACTGGATTGAAAACATGATGCAAGGAAACTACAGTAATTTTTTTGGAATTTTTTTGACAAGTTATGATTTTTTTATGGATTTTTTAGTGGAAACAGAGTGACAGTGAGTAAATAATTCTTAATAAATCCACGTTATCAAATTAATCAGAGTGCGAATTATCTCAAGTAGGTATTTAAATAAGCAATCCAGAAGAGTTGAAATTTCGCAAAAAGAATATACGTGGATTTAATTAAAAATCAAATACTAGAAACACTCTACAATTTATTTCAGGCACAAGACAACTCCATTTTAGATGAAATTTGGATAGTATGTTCTTCACATATCAAGGCATCATATATAATTATTGTGGAATTTTTAGAACAACCGTGTGTGAAATATTAATTTAAGAGTCCAGATTGGGTAAAATATGTAATATTTCAGTTAACCATTTTTAATTAATTACCCAACTAGCATAAAAATACAAATATATACTCACATGACAGAGGATAAGTTGCTCAACATAAAAACATTTTTTATTGCATAAAATGATGCAAAAGAGAGGTCCAAATTAAAGCATGAAAACAGGGGTCTTTGTGCAAACTCAGAAAACTATATACAACTTGAACTTATGCACAGGGACTAAACTGTAATTACAAAAACATAACGGATAAACCTGCAATATTTACAATAAAAAAAAGGAAATGACCTTCTCCTTCCTTGTTGATGCAGACGGTGGAAATGGGGGAACCCAACCGAGGTCTTGGACGGCAGCGGCGGCAAGGAGGCGTGCAGCGCGCGCCGAGGCGGCGCACGGCGGTGGCTCGGCGGAGAGGACGGGGGGCGTGGCGGGCGGTGCAGGCAGGGGGGCTCGTGCGGGTGGCCGCGGCTGGAGGAGGTGGCCTCCCGCGGCTGCGTGGCTGGAGGTGGGCACCCGCGGGGCCGCGCGCGCGGGGCTGAGCACCGCTGCGGCGCTGGCGGTGCCCGCTGGCGGCGGTGGCCGGCTGGGTGGCTGGAGGAGCCGCCCGCCGGTGAGGGGCGGCGCCGCTTGGATGGAGATGAAAGGGGGAGGGGCGGCGGGCCTTGGCCTGCGGCTCCTCCTCTTTTTTTTATTTTTTTTTAAATTTTTTTACTGTTTTGATTAATTTGCTGCTGGAACAAAGGTTTTTTTTTAATTTAAATTTTTTTTATTTTTTTTAAATTTGTTAAACAAGGAATGCAAATGGAAATGACAATGAAGGGGGAAAAAATGATATGGTGATAATATGCAGAGTAGAACAAATAGGGAATGGTGGTGATATGATGTGCTAAAAAAATTGCAAAAATGACAATATGATAAAATGATATGAAAAATTACCTACGATGGACGCGGGTGCCTATGGAGTGCTCGTGAGAGCACGGTCTTCGCTCGAATCGCCGGCGCGCGACGAGCTCGAGCAGCGCGCGGTTGCGGCTGCGATGTTGGCCAAAAAAAACCAACGGATCACACCGGAGAGAGGGCCGTCGTCGCTCGACCGCGGTTGCGTCGCTGTCACCGATTCAACTCAGGGAACTAGGCTCTCCTCACATAAAGATGGATCAAAAAACAAAAATGAGGAGAATGACATGTATATAAAGATGATGGAATGAGAGGTTATTAAAGTGGTGGGAGGTTATATTATTAATGGAGTTGAATGGGAAGTTTAAAAAATGGTGGAGTTGAATGGAGGTTGGTGGTAAAGAGTTGAATGGTGGTTATTGTAGAGAATGGAAATTAAATAAATAAATGAAATAAAGTTGGCTACTTTAATTACAATAATTTAAAAAGAGAAGACAAAAAGTGGAGAATTTACAAAAGAAGACAAAACACCATGTACACATTTTTTTACTTTTCTAATATGTATTTTTTTGTCTTTTTAATAAGAGATATTTACAATGGAAAAAATACAATAAAATACTACAATTAAAATACAACACAAGTATGATTTTTTTGTATTTTTAGTAATTAAGAAAGATACAATAAAAATTAAAGAAAGAATGAATATATACATGGTATACAATGTACATCTAGGTCCCAAAACCCAACTTTTGTAAACGAGCTCCGATTTTAATGAAACCACTTCCGTTGGATAGATAATTTTCTAACTTGAACTTTAAAAGTGAGTTTGATGAATTTGGAGTTCATACGGAGCGGGAATTTAGCTTGGAAGTTGGTCTTTACGGCTTTTTCCCATTGGGATCTAGGAGTATTTATTTGAGGTAAAAATTTGTTTTGTATTTTTGTTTTTTTATATACATTGATATGAACATGTTGGAGAAAGAATTAGCCAAAAAGGAGTTGATATGAAATTATTAAAAATACATAAAGTTTTGGGCTATTTACATGTATAAAACTCCTTTGATTTTGCGGCTTTTTATGTGTAATTTATTTTGTACAATTTAATATACAGTAATTAGTGTGTTTTATTTACAATAGTTATTTTGTTAATTTATTGATTTTATGGACATTTATTTGGGATTTTACTCGGAGATTTTGCTAAGATCAAGATATTAAGATGATGAATCGTGGATTCATCACCCCCCTATACTTAAACTTTGCTAGTCCTCGAGCAAATAAAGAATGAATAAGTTGGATTCACCCCTGACTGTGCATGTGAATACAAGACTTGATCCGTTCAAGAACTCTCGATTTTTAGAGATCCTAAAATTCTAAGCTGAACCAAGCTCTAGTCAAAAGGTACCCAATTTCCCTAATCATCAGACTCTCTTTGTATACATATATATAAGGGATATGACTTTAAGTGTTGACCGCAGTTACAAGAGTAGAGTCACAACGTCACCCAAGATTCCAGTCCAAGAGACTCTCCTAAGGACCCGATCCTCAACACTAGGGAATAAATCATTTCTCGCATACAATCCACCGTCTCTTTAGTTGTCAGACTTTGAAAGTGTAGATGGAAGGCCAGTTGATGGAGGGCATAGGATTGTGTCATTTCTTCTCTCCCTCTCATTGGAACAAGGATCCTCTCGAGTGCCTTATTACTCAACGCATTTTTTTTGGTGTTGATCAGTGCGTCCGTCAAGAGAAGTTGGAGCCGTCTGCACTTGTTTTCCTGGGAGTACACCGAGGTGTGTCTTTTTTGAGTATCTATTATACCTTCTACACCCAGACTTGTAGCATTTACGATGCAGAGTCCTTTTTTGGTGCAAGCCCGACTCCTGGTCCTAATAGCGGTGGTCCAAGTGGACACTTTTGAAATGGTTGGGAGCGCTCGCCTTTGGTGGAAGCTCTTTGATATCTGACTTTGTATGGAATGAGAGCTTTTCTTTGACATTTCATTGATTTGTAGTATTTTTGGCTAGCTCCACTGCTTTTACCAAGAGTTGGCGCACACTGATCAACATTTTTTTATTTTATCACACCCTGGCACATAGGTAAATGTCAAGAGATAGTACAAGAACCATGTTCTCATACTGGCTAAATGTGCTGACACTCAGGTTTCATGAAGCCTTCATTGATTTTATCCCATCCTCGAGCATCATTAAATCAAGTCCAAACTCAAATCCCTCATCCCAGATCCTCAAGTGAAATTTCAACTCATCTCATCATAACTGCAGTCGTGTATGTGAGGTGCTGATCATATTCTTAAGGTAGAGACTAAGCATGCAATATAGCACACAAATCTTTCAAACTAGGGAAATGTGAATAATTAAGTCCAAGACCCTAATGACTAAGGCAGGTTAACTCAAAATCTCAAAAACCTCATAAACCAAATGTTCTTGAACATCACTAGTCTTGTGTGAAAGTGAATGAGTCAGGGTTTAAACCAACTTATTAGTTAGTTTTTTTTTAAAGTTTTACAAAAAGTGTTTTTTTTTCTTCAAAAAGTTTTTTTTTGACAAACAAAGGCAAAGAAGTTTTTTTTGTTAGAAAAGTTTTGCTCTTTTTTTTTCAAGAGTTTTTTTTTTAAAGATAGGTAGATAAGAAATGATTTTTTTTAAAGAGGATTTTTTTTTGAAAATATAGATAAATAAGAAAGGACACATTTTTTTTTGAAAAATATTTTTTTAGAGCAAATAAGAAAAGAAAAAAAAACATTTTTTTTTGAAAAAATTTTTTTAAGAGTTTTTGAAAAAGTTTTTTTTTACCCACCCCATAATTATTGTATAATATATATACAAAAATACGTGAAAGTACGAGCTATGGGTAAAGTATATATGTAATATATACACGCCCCCCTATACTTAGCATGTGCTATGTCCTCATGGCACAAGAAGCGAGAAAAAGACATAGCTCGTGCTAAGCGTAGGATGGCTAAAATAATAAATAGTATAGAAGTCGATCCGCCCCCCCCTATACTTAGGCTCTGGACAGCCTAAGTGTAGAAGAAGAGCAAAAATGGGGCGGACGAGGTCAAGAGGAAAAATGGATGAGTATGTACACACGGCGGGCATCGGCTCCCCCTATACTTAGGCTCTTGGTAAGCCTAAGTATAGGACAAGAGTAAGTGTGAGAACCGATGTGATCTGGAGAATATACAAAGAATGGCGAATGTACAAGAGGACTGAATCTTCTAAGATGTTGAATCTTGATGCTGCCTCTTCATGATGATTAATATGATGTATCTGCTCTGTGCTCGCTCTGCATGAAGTTGATGACCTCGACTTGGACTAACTGCTCTTTTGAATCCACAAAATGCTTCAACAGTTGTCCATTTACCACATGAGACTGTGCACCATCTGTGAGATCAGCTATCTCTACACTTCCATTCTCGTGCACTTTCTTAACAACAAAGGGACCCGTCCATTTAGATTTGAGCTTCCCATGGAACATCTTCAACCTGGCATTGAACAACCATACCTTTTGTCCAGGGACAAAGTCTTTGCATCTAATGTGCTGATCATGCCATCTCTTTACTTTGTCCTTATAAATCAAACTGTTGTCAAATGCCCTGTTTCGGATTTCCACGAGCTCGTTCAAGTTCAAGTCTCGACAAAGCTTCCCTAGGTGACAACTCCAGTTAATCTTCTTAATTGGCCATTCGGATTTATGAATCAATTCTGCGGGCAAATGGCATGGCTTGCCATAGATCATTCTAAATGGTGAAGTACACAATGGGGTCTTGTAGGCTGTCCTATAGGCCCACAGAACTTGGTCCAAAAGCTGAGACCAGTTCTTCCTATCGGGATGAACCAATTTCTGCAAAATACTCTTCACCTCTCTGTTCGAAACCTCTGCCATGCCGTTGGACTGTGGGTGGTAAGGACTAGTAACTCTATGCTCAAATCCATAGTCCTTAGCTAAAGATCTCATAGCTCGATTCACAAAATGGCTACCCCCATCAGATATCAAAACTTTTGGCACCCCGAACCTAGCAATAATATGATCTCTCACAAACTTACAGACAGTCTTGCTGTTTGCGGTTCGGGTTGGGATAGCCTCCACCCACCTGGATAAATAGTCAACCGCCAACAAAATGTACTCATGTCCTTGGCTGTTGGGAAAGGGACCCATAAAATCTATGCCCCATGCATCAAAAACATCACAAATAATCATCGGTTGCATAGGCATCTCATCTCTCTGTCCAACTGTCCCTCCCATCCTTTGACAGATCGGGCACGACCGTACAAAATCAATAGCATCTCTAAACAAGGTCGGCCAATACAATCCACATTGAAGTACTTTGTGAGCGGTTCTCTTTCCCGAATGGTGTCCTCCAGCCTCAAGTGAATGACAATATGTGAGGACACTCTGGTATTCCTCCTGAGGAATACACCTTCTCCAAACACAATCTGGTCCTTCGAAGAAAAGGAAAGGATCGTCCCAGTGGTATCTCCTCGAATCCGACTTCAGTCGATCAATGCTGCTCCTAGTCCAACCATGGGGAACCTGCTTGGAGACAAGATAGTTCACCATGTTGGCATACCACGGGAGTGAGTCAATAACACAAATTGACTCATCTGGGAAGGTTTCTCTAATCCGCTCATGATCAGGAGAATCCTTAAGTTCAATCCGAGAAAGGTGATCAGCCACAACATTCTTCACTCCAGGTTTATCCTTTATCTCCAAATCAAATTCCTGGAGGAGTAAAATCCACCTAAGAAGACGCGCCTTCGCGTCCTTCTTTTCCATTAAATATCGAATGGCTGTGTGATCAGTATAAATTGTCACCTTAGAGCCCAAAATATATGATCTGAACTTCTCGAGGGCCCATACTACTGCGAGCATTTCCTTTTCAGTCACTGTATAATTTTTCTGTGTAGGATCTAAAACTTTGCTCGCATAATGAATCGCAAACGGAATCCCCTCTCGCCGTTGTCCTAACACAGCTCCTATAGCAAAATCTGAAGCATCAGTCATGATCTCAAAGGGGAGAGACCAGTCAGGAGCTTGTAGGATAGGCGAGGCACAAATCTTCCTCTTCAAGAGCTCAAAGGCCTCCAGACACCTGTGATCTACAATGAACTCTGTGTCTTTTCCTAAGAGCTCAGTCAGTGGGCGGGCGATCTTTGAAAAATCCTGAATGAATCTCCTATAGAATCCAACATGCCCTAAGAATGACTGCACTGACTTTACGTTGGTAGGTGGATCGAGTTTCTTGATCACCTCCACCTTGGCCGGGTCAACCTCCATTCCCCTTTTGGAGATGACATGCCCCAACACGATACCCTCCGTCACCATAAGGTGACTCTTCTCCCAGGAGAGTACCAGATTCACCTCTCTACACCTCGTGAGGACTCGGTCCAAGTGCGCTAAACATGTATCAAAAGAATCACCATGAACCGAGAAGTCATCCATGAATACTTCCAGGAAATCTCCCACCATCTCGGCAAATATGGCTATCATGCACCGCTGAAATGTGCCCGGGGCATTGCAGAGCCCGAATGGCATGCGCCTGAAAGCATAAGTACCGAATGGACATGTGAATGTGGTCTTTTCCTGGTCCTCAGGGGCAATGGCCACCTGGTTGTAGCCTGAGTACCCATCAAGAAAACAGAAGAACTCTTTCCCTGCAAGTCTCTCCAAGATCTGATCAATAAAAGGCAAAGGAAAGTGATCTTTCTTGGTCGCGGCATTCAGGCGCCTGTAGTCAACACAGACACGCCACGACGTAGGTACTCGTGTCGCGATCTCTACCCCCTCCTCGTTGGTGACCATCTGAATTCCCGACTTCTTCGGGACAACATGAAGTGGGGCCACCCACTTGGAGTCAGAAATAGGGTATATAAACCCTGCTTTACACCCATTTCTCAATCTCTTTCTTCACCACTTCCCGTAGATTGGGGTTAAGTCTCCTTTGGAACTCACGGGAAGGTCTCACATTATCCTCAGTAAAAATGTGGTGCGAGCAGAGAGCGGGGTTGATGCCCACGAGATCCGACACTGTCCAGCCTATTGCTTTGCAGTTCCTCTCTAAGACCTCTAACAACCTAGACTCCTGTTCTAAAGTCAAGTCTGAGCTAATGATGACAGGATATCTCTCTTTGGGTCCCGCAAGAAAGGCATACTTAAGTGTAGGAGGTAGTGATTTCAGTTCTGGCAATGTGGTATCATCAAGCAGATCTGGCTGAACTGAATCTGAATCTGGTTCCGTGCTGCATGAAGGTGGACTAAGCTGAGTAGTACTCGCCACCAAATCAGAAGTAAAGGGAGTCGGATCGCCAAAGAAACGCGGTAGTTCGGCCAAAGCCGCGTCCGACTCATCATCTATATCCCATGACCGAAGGGGATGGAACTGACAGATCCAGATGGATCTCTGTGTCATCATGGGAATAGGTAGATGCATCTCTCACAAGATCAGACAACACCTGGCAAACTGCATCATCCACTATACCCTTTCCAGATGAAAGGGACTCGCTCTGTCCTGAAGGAATCTGTCCCCAAATCCCAACTGTGCTAATCAAACTGCAATCTGCCTCTGAAGATGAATACTCTATGCTACTCTCTGAATCGGGTCGCTGACACTTGGTTTGCTTCATCTCAAGGTTCACTTCTCCGCCTGGAGAACGGAACTTCATCATTCCCGTACCATAATCGAAAGCTGCGCCTGCGGTCCTAAGGAAGGGCCGCCCAAGAATGATCTGAGATTCTCTCCAATGATTGGGGGTCTCCATGTCCAAGACTGTGAAGTCAACTTGATAGTTCTGCCCCTCAATCGAGATAACTACGTTCTTCACTTCTCCCTTAGGTCTCTTCACTGATCGATCAGCGAATTGGAGTAAGGCTCTAGATTTGCGAACTGGTCCCAACTCCAATTTCTGATATAATGCTAAGGGAAGTAAGTTGATCGAAGAACCGTTATCTAAGAGTGTGCGTGCAAACGCAATGTCGACAATACGACTCTCCACATAATGAGCACCCATGTCTCTCTTTTTCCTTGGCAAAGTCTGATTCTTGAGACAATAGGTTGTGGCTACCGATAAGACATGTGTCTTTATATTTCGGTTATCTTTCTTCCTGCTAACCCTTGTAGGTGTGCATTTCACCTTAAGGTATTTTTGGAAGGCAGGATGGTTAGCCACATATTCATCAAATGGCACCTTGACTGTGATATTTTCTTTACAAAACCGTGCCATATCGGGGTCATCTTTCTGAATCTTTTTGATGCGCTTTCCTGCCGTAAGAGCACGGGGGAAAGGGATTGAAGCTAGGGAAACAGAGGATGAAGAATCTGAATCATGAACTGAAAGATCATTCTTTGACTTAACGGAAACAGAGTTCTTCATACAAGAATCTTTTTGATGCAACATGGACTCAAAATCTAAACTATCTACTGCAGGTTGTGGAATAAAAGCTGGAGTGGTATCCGCCACAACCGGAGATGCAAGGTCCTCCGTAGACTCAGAATAATATCCATGCTGACGATGCTGCATACGTGCTCTCCTCCTCCTCTCGGCTCCCTGAGTGGAAATCCTCGAATGGTGCTGATGGGGCTCCGAAATATGATGCCTCTCCTCCTCGTCCTCTGAAGACTCCTCAGGTAGAGCTCCAGAGATGCCCCTCCTTGTATCCCTCGCCCGGTCAGGTACGGTCACGGTCCTTCCGCTCCTGAGTGACATGTGGTTAGCCTCGTCACACGAAAGAATCTCATGTTCAGATCTAAGAGATGCTGAATAGTATACCTGACTAAAATGCTGCTGAGAACTAGATCTGTTCAGGCTATTGGGGTTAGCCTGAACTTGGGCTGGGATAGAGGTAGAGGGTGCAGTCTGCTCGTCTCGCCATCTGGACAGGCGGTTGACATCCACCCGTAAGTCTTGAATCTCGTTCCTGTAGGAACGTAGCTCGTCGAGTATCTGCTGCTGAATATCCACGGGACTAGACGAAGAAGGAAGTGGATAAGACTGGGAAGAAGAACGGGAAGACTGGCCCTGCTGGTCAGAGTACTGCCTCTGCTGCTGCTGCTGGGGTTGCGGGCCCTGCTGGCCCGCCTGGTAATGGCCCTGTCGGCCATGCTGCTGGTACTGCTGCCTCTGCTGCTGGGGTGGCTGGAATCCAGGGCTCTGCTGTGAAGGAGGTGGTGTGGAGGTGAATGCGGTGTTGTGAAAGGTCGGGGGACGCTGGTAGGTCTGTCGGTCTCCCGTACTTCCCTGCCTGGCAGGGTCCTGAGTATACCATACTCCATTCACCTCCCAAACCGGTGGAGGCTCCTCCTGGACTGTCTCTGCTAATGGAGGTGGCTGCTGGAAAGAGTGGGTGTAGGATTGGTCCTGCTCCCACGGCTGGGGTTGCCCTGACACCAACTGCTCCTGAACATGGTGAACTCGGTATACGGGAGCAGAGGGTGCAGTCATGGCAGGTATCTTTATCTTAGATACCCTATCAGTCAACTCCTCCATTTGTTTTGGGATCTTGGAGACGCTCCGGTCTAACTCATCAATCCTCCTGTCGATCCTCTCTACTACAGTAAGCTTGTCAGCAAGGAGTCCCATGCTAGGGATCACATCCTGAGAGAGATCAACTACAGCTGATTTGCCCCCTCCAAGTGAGAGTGAACTGGGGGATGGTGTATAGGCCCTGCTGGCCATCTGTGAGCGGCTAGTTTCAGCCATCTGCTCGAATACCCTCCAGACGGTATCCGCTCCTCGTGATGTATAGCTGCCTCCACAGGCAGCGCTCACTAAACCCTGCATCTCAGGGTTGAGACCAGTGAAAAATGATTGGACCAAGATGTTATCATTTAGTCCATGACAGGGACACTTCTGCAGGATGTCCTTGAATCTTTCCCAAGCATCACAAAAAGCTTCACGGGGTAACTGGGAAAAACTCGTAATGCGCGTCCTCATCATGTTAGTTCTACTCAAAGGGTAGAACTTCTTCAAAAACAGGTCCTTGAACTGGGCATATGTGGTGACAACGATCCCAAGATTCTTTACCCAGTAATCAGCTTTGCCACCCAAGGCAAATGGAAGGGCTTTGAGCCTAATATAATCCTGGCTAACATTTTGATTTTTGAGGTTAGCGCAGATGAGCTCAAAGTCCCTTAGGAATGCATATGGTTCCTCAGAAGCATTCCCATCAAAATGTGGCAGCAGGTTCAGAAAATGCGGCTTCAATTCAAAATCAACCTCGGGCTCAGCCGGACTCAAGTAGTTATGAATTTGATATTGTCCGGGATTATACGCCGCATCCATTGGTAGTTGGACCCCAACATTTAACTGTCCTAACTGAGCTCTCAGTAATGCTTGTTGCTGCTCAGATGCAGCTAATCTGGCAAGTATCATTCTCATTGGGTCTTCATTGTTCTCTTCTTCCTCTTCTTTCTTCTTTGGAGGCATTTTACTTGTGTCTTCTTTAGGTCCTGAATCAGCAATGTGTTCTTGATTAGAAGAGGATTTGTGAATCAAGATATTCTCATCGAGGCGAAGGTCTTCCTCGGTGAGGTGGGAAGAGAGAAAGGGAATGGTTTGAGAGTAACCATCCCGAGAGTGGGTGATCCTGGACTCAAGAGGGTCATGAGTCCAGGTTGGTCCACGTTGCGCATGGACCTGTGAAGACATACTTCTTGGAGGGTTCAACGGGAAATTCGCAAGGTCCGAATAATTATCCCCCCAATCAGTCATCTTCGATGTCAAAAGAACCGATTAGAACACGATATTTCAATGAGGTGCTAGTTCTACGGTGCACGTAAATGTGCGGAGTAAACTCACACAATACAAACGCAATTCAAACCCTCAATTTCACCAACTCAACACGTGAAGGCCGTAAGAGTTCGGCCGAATTATCTTGTCAATTTTAGTTGGTGAGAATACAATCTTGGAAAGATTAACGAGCTGTTAGGTGTCCGTATTTTCCTACAGACTGACCCGGTTCTTACGACTAGTGTCGCCTGAAAATAAAGAACCAGTAGTAAGTAAGAAATCCAGACTTGGCTCTATCCTAGGGTCGTCTCTCTCTCTCACTTGCAAGTAAAACAAACAATGAGGGCTTTATGCACCCGAGAACAAGGGTTCTTTTTATTCCAATTTTTTAAAAATCGATCTGCTCAATTCAGTCCCAATTTTAGAGTTAGGTTATCACTTGAAATTTATGTGAACACACAAGCACGTCTACCGTTCAGTCCCAATTTCCTTTTAACCTTAAGTTATAAAACAAGAGGGGAATCGGAAATCAGAATGCAAACGAGAAACTATGATGCATGCTCAGAAGAAGTTATACTTACAGTGAATCCCAGCACTCTTCATGCGTTATGCAAAACTGAATTTGTAAATATTACACTAAATGCATGCAGATCGAGAAAAACCGCACCTAAACAGTATACTATTAGCGGGGAAGAATTGATTGAATTTGAGCTAAGTAGTACGTGTCTATGTGCGTCTCATTATGAATCTTATAAGATATGTGAATCTTCTAAGATATGTGTGGCCTAATTTACAATGGGCACAAACAAGTTTGAATCTAAACTACCGTGTGCCTAATCCTTAAGTTCGCCACTCAAGTCAAGCCCCACCCTCGCCGGAGAGTGAAACAGGCTCGACACACCACAAATAATGTCCAAGTCTTTTTTACACACGCGAGCTCTCAAACAAGAGCCGCTATAAAGGAGCAACTACCTAAATAATTACAATAATTTACAAAAACTCTCTCAAAGATAAATAAATTCTCCAAGCTCTTCAGCAGTCGGCGCGCGTCGCGTCCGTCGACCTCCGATGCACTCCAAGTCCACCGGGCCCTCGCAAGGAAAAAGAGATTTATATTAGAGAGATAAACAACAAAATATATACAAGAATATGAAGACAAATAATTACAAGGAAAATGGATTAAATACAAGTGGCTCGGGGGTCAGACTACCCGAGTAAATGAAATCTAAATCCAAAATTTTAAACTAATCCCTAAGCCGTTTGCCTCCCCGGCAACGGCGCCATCTGACGAGTCGCAAAATACGTTGTTTAATTTGGTCACGTTGTAGTACGTGTACTTAGCGATTCGGTCAGAACCGAGAGAAGGATCTCCGTGAAGAGTGTCTCGGCTTTAATTTATATCCCGGGCAAGTCCGGGGTCGAACACAGGGAGGCGAAGGAACAACTTGGGTTTAATTTGAAAATAAAGATCTAGATTTCCAAGTGGTATTTTTTTATATTTTTTTTATGCAACAAGAATACAAATGCAAGTGAATCAAGACACTTAGAAAACACAAACAAGGCCAAATTAATTTTAATAGAAAAGAAGTCCAATTTAGCCAATTCGTATTTTTCCTAGAATCCTAATCCAGTGATGAATGCAAAACACATTTTTTTGGAATTTTATGGGATAAAACACATTAACTAAAAATACACACTTTTTATGGGTTTTTTCGCAATTTGTCACACAAACAGTACGCAAAAATTTTGAAAAAATTACTGGATTGAAAACATGATGCAAGGAAACTACAGTAATATTTTTGGAATTTTTTTGACAAGTTATGAATTTTTTATGGATTTTTTAGTGGAAACAGAGTGACAGTGAGTAAATAATTCTTAATAAATCCACGTTATCAAATTAATCAGAGTGCGAATTATCTCAAGTAGGTATTTAAATAAGCAATCCAGAAGAGTTGAAATTTCGCAAAAAGAATATACGTGGATTTAATTAAAAATCAAATACTAGAAACACTCTACAATTTATTTCAGGCACAAGACAACTCCATTTTAGATGAAATTTGGACAGTATGTTCTTCACATATCAAGGCATCATATATAATTGTTGTGGAATTTTTAGAACAACCGTGTGTGAAATATTAATTTAAGAGTCCAGATTGGGTAAAATATGTAATATTTCAGTTAACCATTTTTAATTAATTACCCAACTAGCATAAAAATACAAATATATACTCACATGACAGAGGATAAGTTGCTCAACATAAAAACATTTTTTATTGCATAAAATGATGCAAAAGAGAGGTCCAAATTAAAGCATGAAAACAGGGGTCTTTGTGCAAACTCAGAAAACTATATACAACTTGAACTTATGCACAGGGACTAAACTGTAATTACAAAAACATAACGGGTAAACCTGCAATATTTACAATAAAAAAAAGGAAATGACCTTCTCCTTCCTTGTTGATGCAGACGGTGGAAATGGGGGAACCCAACCGAGGTCTTGGACGGCAGCGGCGGCAAGGAGGCGTGCAGCGCGCGCCGAGGCGGCGCACGGCGGTGGCTCGGCGGAGAGGACGGGGGGCGTGGCGGGCGGTGCAGGCAGGGGGGCTCGCGCGGGTGGCCGCGGCTGGAGGAGGTGGCCTCCCGCGGCTGCGTGGCTGGAGGTGGGCACCCGCGGGGCCGCGCGCGCGGGGCTGAGCACCGCTGCGGCGCTGGCAGTGCCCGCTGGCGGCGGTGGCCGGCTGGGTGGCTGGAGGAGCCGCCCGCCGGTGAGGGGTGGCGCCGCTTGGATGGAGATGAAAGGGGGAGGGGCGGCGGGCCTTGGCCTGCGGCTCCTCCTCTTTTTTTTATTTTTTTTTAAATTTTTTTACTGTTTTGATTAATTTGCTGCTGGAACAAAGGTTTTTTTTTAATTTAATTTTTTTTTATTTTTTTTAAATTTGTTAAACAAGGAATGCAAATGGAAATGACAATGAAGGGGGAAAAAATGATATGGTGATAATATGCAGAGTAGAACAAATAGGGAATGGTGGTGATATGATGTGCTAAAAAAATTGCAAAAATGACAATATGATAAAATGATATGAAAAATTACCTACGATGGACGCGGGTGCCTATGGAGTGCTCGTGAGAGCACGGTCTTCGCTCGAATCGCCGGCGCGCGATGAGCTCGAGCAGCGCGCGGTTGTGGCTGCGATGTTGGCCAAAAAAAACCAACGGATCACACCGGAGAGAGGGCCGTCGTCGCTCGACCGCGGTTGCGTCGCTGTCACCGATTCAACTCTGGGAACTAGGCTCTCCTCACATAAAGATGGATCAAAAAACAAAAATGAGGAGAATGACATGTATATAAAGATGATGGAATGAGAGGTTATTAAAGTGGTGGGAGGTTATATTATTAATGGAGTTGAATGGGAAGTTTAAAAAATGGTGGAGTTGAATGGAGGTTGGTGGTAAAGAGTTGAATGGTGGTTATTGTAGAGAATGGAAATTAAATAAATAAATGAAATAAAGTTGGCTACTTTAATTACAATAATTTAAAAAGAGAAGACAAAAAGTGGAGAATTTACAAAAGAAGACAAAACACCATGTACACATTTTTTTACTTTTCTAATATGTATTTTTTTGTCTTTTTAATAAGAGATATTTACAATGGAAAAAATACAATAAAATACTACAATTAAAATACAACACAAGTATGATTTTTTTGTATTTTTAGTAATTAAGAAAGATACAATAAAAATTAAAGAAAGAATGAATATATACATGGTATACAATGTACATCTAGGTCCCAAAACCCAACTTTTGTAAACGAGCTCCGATTTTAATGAAACCACTTCCGTTGGATAGATAATTTTCTAACTTGAACTTTAAAATTGAGTTTGATGAATTTGGAGTTCATACGGAGCGGGAATTTAGCTTGGAAGTTGGTCTTTACGGCTTTTTCCCATTGGGATCTAGGAGTATTTATTTGAGGTAAAAATTTGTTTTGTATTTTTGTGTTTTTATATACATTGATATGAACATGTTGGAGAAAGAATTAGCCAAAAAGGAGTTGATATGAAATTATTAAAAATACATAAAGTTTTGGGCTATTTACATGTATAAAACTCCTTTGATTTTGCGGCTTTTTATGTGTAATTTATTTTGTACAATTTAATATACAGTAATTAGTGTGTTTTATTTACAAGAGTTATTTTGTTAATTTATTGATTTTATGGACATTTATTTGGGATTTTACTCGGAGATTTTGCTAAGATCAAGATATTAAGATGATGAATCGTGGATTCATCAGGGATGTACTTCGTTGATGGAGCTACTATCCTCGGTAATATGTTGAGACCCTGATGATGTGCCGAACTGTTCTGTATTATGCTCATGGTGTTCGGACTGGAGTGAATTCTCAGAATCACATAGATGCGCCTGCATCTGAGAATCTGTCTCCCAAGAATCATCAGAGCATATGGCAACTGTGCTTTCCAAGTCCTCCTCAAGAATGAGGATTTCTTGGGTCCATGAATCATTTAATGACAGCGATGAGTCTCTGATCTCTGCAATAAAGTCACAGTCTGCTTCTGATACCGCATGGCTCTCATCAGTCATGGCGTTCGGCTCTCTGATCATGTTTATAGTAATCTGCTTGTTGTTCGAGCTAAAAGTGATCTTGCCAGACCCGTAATAAACCACGGCACCTGAGGTATGTAGGAATGGTCAGCCGAGGATGATAGGGGTCTGGAGTAAGGGTGCGAGTGAGTCCATATCAAGGACTACAAAATCAACAGGGAATTGCATCTCCCGTACCTTCACTACAATGTCTTCCAACAGACCCCGGGGCCGCTTGATGGATCGGTCAGCGAACTGGAGGACCATTCGTGTCTGCTTGAGCAGACCCAGCCCAAATTCTTGCAGTATTGAGGATGGCAAAAGGTTGATGGAAGACCCTCTATTGAGGAGAGTGTGCTCGAAGACCTGATCGAAAATCTCACAACTGATATGAGGTGCTCCTGTGTCTTGTTTCTTCTGTGGGAGGTTGCTGATAGCTGCAACAGTGGCCACGGAGAGCACGTGCTTTTCTTCATATCTGCATCTGTTCTCACTGACGGACACAAATGACCTACCCTTTAATGTTGTCGGATTGACTAGTGCGTTGCAGTCGGATAGATCCGCGTCGATCAAAAATAACCGCACAGATCGATTAAATCGTCGAATGAAATTAATGCGGTTTTATGTTTATTTAGCCTGGGCAAGCCCCAGGGTCGACTAAAGGAGGCAAAAGGAACAACTCGGGATCAAGTTAGATGTGTTAGATTGTGATTTTCCAAGTGGGGTTTTTTTTGTGATTTTTTATGCAATAAAAAATGCCAAATGCAGAATGTGAATGAACTAGGTTATTAAGAAAATCAACAACTTAGCAAAATTTAATTTTAATGTGAAATTAATCCAAAATGACCAAATTGTATTTTTCCTATAAACCTAATTCAATGATTAATGCAAAATGGATTTTTTGGAATTTTTTGGATTTAAAATACATAAATGAAAAATGCAAACTTTTTTGGAGTTTTCGTACAATTTTTCGTGCAAATGATATGCAAGAATTATGAAAAAGTCACTGGAAGTAAATATGATGAAATGAAGCTACATTAAATTTTTTAGAATTTTCTGACACTTTTTGATTTTTTATGAATATTTATCTGAAAATAGAGCGACTAGGGGTGTTTAATTCGTAATAAATCCACGAAGTTAAATTTTTCAAAGATTGATTTATCTCAAATAGATATTTCAATATGGAACCTAAGAGAGTTGAAATTCCTCAAAAATATGATTCATGGAATTAATTAAAAATCAATTACAGAAATCGCTCTACAATTTATTTTATGAACAAGACAACTCCTAATTGGACGAAACTTGGGCAGTAATTAAAGTACAACAAAAGGCATCATTCACATTTTTTCGCAATTTTTGGAGCAATAAATAGGCCTATGCGAATTTCAGAGCAATATTGGGTAAAATATCACTTAATTTCAGTCTCTGATTTTTAATAAATTGTCAAATACTCACAAAAATACAATTAAATAGGCAGGAGATAAAGAATGAGTTTCTCTACAACATGATATTTTTCATTAAAATAAATGATGCAAATTGACTGTCCAAATAAACGCTCAAAGCTAGGGGTATATATGCAATACAGAAAATGAAAGTTAATAGAGAGACTATGCACGGGGACCTTTTTGAAAATAAAGAAAACTATTTTATTAAAACTACAATTTGCACAAAAGAAACGAAATAAAAATGAAATGACCTCCGTTGGGTTCCTGACTTGGAACCCAAGTCAGGGCACGCAAGGGGGAGTCGACGGGGCGGCTGGTCCTTGGAGGCGGCGGCGAGCGGCGGCGTGCGCGGTCGACGGGAGGCGCGGGGTGCGGCACACGGAGGTCGCGCGAGGGCGCGCTTGGCTACGCGAGGTGGCGGGGCGCAACTGGACGGCCTGGAGCGCGCGCGCCGCGCGCAAGGCGGTGGAGGAGGGTGCGGCCGTGAAGGACGGCGGTGGCCTGGCGCGCGCGGCTGGCGCACGACCGCCGGGGCGGAGGGGCGGATGCTGGACAGGTGGCGCACGACCAACGTGGTGCGAGGACGAGGGTGTGGCTGCTGTGCACCTGGGAGCGGAGGGGGGCGCTGGAGGTGGCGCGCTCGCACGCGCTCGAGCAGAGAGGGGCCACGCTTAGGGGCGGCGGCCGCGAGCTCGTGAGTACGGCGATTGCTGTCTAATGGGGGCTGGAGCGGAACTGTGGTGGCGCCGGCGACCTGGGACGAGGTGGAGGCCGCGCGGTTGGCTGGAGGACACCCAGCCGCGCGTGGAGGCGTGTGTCGCGTGCGGCGGAAGCCGGTGGCCGTGGGGAGGGGGCACGCGTCCAGACTGTGACCTGCAACTTATTTTTCTTTTGTTTTTTTTGTTTTATATTTTTTTATATATATTTTTTAGGGAATGGATATGTGAAGAGGAGAAGATGATGAAGAACGGTTGTGATGGCGGTGATGTTGTTTTTTTGTTGATGATGGAATGTTGAAAATATTTTGGTGGTGATAATTTGATTTGTGTGATGATGGTGGTGAAAATGATAGATGATAATGTGGTTGTTTATGAGTTGTTTTAGTGATGAACAAGATAAATAATGTGAGATAAAAAAAATTGACATAGGAAAGGAGAGAATACTTGTGATTCGCTGAAGGTGGAGCCACGGAACGCGGCTTCCGATTGTGGCCTCGAGGAGATGACGATCTCCGAAGCTTGGCAGCGGTTTTGGAGAAGTTGCTGCTACGTGGGCGGTGCTCCACGGATCTCACCAAGCCTTATCGTCGCTCGACTACTGCGCCAAAGCCGTCACCAATGACACATCAAAGGGGGCTCGGGGCTCTCTTTCTCTCAAGAACGGTGGATGATCAGAAATGGAGGAGGTGATGAGAATATAAAGTAGAGGAGGGAATTAGAAAATAAGTGGAGAAAGTGGAGTGGGAAGTTATTGGTGATTTGGAGTGGGGATTAAGAAAAGAAGAGGTAAAATGGGGATAATAATAATATAATAATAATATAAAATAAGTAGGCTATTAAAAATAACAATAATTAAAATAATAATAATAAAATAATAAAATCCAAAAATAATAAAAAATAAATCCGAAAATAATAAAAAAAAATTCGAAAATAAAGAAAATGGGGTGACATGTGGCGGCTCCAGGAGCTGCCACATGTTGCTCCTAGAAAATTCAAAGATTAAATGTAAAGAAAATCAAAAATAAATAACAAAAGGGATTAAATAAAAAAGTGTTCAACAGAAAAGTTGCTCGTCTCAACGAGATATACAACTTTTGTGAAGGGCCGAAAATCAAATGAAACAATTTGTACAAAATATATTTTTGGGTGGCGCCTTATAAGTATAAAATACCACATTTTTGTCTTTTTCATTTTTTGTCATTTTTTGAAAGAGAGAAAAATTAAAATAAAAATAGAGAAAATATGAGGAGAATATTTACAACTTAATCTAATTTTTTTGGATTTTTAATAATGAAGAAAATAAATTGAGAAAATACAGGGGTAAAACGGTCATTATGTATAATGTACAAAAGGGGCCCAAAACCCAAGTTTTGCATACGAGCTCCGATTTTAGTGAAATTGGTCTTGTTTCGAAGGTCTCTGAATGTATATTACTTTAAAAGTGAGTAGACCTAATTCGGAGGTTGTATGAGAGATATATGTGCATTTTAAGGCTCCTAATTTCAAACTTGGATTGGGGTTTTATTGGTTAATTTTACAAGTTAGTATTTTTTTGATATTTTTCTTTAATTAGTGTTACACTATGGAGTTGATTTTATTGTATTTGGAGTTAGTATAATATATATATATGGTATTTTAGCTAATATACAGGTGAATATTTACAAGTGAAATTGGCTTCTTATTTTATGAAAATATGAATGCTAAAATGCAAATGTTATCAATGCATGCATGAATGCTAATTATGCAATATAAGTAGAAATATGCCTCTAATTACTAGGGAACAAAGCTCTGTTTTCAACTTTTAGAGTGATGAATCACAGATTCATCAACCCCCTATACTTAAACCTTGCTCCTCCTCGAGCAACTAAAATGAAATGCAAGAGTGAAATAAGATTGGGTTCCAAACCAAGGTCATGAACAAAAGTTGAAAATGGAGCTTGACTCAACCATTAGATTAATTGTGTGGCGGAACCTTATTGGGACCTGAACTTAAGACCTAACCGACTTCAAGTTCCAAAAGTCTTCTATTCAAGACGCCTCAACAGTCAGGTCAAAACAAATCCTCAAACGTAAATTTCTGATGACTATGATTCTTACTTGTACTGTGTAAGTGTAAAATAGCTCTCCACATCAGAAATGGCTCAGAACCAGCCTCCTATAACAAGGTAACTCAATAACCCGATCCAGTAACGCTTTCCTCGAGGAGCGGGGTATTCCCTTCTAAGTTCAAGTGCGACCAGCTCAAGAGGAGGGGGTGGAGAAAAGAATGGACGGTAGCCAGTGTAGCTACCTATCCCGGGATGCCTGACCAGTGTAGCCAAGTCATCCAGCTGCAGACTTCTTGCTAATATACATACTCCGACTGGCAATAACGTTTTTTTGGCCTGTCAATATTTTTTTTTGGAGTTTTGGAGTTCTTGCATTTTTTTCTCTTTTTTTTGTACTATATACAAGGTGCAGCATGTACATCAGGAGTTTTTCTTCTTGAGCCAATAGACTATCCCTCTTTTGAAGCATTATTGCAACCCACAACATCCTGTCCTTAGACTTCAACACCACCAGACTAGGTTGAGATGCACTACCCACCCTAGAGGAGGACGGATGTTTCCACCCGTGTGCTACTCCAAGATAAAGGATTCTACTTCCTCAACACCTCATCAATGAAGAGCTACGTGCATTGTGCGTTGTCCAAGTTAGGTCACTGTCTAAAAGAACAATGCGTGTGCACGAGATATTCTACTTAGACTAATCAAGATGACATGTGAACACAGACTTGCGGACTCAAAGAATTAAGTGACTTGACCTGAGAAATCTTAACTCCAGTTCCTATAAGGTTCCTCTGAAATTAGGTAGATTAAGGTCAAATCAAGTCCATTCTCAATCTCTACTCATAACTCGGTTCAGAACCCACTAGCTTTTCACCTTTGCATATGCAGATGAGAGGTAGATGACATGCTATGTATGAAATGCAAGACATTTTTTCTTTTGAAATGCAAGGATGATATGCAGGAGTAAATAAGAAGCCTTTATTTTGACATTTTCATTTTATTTTCTATTATACAACAATTTTTACATCAATTTTTAGTTTGTAATAATACACATAGTATAAATTTTTTTGGTATACATCCTATTTTACTACAAATATTACAAGAGTATTATTTACATTTTGTTTTATACATATTATACAAGTATACAATTTTTTTTTCAATTTTTACCCACCCCGTACTTATTGCATAATATATACAAAATTACGCGAAAATACGCGAAAGTACGAGCTATGGGTAAAGTATATATGTAATATATACACGCCTCCATATACTTAGCGTGTGCTATGTCCTCAGAGCATGAAAAGCGACTAAAAAGACATAGCTCGGGCTAAGCGTAGGAGAGCTAAAATTACAAAAATCGTATAGAAGTCGCACCGCCCCCTATACTTAGGCTCTTGACAGCCTATGTGTAAAAGAAGATCAAAAAATGGGGCGGACGAGGGCAAGAGGAAAAATGGTTGAGTATATACAAGGCGGGCATCGGTCCCCCCTATACTTAGGCTCTGGTCAGCCTAAGTATAGGACAGGAGTGAGTATGAGGACCGATGTGATCTGGAGGATGTACAATGAATGGATGCGGGTCACTCTCCCCCTATACTTAGGATCTGATTATCCTAAGTATAGTCTTAAAATGAAATGAGATGAGACAGGGCGAGTGATTCGGATCACTGGGGAGGGAGGGAGAAAACTTATATACAAGAAAGAGTGAGAATGTACAAGGATTAAGAAGGTTTGTGACGAACCTTCTTGCGGACGCGAGGAGATGGATAATATACATATGTGTCGCTGTCGGAATCATCCTCAGATGAATAATAGTGAGGTGTAGGGATCATCCAACGAGGGTCGACACACGGCTGCTTGCTTAGATAAGGCTTGAGAACAGCCGAACGGAGCTCACTCATATAAATTACCTTGTCTGGGCCAGATGAGGACTCCTCAGAAAATTCCTTCTCTTGTGTGTTGAAGGAAACTTTCTTAGTCGGTTTTCTAGAACCTGAATCATTGAGAGGGAGATGAGAGAGACGTGCCTTGAGAGGTTCGGGGGAACTCCTCGAGGAATCAATTCTCGACTTCCTCTCACTAAATAGCCGACTAGAAGAGGGAGCAACCTTGTTTTTATGTGGAGTCAATTTAATCTTGGTTGCTTCCTTTGAAGGTCCGAGACGTGGTGTAGTGCTGACCATGGGTTCCTCATCAGACGAGTCACCGTATAGAATTATAATATTCCTGAAGGGTCAGCACATGTCTCGGGAAGGTGCTAGTGGTCTCAATTGGCTTGGCATTATTGGCCTCTTGTATCGGATCATCAAAATGGTTAAGGCAGTCAACAAAGGTCAAGTTGATAGCTTCTGATTGTGAGTCCTCCTTAGAAGTTGTCCTGGCGGCGGTGCAAGCAGTTGATGAAGTGAAGATGTGGGGAGTCTCAGAACCAATGGTCGTCCGAATAGTCGGTTTCTCAGGTGTAGCGGAGGGGTGGGACTCTTTTACCTCTTGATGGTCACGACTGTCAGCGGATGTGCGGGTCACCTTAGAGTAAAGTGTATCAAAGAATGGGTGCGGTCGGAGTGCTCCCAATGCTGAAAAATTGATCTCCCGAGTCTCGCAATCTATAGTCGCCTTAGCCAAGGCTAAAAACTGCTTCCCGAGAATAATCGGAGACTGGGTAAACTCTCCTCGGTGCTCGATGTCAATGATCGTGATGTCCACTTGGAGTAGAGCACCTTGGAAAGGTAATGATGACTGAAATATTTCCTCTAGACCGTTTGATGGATCGATCAGCCAGTTGAACGATCTCTCTCGACTTTCTGATTGGCCCGAGTTTGAGTTTGTCAAACACAGAGGTCAGGAGGATATTTATCGGAGAGTCATCATCGATTCTTGCATGGGTAAAGATGGTGTCTTTGATTTCACATTCCACTCGGGGCAACTGCTTCACTCTGCGGCTCTTGGTCTTTCTCCCCATCACCAAGGAGGTGGCCATAGATACTATGTGTCTTTCAGTCCTGGTTCTCTTAGTACCCGACCTCTTGGGCATCAATTTACTCTTTACAAATCTCTTGAGGTCGAGGAAGTGATCTATGGCCTTTATTAAGGAAAGATTAACAATCAATTCTTCATCGAGTGCTTCCCTTAAGACAGGATCCAATTTTTTAGGTCTTTTTCATTTTCAATTTTTATTTGGGTTTTTGATTTTTCAATTTGTTTGATGTTTTTGATGGATGAATGATCAAACTCTGGATTGGAGGGTAAGTGGTTAGTAGAAGAGGGAGATAGAATGGACTCCAGCTGTACAAATGGTGTGGGTTCCCTGATGCTTGCTCGGTTTTCAACCTCAAAACTACTCATGTCTTTTCTCACTTTTATACCCAAGCTGGCAGAAATTGAGTGTAATATTCCGATGACATCTCTTAACTTGTTACCGAATGATTCATTTTTCTTAATAAGTCTAGAGATGTCATCCTCCATAAAATTCTCATGACAAATCATGTGAGAGTTCTGCTCAAGTGGAGGGTACTACTGAGACTTTGGGTGTTCATACTCAACATACCTAGAATCTGGCATGTAATGCTGGGTCGAGTATGGACCATCTAGATGACAAATATTGGTCGAAGCCTCATATGATGAAACAAGGACTGATAAGTCTAGCTCATGAGTCCAATCTTGTGAATGCATAGGCTCTCCAAATGAAGGTTGGTTAATGGAAGCTTGATCACTAAAGTCAATTAAGTCTGGGAAATCATGATGTACAGGCCTCTCTATTCAGGTTGTTCGATCGACCATGTTATGCCCTAAGTTCAAGTCGGGAAGTGTATATGTGAGTTGTGGTATGGTCCCTACTTGGGGTGAAGTGTGTGGGGGCATATAATTTTGCCAATCATCTGTCTCAGCAGTGGCTTGCTCTTCATTTGAGTCTTTGATCCCTGCAAGCTCTCGAGAGTAAGGACAGTCAGCCCAAGCTGGAAGTGGATCCGGAGTGTTAGAATATGGAGTAGGTGAGAAATGCGAAGAAGTGGAGAAATCAGTCGAAGTTCTGACTTCATAATCGGATTGAGGTGGGACCGACCACGGGGAAGGATCTCCCGTGGATGGCAGAGGATACATGGAAGAAGGAGAAGGTGAAGATGAACGGTATATGGTCAAGGAGGAATGACCAGAGGTCACAAGGTATGGGGACCAATATCCCGACATCTTGAAGAGGATATGTAAGTAGAATGAGGTAGAAAATAAGCAGTTACGCATGATAACACACACGGACAGACACAAAGACAAATGCAAGAGCAAACCCTGAATTCACACTCAACACGGTGAAGGATCCGAAACCGAGTCCAATTAATCTTGTCAATTTTAAGTGTGATTTTTCAAGCAAGATAGTAAGGAGTTACATGGCCTATAGGGAAGTCAGCTCAAAGCCGGATGCGTCTTCCCTGTTTAACCTGTTAATGAATCCATGATTCATTAACTTTTCTGTCGCATTTTGTCTTAAAACCCTTAACAAATACATGCAAATACTCACTAATTCTCATACTTTAACAAAACTCCATTCATGTGTAAATATTAACTTTTAACCATTAAACTCAGGTAAATGAATAAAGAATCAGAAAAGAAGGACAAAGGCATATGAAATATATGTATATATATGCAATATGACTTAAAATATAAATATAGCTGTAAGATATATTTATAGCCTAACCCCCGAGACCAAGTCAGCATGGATTGGTCGACAAACCAATAAGTAGGGGGAGATAAGAAAAGAAAACCAAATAAAAATAATTTAACACACACAAATACACCCTTCATTATTTATAAAATAAATACAAAATTCAAAGAATTTTAATTATTTCATATGAACATATTTTTTACCAAACTCTTCTTCTAATTATTCATAAAATGTAAATAAAAATATAAAAATAAGTTAAAAATATTATCCTGTAAATATGCCAAGAAATCCAGCTTACAAATTGTCAAAATCTCAACTTCCGAACATCATAACTTCTTCATACGAACTCCAATTACACTCTACTCACCTTTAAAGTTCATAAAATAATATTATCTAATTAATAAAGGTGGTTTCATTGAATTTAGAGTCCATTTGCAAAAAGTCGGTTTTGGGACCAAAAGACAAAGGGGTTTCTTGGCTATTTATTTTATGTAACACACCTTAGTTATAGTTTTCTTAATTTTATAATTTTTAAATTATTTCATGATCTTATACTTTCACCATAAATTATTTCATAATTTTTGGAGACTATTTATTATTTTTATAAAATCAAACACCCTGAAATATCGGTATAATTGACCTATATAGCTATATCTCTATTTATTAAAATATATAAATTAATTCATAAAAATCCATAAAAATTTGTACAAGTCTTATTTAATACCCTAATAATTAAGAAATTATAAAATTAATTTTTACTTAATTATTTATTAAACTAAAAATTCAAAACCTATTTATAAATACATATTTATTAATAAAATATTTATATTTTAAATAATATTTATTATTTATTAAAAGTAATTATACCATAATTTAGAAAATAAAATTATTTAACTTTCTTGTATTTATACCTACTTGAAATAATGTAATTATCTATTTTATAATTAATTTATAAGTATTTAAAGGGTCTGGGCGAACCAGGTGCTGACACGTGTCAGCACCTGGAGCTTCTTCTTCAAGAACCTGTTGCACCTAACTCCTGCTCGACCAGCCAACTTTGACCATTTTTCCCCCTCAACCTCTAACCCCTCCGACCATCCTAAACCCTTAGATCTACCCCCCTAACAACCCTCTTCATCGCCACCCTTCATCTCTACTTGGAGCCCACGCCATTTCTCCTATAAATAAGCTCCAAGTCGGCCATTAACAACTAACTTTTCCAGCCTCCAAGCTTTCCAGCTCCAGTGGCCCGAACCCCCATCTTCTTCGCCTCACCCAGCTCGCTCAGGAGGTGACAGCTCCGCTCGAAGGCGTTCGCGAGGAGGAGGGTACATCGGAGAAGAGTTCCAAGGCCATCGTCAGCCTTGCATCGCCGCCATCGCAGCGTGAAGCTCCGACCAAGGTCGTCCGTCGAGCATCTTTTTCCAGGTAATACACCTGGAACTCACAGACTTATTCATCCATTTTTACAATTTCGTTTCCCGATAGCCGTGCCACGATTAGTGTGGCTAATCACATTTTTAGATAGCCTAATTACCTAGCTTTCACTCAAGATCAAAATCCATTTCGATTCGCTTCCAAATCGCATTCAAATCATTCATCAAACCATCACCATCTTCATGCATTCTGGTAGTTGCTGGAGTTTGAGTTGCAATTTTCACCATTTTGGGAATTATATCTCTTAATCTCTAGGCCGATTCAACAAGAATCGAGCGTATATTCGTATTCACTGCAGATCAAGGAGCATCGCAAGCCATTTGCTTCGGTCTTCAAGCCTTCGTCCGTCGCCGATCTTCTTCTCCAAGGACGCACTCCAGAACAGCTTTCAGCCCCAGGTGGTTGAGACCACCATCTTCTTCGACCCGTCGCTACCGCTCGGAGCGCCGCCACCGCCATCCTTACCGCGGGCGAGCTCGAGGGGTGGAGGAGCCACCCCTCTGGCCCCGCCGGAGTGTCTGATTCGCCGGGGAACAGCTGGGATAAATCGGGGAAGGAGGCCGTCCGCCAGGAGCTCTAACAACTCCAAGAACAGACGACGCACAGGCTTGCGCCACGTGTCAGCACCCGCAGCGTCCGATCGCATACTGCACGTTCTAATCTTGGCCGTCAGATCCGAAACGGTGGAGAAATTGCACCATAAGTCCAGCAATCTTCCAGATTTACATCCCGCCGCCCAAGTTTCCAATAATTACAAATAGGTCCCTCCGCAGGGGCCTATATGTAAGAATTTGTTAGATTTCTTGCAGAACAGTCCCTGAGGACCAATTTGAGAACATTTTAATTAGTATTTTCTTACGCTTATGCCCCTGGGCTGTAGGGGCTGTATCTTGTTCGTTTGACCTCGGATTTTGACGATTCTTGGAGGGTAGTTACACAACTACCCCAACTACTTAGTTTAAAGTTTTCGCGGCTTTTCGACGAGCTTTTGACGTGTTTTGATTTTCTCAAAAACCGCTTCGTTTTGTTTTGTTTTCTTGTGTAGTTCGAGTACGTGGCTCGAACCTCGTTCACCCTTACTATATCATATCACCTATATTCTATCCACCTACTATATAATAAATAAATCTTTTTAAAAATATCCCTTTTTGAAAATTAAATAAAAATTTGAAAAGAATAAAATCAAATAAAAATAATAAAAATAAAAAAATAACCAGAAAAAGCGTTTTGACTTAGAGAAGAATTAAAATAAAATTACGAGAAGAGAAATCTAGGGAATATATTCTGCCTCCTTGAGTTCGACCCAGGAACACTTGCCTGGATAAATATTAGTGAACGGTTTTTCGACAGAGAACCGTAATTTGTTTGATAGGTTTTAAAGAATCAGAACTTGTTTCGCGGCTTCTGCTACATCGACCACTTTCTTCATCAAATAAAAAGAAAGCCGTGAAACTCGATTCTTTTTGACCTCATCAAAATGGAGTCGTTGCCGGGGAGGCGTTAGATTCCCTTTATTTTTGTTTTTTCGTGATTTTATTCTTTTTCTTCTCTTTGTTTTGTTTTTCGTACGGCTTTTTCGTGCTTTATTTTCTGAATTTCTGTTTGGTTTCTTTACGGCTTTCTCGACTTTCTCGATCAATTCTTTTGTGCTAATCATCTTTGCAGGGCCTGCAGGATCAACCGACTTCTTCGGAGGCTGAGCAAGTTGAAAGGGCAAAGGTCGGCTTCTTCTTCACGAGTCGACTGCAGAGGAGCAAAGACTTAGTATCCTTTTAAAAGAGAGAGAAAGGGAGAGAGTTGTACTTGTTAATAAAACATTCATTTTTTAGGGGCTTGATTCGTCGGATACCGTGTATCTGGTGAATCAGGGCACCCACCGCGGCTTTTTCATCGTTTATCGGTTTTCCACGATTTTCTAGATGATTGTTTAGGTTTTTACTCTATTTGCTTGTGCCACGTAGCTAGCTTTAGGACTTGCAACCTAGGTGCTTGCTTTAGGGTTTTTAAACAAAAAGACAAAAAATAGACGTTGTTTGAAAATACCATAAAAATCGCAAAACTAAAATTGGGACTGCTAAAAATATCTGATCAAAAACCGTAAATCGATTCAATTGATTTGGGGAGAATAACCCCCGCACATTTTTCAGAGTGCACGAGCGAGAGACGACACTTAATAAATATCCCGAAATCTTTCAAAATACTACTTAGTTCATACACCGAATCACTGCTTTTCAGTGGGTACGCTCGGGTAGCCGGCAACGGTCTGAGTTTACTTAGCAGAGTGGGGGATTTAGAGGACACTGCGTAAGGCTCCGTCCTCAAGTAACGCGGTCCGGAATCGGTTCGTGTACTTGCCACCATACTGGCTGAGAGCAAGTGGTTCTTTGTAAGGACTCGGGACAGTATAGCGGGAGATACATCGGGCACCTATCAGCTCGCACAGCGCACGGTAAAACGCAATAATTTTTTTGCTAATTACAATCCTAAAACCGAAAAGATAAAAGACCGAACTCGTACGGTCTTCATCAAGGTTGAGTTGGTGAAAACGGGGTTTGCTTTGTGTTTGCTTGCGGGGCGTGAGTTTCCGCAGCTTTCGCATTTATCTCTCTCTTGAATCGTACACGTGCTCTCCCGACTTTTCTCTTGACATCGAAGATGACGTCTCGACGGCTTTTCAGCTCAGACTCTGTGAGCCTTCAACAATCCACCGTCGAACGTATGTCTTCATAGGCTCGGGATGACTCTCTTTCCGAGCCGGTCCTCTTAGATCTCGAGGCGAGTCAGACCCAGACTCCCTCACCTCCTGGCCAGAAAATTGAGACAGACTCTCGTCTCAATAAATCATCTCCAGCTGAACTATCACTGAGTGCTTACGAGAGCTTTTCTTTTCCAGACGACTCGAAGCCGATAACTCGCGGTAAAGCACCAGCAGCATAAGAGAGGGCAGCAGCCGAGGAGCAAGATGACGGAAGATCAGAAGCTGCAGATATTACTACTGGGATTCTCGATACACTTCAGCAGATGAATCTACAAATTCGAGAACAATTCCGAGTTCAGACGGAATTACAAGGGCAAATAGCCGCGCTGCGAGCAGGGGCCGGGAACCAGTTACCGCCTGCGGTTCCCGCAACTTTACGGGACGAGTATGACCCGGGCGCAAGAACGCTCCATCATTGGATTCGGCTACCGCCGAATCAAGGGCCATATGAACTCCGACCGTCCTTCATCTCCTTGCTTCCCAAGTACTATGGGAATGTCGCAGAGGAGCCGTTCACGTTTTTGCAGTAGTTTGAGATGATCTGCGGAACGGCTTGCTATCCAGGAGTAACGCAGGAAGCCGTGCGCCTCAAAGCCTTCCCTTTTGCCTTAGCCGATAAGGCCCTTTATTGGTTGAGCCATCTGGGAAGAGAAATCTCCATGTGGGACGATCTGAAGTCCACCTTCCTGCGCAAATATTTTCCTCTAGGAAGGACGAACATGATGAGGAGTCAGATCTCCAACTTTACGCAATTGCCGAACGAATCATTCCATGAGTCATGGGATCGATTCAAGGACCTGACGGAGAGATGTCCGCATCATGAGATACCAATGAAGGTGCTAGTGCAAAATTATTTCGGAGGACTCCAGCCGGAAGTTCAGGGGCTCGTAAGTGCCGCATGTGGCGGCAATTACTTGAACAAGGATGCCGAGTCAGTCTGGGCCATCTTCGAAGGGATGGCCGAGAACTCGAGAGTTGTAGACTCTACTCGGGCATTTCAGAAAGCCCCGCAGCCACCACATCACCGAGAGCATCACAAGGTGGCGAATATATCAGATTCTGAATCCAACACCAACATGGGCTTTATTAGCGAGAAGTTGACGTTGGTGGACGTGATTCACAAGCAGGTCCAGGACCTACAGCCGCTGCGAGAATTGGAGAAACTCTCATCTCTACCTCAGCAGTTGAGTGATCTTTCGAAGAAGGTCTCTGATCTTCAGCTCCAGTACCAGCAGAGCCAGACTTCTTCACAGCCAGCACAGAGGATTGCACCCGCTCCACCCACCCGTCAGATCCATTACATCCAGAGCGAGTCCGAGATTCCGTAGCTCGATTGGCATGAGGATCAGTCTCATGCCAATCCTTGTCAAATCACCAGCACCGCAGAGATGGAGGTGGATCCGCAATCCACTTTTGAGATAAACGAGATTTGGTATACTCCGATTCAGCAGCCGAGTATACCGAACCAACAGCCGCAGCAGCCGTACGATCATCCGCAGCATGGACGTCCGCAATTCCAGCACCGCCAGAGCTTCACGCCGCAACAGTCTCATCCAAATGTCTACCATCAGAGACCACAACATTCATATGAGCACCCTGCTCAGTTTTCACCGAATTATTCTTTTCAGCAGCCGCAACAGTCTTCCTCCACACCTCAGCGCTACTCCCAGCCTTCCACCTCTCAACATTTCACGCCAAGGCAGGAGAGAGGAGCAAGCCAGGGCCATCACACCGAACCGGAGATGTCTTCACAGGCCCAGGCGCTCAACCAGATCATGGATATGCTGAGTACGCTCCAGATCGCGCACAAGACAGAGATGGAGTAGGTTAACCGTCGTCTGGACGAGTTAACCGTGCCAAAGACTACTCTCCCAGCCCAGCCTCAGATGAACCCGAATAACAAGAGGAGGCATCCAGACCAGGTAGATACTACAGGTAAGATCTCATTTCCTGAATTTTTAGCTAACTTTATTCGTCTCAGGAGCGGTAGATCACCGCAAACACCTGCTGGAGAAGAGGAGAGGGCACCAAAGGAGCACGAGCATGATCCAAAAGCCGAGGAGGAGAAACCGCAAGAGGATGAGGACCAGTATGCAGAATCAAGAGACGGGAGTAATGCCAACAGTTCAGATATGGATACTGGCGACTCAGATGATGATATCACGCCAGATCAGGCAGAAAACCCGGACAAAAACATTTCTTCCCCTGTTTTAGAGAGTTTTGTAGATAATTCTGAGACTCTCGATGTACAAGCTGATTCCTCATTGAATAAAATTCTGATTCTCTAACTCCTGAGATTGTTCCTTTTCCTGATGCTTTGTTTGGAAGAGGAAAGAAAAAAACCAAAAATAATGTTGTCACTCCAGAAACAGAATGTTTACTGAAAGATCACATCTTTCTGAAGATTCCACTGCACGATGCCTTGGATCATTTTCCTACGCTCAAGAATCAGTTGAGGAACAAATGTACTACACGTAGGAAGAAAAGATCACGAGTTGAGAAGCATATTTTGACCAAGGCCACTTCGTGTGCTATCAGGAACAAGGTACCTAAGAAAAAGAAAGATTTGGGAGCTCACTATGTCAACTGTCAGATTGAAGACACTACATTCAATCGTACTCTCTTAGACAATGGTTCCTCTATCAATTTACTTCCATCCTCTTTGCTTGATAAGCTCAAGCTAGGTCCTCTCTATAAATCACGAGCGATACTCCAATTTGTAGATCGATCTATAAAGAGACCTAGAGGCGTACTGAGGAACATCATCGTGACTGTTCAGGGCTCGCAGTTTCCCGTGGACTTTACAGTCCTAGACATGACATGCCCTACTCAGTTACACCTTGCTCCAATCATTCTCGGGAGACCCTTTTTGCAGACAGCAAGAGCACTCTTTGACTATGATGCTGTGAGAGTATCATTCCGCACAGACAACGGAGAGATACACATTGAGATGGAGAGAGAATGTAGCAGTCCTAGATCAGTATTGTCATTTACTTCAGAGGACACCAGTCTTGCGGAAGATTGCCAGAACATAGATGAGACACAGTCTCCTGATCTTGAGAGTGTTTACTTTGATACCCAAGATATCCTACAAGAGGATAGGGTAGATCACTTGGTACCTAGTTCTTCGGATGATTGTTCACATACAGAGACAGAGTTCATATCAGACTCAGATGAGCAGTCACCTGCAGTAGATATCTCTATGCCGCAGATTGAAAGAACACATATTACAGCACAAGAGTCCATCGAATACATTACACAGGTCATATAGTCTATTCAACATAGAGAGTCGGATGGTGTAATGCTGACACATATAAACACCTTCTGTAGTCCGACTCTAGAGACGCATACTTCAGAAAAGAGAGCCATACCATGTACAGAGTTTACTTACAGAAGAGGCTCTACTTTTTCAGCTAAGGATCAATACACACATAAAAAGCAGAAAATTCAGTATGACCCTGGTTGAAGTAATCAGATAACCGTTCATGGTTAACGGGCAGATGCTGAAGCACTTCGTAGAGACTACTGATCATCTGGCCCGTACTGAAGTGATCTATTTTGTACAGGAATCATAATCATTCCTTCATTTCTTCCTGTACAAATTCTTTTGAGCCATTCTGGAGATTCACAACTCTTGTACATTCTTCGTAGACCACAATCGTCCCCATTTTTGCTCGTCTTCTATGCTTAGGATACCAGATCCTAAGTATAGGGGGGAACGATTGCCCGCTGATTTACGTTTTATTTTTTGTGCTGATTCTTTTGTATAGCCATTCTTTCTCACGAATCACTGGTTCCCAATTTTTGGCTACATTCTTTTCTATACTTAGGATGCCTTATCCTAAGTATAGGGGGGACCGAGTGATTTCAATGATTTCGTATTCTTTTCCTTTTAAACTTTCGTTATTTATCCTTTTTATTCAGTCATCCCGTTTTTGCTCTCCCGTGATACTTACGATGACCTGATCGTAAGTATAGGGGGGGTTGACTGACTTGTACTCGATATCCTTTTTCACCCACTTTTACTTAGCACGAGTTATGTCCTCCTTTTTCTCTTTTGACGCTATGAGGACATAGCACAAGCTAAGTATAGGGGGGTGCGTATATATTGTATATATACTTTCGGCCATAACTCGTACTTTTATGTATTTTCTATATCTATAAAATCCATAAAAAGTGGGTACGGGTTAAATTAAAATCCACTCTTTTATTTATAAAATCCTTGTAAATAAGTAAAATATGATTAAAATTTGTATTTAAAACTTGTAATTAAAATATGTATTTAAAATTTGTACTTAAAATTTGTATAATACTTATTTAAAACCCTATTTATTAAAACATGTGTAAAAACCATTCAAGCCTTGTAAAATACTTTGTAGATAAAATTTGTAAAATACATTAGATATTTAACTCAAATAAAATATATCTTGTAAATTTATAAATAAAATTTTGTTTATAAAAATCATAAAATCCATAAAAAATACAAAGTCCTAAAATTCAGAAAAATTACAAAATTCTTAAAATCCATAAAAATGAGTAAAATTCAGAAAATACACTTCACAAAAACATGGTTGCATTTGCATTCGCATTTTTCAGAATAAGTTTGATTTCTGGAACTAAGGACTGAGTCTAGTCTAAAGGATGGAGCTTGATTACGGCTTTTAACGATCATTGTAAGGAGCCTGATTAGGAACTAGAATTTAGACTCTTCAGGTCTTTGACTTAAATCTTTGGGTTCCCTAAGACCATATTCGGGAAATCAAGTCATCTGAGCTTAAGTAGACCATTTGAGTCATCCGTATAACTCTACACCAGTGAACCAATCTTGAACACATGCACTCTGCACTTAGCTCAACTGCATGGAGTTCCGAAGGGCAGTACACCTTGGTAGTGCGTTTCTATCCTTATCTTTGCGGCATTGACGTCTAAAGACGGGAGAGATTGGGGTTGCGATAGTTGCTTCGGATGAGGGAAGGATCTGCTGACACAATTTTTCTAAGACCTCAAAAAAGGGACGGACTAAAAAGATGCTATATCCGTCGAGGCACAAAAAGATGAATGCAGTGCAAGCAAATTACAAAGTCAAAGCAAAGCAGAAGCCACCAAATAAGACCACAATGGTCCAAGCTTCCACCAAAAATGACCACAATGGTCCAAGCTTCCACCAAAAATGCCTGCACATCTTAGTGGAGACTCAGCTACACCGGTTGGGCCTTCACAAGGAGATGTGTATACACTAGTCGCACTCCACTTCTTTTCTCATTCTTCTAACTTCTCCCTATATTCGATTGTGGACATAGCAGAACTGAACTCAGAAGGGAATACCTCCCTCCCCGAGGAAAGAGTAGCGAGATGAGGAAGCCATAGGAGTGTATAGCCGGGATGGACGTTTCTGCGGTTCTCTAAGCAGGAAGAGCTAAATCAATTCACACACTGTACAAGTTGACTTCAAGGATGATAGAGTTTGCGATATGAATAAGTGAGTCTGAACTAGCCAATGAAGTGATCTTGAGTAAGGATTATGGAACTTGAAGACTGTTGAGGATAAAATCCTAATCCTAGTTAAGGTTCCGACAAAATGCTTGTTTTAGGCCCGATCGAGCTCCGTCCTTTGTCTGTTCTCATGAATTGGTTTAGGAAAAGAAATTCATTCTAACTTTCTTTCTTTTTCACTTACTTTTTCAAAATAAGTGTTTGCTAAGGGACTAGCAAAGTTTAAGTATAGGGGGTTGATGAATCCATGATTCATTAACTTTTCGGTCGCATTTTGTCTTAAAACCCTTAACAAATACATGCAAATACTCACTTCTCATACTTTAACAAAACTCCATTCATGTGTAAATATTCACTTTTAACCATTAAACTCAGGTAAATGAATAAAGAATCAGAAAAGAAGGACAAAGGCATACGAAATATATGTATATATATGCAATATGACTTAAAATATAAATATAGCTGTAAGATATATTTATAGCCTAACCCCCGAGACCAAGTCAGCATGGATTGGTCGACAAACCAATAAGTAGGGGGAGATAAGAAAAGAAAACCAAATAAAAATAATTTAACACACACAAATACACCCTTCATTATTTATAAAATAAATACAAAACTTCAAAGAATTTTAATTATTTCATATGAACATATTGTTTACCAAACTCTTCTTCTAATTATTCATAAAAATGTAAATAAAAATATAAAAATAAGTTAAAAATATTATCCTGTAAATATGCCAAGAAATCCAGCTTACAAATTGTCAAAATCTCAACTTCCGAACATCATAACTTCTTCATACGAACTCCAATTACACTCTACTCACCTTTAAAGTTCATAAAATAATATTATCTAATTAATAAAGGTGGTTTCATTGAATTTAGAGTCCGTTTGCAAAAAGTCGGTTTTGGGACCAAAAGACAAAGGGGTTTCTTGGCTATTTATTTTATGTAACACACCTTAGTTATTATTTTCTTAATTTTATAATTTTTAAATTATTTCATGATCTTATACTTTCACCATAAATTATTTCATAATTTTTGGAGACTATTTATTATTTTTATAAAATCAAACACCCTGAAATATCGGTATAATTGACCTATATAGCTACTTACTCTATTTATTAAAATATATAAATTAATTCATAAAAATCCATAAAAATTCGTACAAGTCTTATTTAATACCCCAATAATTAAGAAATTATAAAATTAATTTTTACTTAATTATTTATTAAACTAAAAATTCAAAACCTATTTATAAATACATATTTATTAATAAAATATTTATATTTTAAATAATATTTATTATTTATTAAAAGTAATTATACCATAATTTAGAAAATAAAATTATTTAACTTTCTTGTATTTATACCTACTTGAAATAATGTAATTATCTATTTTATAATTAATTTATAAGTATTTAAAGGGTCTGGGCGAACCAGGTGCTGACACGTGTCAGCACCTGGAGCTTCTTCTTCAAGAACCTGTTGCACCTAACTCCTGCTCGACCAGCCAACTTTGGCCATTTTTCCCCCTCAACCTCTAACCCCTCCGACCATCCTAAACCCTTAGATCTACCCCCCTAACAACCCTCTTCATCGCCACCCTTCATCTCTACTTGGAGCCCACGCCATTTCTCCTATAAATAAGCTCCAAGTCGGCCATTAACAACTAACTTTTCCAGCCTCCGAGCTTTCCAGCTCCAGTGGCCCGAACCCCCATCTTCTTCGCCTCGCCCAGCTCGCTCAGGAGGTGACAGCTCCGCTAGAAGGCGTTCGCGAGGAGGAGGGTACATCAGAGAAGAGTTCCAAGGCCATCGTCAGCCTTGCATCGCCGCCATCGCAGTGTGAAGCTCCGGCCAAGGTCGTCCATCGAGCATCTTTTTCCAGGTAATACACCTGGAACTCACAGACTTATTCATCCATTTTTACAATTTCGTTTCTCGATAGCCGTGCCACGATTAGTGTGGCTAATCACATTTTTAGATAGCCTAATTACCTAGCTTTCACTCAAGATCAAAATCCATTTCGATTCGCTTCCTAATCGCTTTCAAATCATTCATCAAACCATCACCATCTTCATGCATTCTGGTAGTTGTTGGAGTTTGAGTTGCAATTTTCACCATTTTGGGAATTATATCTCTTAATCTCTAGGCCGATTCAACAAGAATCAAGCGTATATTCGTATTCACTGCAAATCAAGGAGCATCGCAAGCCATTTGCTTCGGTCTTCAAGCCTTCGTCCGTCGCCGATCTTCTTCTCCAAGGACGCACTCCAGAACAGCTTTCAGCCCCAGGTGGTTGAGACCACCATCTTCTTCGACCCGTCGCTACCGCTCGGAGCGCCGCCACCGCCATCCTTACCGCGGGCGAGCTCGAGGGGTGGAGGAGCCACCCCTCTGGCCCCGCCGGAGTGTCTGATTCGCCGGGTAACGGCTGGGATAAATCGGGGAAGGAGGCCGTCCGCCAGGAGCTCTAACAACTCCAAGAACAGACGACGCACAGGCTTGCGCCACGTGTCAGCACCCGCAGCGTCCGATCGCATCCTGCACGTTCTAATCTTGGCCGTCAGATCCGAAACGGTGGAGAAATTGCACCATAAGTCCAGCAATCTTCCAGATTTACATCCCGCCGCCCAAGTTTCCAATAATTACAAATAGGTCCCTCTACAGGGGCCTATATGTAAGAATTTGTTAGATTTCTTGCAGAACAGTCCCTGAGGACCAATTTGAGAACATTTTAATTAGTACTTTCTTACGCTTATGCCCCTGGGTTGTAGGGGCTGTATCTTGTTCGTTTGACCTCGGATTTCGACGATTCTTGGAGGGTAGTTACACAACTACCCCAACTACTTAGTATAAAGTTTTCGGGGCTTTTTGACGAGCTTTTGACGTGTTTTGATTTTCTCGAAAACCACTTCGTTTTGTTTTGTTTTCTTGTGTAGTTCGAGTACGTGGCTCGAACCTCGTTCACCCTTACTATATCATATCACCTATATTCTATCCACCTACTATATAATAAATAAATCTTTTTAAAAATATCCCTTTTTGAAAATTAAATAAAAATTTGAAAAGAATAAAATCAAATAAAAATAATAAAAATAATAAAATAACCAGAAAAAGCGTTTTGACTTAGAGAAGAATTAAAATAAAATTACGAGAAGAGAAATCTAGGGAATATATTCTGCCTCCTTGAGTTCGACCCAGGAACACTTGCCTGGATAAATATTAGTGAACTATTTTTCGACAGAGAACCGTAATTTGTTTGATAGGTTTTAAAGAATCAGAACTTGTTTCACGGCTTCTGCTACATCGACCACTTTCTTCATCAAATAAAAAGAAAGCCGCGAAACTCGATTCTTTTTGACCTCATCACCTGTCTCCTAAGATACCGTCGGTCCTTCCTTTCTTCGCTCCTATCCGGAGTTGGGGACTCAAAGACCGTGCCCCTATCTACCTGCAAGCAGGCGGAGGCTGACAAAGCTAGGCCTTGTCGTGAAGTACCACTGGTTCACCCCTGACTACCCGCGAACAGGCAGAGGTTACTTGGTACTAGTCAATGAATCTAAAAGTATCCAACTCGTGATATTTGCTAGGATCAGTTGGCCCGTGATATGGAAGGTGGGGATTTGAGTTCTGCCTTAAGGTGTTCACACACACTCAAGTACCCTCACTAAGCCTGAAAACAAGGTCGGGGTTACTCTCCCGTAGACAAGGGTTAATTTTAGTCAAATTTTTTGGTCCAATTCAATTACCAGTCCCGATTTCAAAGATTAGTTGTCACTGATATTAATACACACAAGCAATCACGTCTACCGTCTAGTCCCAATTCCTATATCCTAGGTTAGAAAGCCGAGAGAGAGAGAATCGGAAAAAACCGATGCAATCGAGAAACGATGATGAATGGTTGAGTAAGAAGACTTACAGTGCCTCCAGCTCTCTACAATGCAGGATGCAATACTGAATTGAAATTTTTACACTAAATGAATGCAATCGATGAAAAGCCTCTCCTAGACAGGCAGTTCTATTAGAGAGTGAAGCACATGTTGATTTGACTAGATCTGCGGTCTAAGTGCATCTTTTAAGTGATGTGTGGTCCTAGAAAATTACTAGCACAAGCAAATCCTAGAGTGGCTCGAGGAGCCGCTAGTGCAAGCCTAGTCTAAAATTCAAACCACACAGCAGACAGGGACACAGTTTCACTATATTTACACACGCGAGAACCCAAATGGGAACTGCTGTAAATGCAGACACTTTTTTTACAAAAATATTTTTGACGTCCAACGGACGACTTGAACCATGAATCGTCGGCCTTCGATGCACTTCGAGATGCGTCGACTTCAAGAAAGCCGCTCCAAGTCCACCGTGCCCTCGCACAAAAAGATAAAAATTATGTCAGAAAGAGATATATACAGAAATGATCAGAAAAATTATTAAAGAAGAAATGGATAATTACAATGCGGCTCGGGGGTCAGACTACCCCAGTGAATGGAAAACGTAAATCTAATTTTCTAAAATGATCCTAAGCCGTTTGCCTCCCCAGCAACGGCGCCATTTGACGAACACAGATGACCTACCCTTTAATGTTGTCGGATTGACTAGTACGTTGCAGTCGGATAGATCCGCGTCGATCAAAACTAACCGCACAGATCGATTAAATCGTCGAATGATTTATTTAGCCTGGGCAAGCCCCAGGGTCGACTCAAGGAGGCAAAGGAACAACTCGGGATCAAGTTAGATGTATTAGATTGCGATTTTCCAAGTGGGGTTTTTTTGTGATTTTTTATGCAATAAAAAAATGCCAAATGCAGAATGTGAATGAACTAGGTTATTAAGAAAATCAACAACTTAGCCAAATTTAATTTTAATGTGAAATTAATCTAAAATGACCAAATTGTATTTTTCCTATAAACCTAATTCCACGATTAATGCAAAATGGATTTTTTTTGGAATTTTTTGGATTTAAAATACATAAATGAAAAATGCAAAGTTTTTGGGAGTTTTCATACAATTTTTCGTGCAAGTGATAAGCAAAAATTATGAAAAATTTACTGGAAGTTAAATATGATGAGATGAAGCTACATTAACGTTTTCAGAATTTTCTGACACTTTTTGATTTTTTTTATGAATATTTTTCTGAAAATAGAGCGACTAGGGGTGTTTAATTCCTAATAAATCCACGAAGTTAAATTATTCAATGATTTATTTATCTCAAATAGATATTTCAATATGGAACTAAGAGAGTTGAAATTTCTCAAAAATATGATTCGTGGAATTAAATAAAATCAATTACAGAAATCTCTCTACAATTTATTTTATAAAACAAGACAACTCCTAATTGGACGAAACTTGGGTAGTAGATAAAGTACAACAAAAGGCATCATTCACAATTTTTTTGCAATTTTTGGAGCAATAAATAGGCCTATGCAAATTTCAGAGCAATATTGGGCAAAATATTACTTAATTTCAGTCTCTAATTTTTAATAAATTGTCAAATATTCACAAAAATACAATTAAATAGCCAGGAGATAAAGAATGAGTTTCTCTACGACATGCTATTTTTCATTAAAATAAATGATGCAAATTGACGGTCTAAATAAACGCTCAAAGCTAGGGGTATATGCAAGTTAATAGAGAGACTATGCACGGGGACCTTTTTGAAAATAAAGAAAAGTAAAGAATTGAAACTGCAATTTGCACAAAAGAAATGAAATAAAAATGAAATGACCTTCGTTGGGTTCCTGACTTGGAACCCAAGTTAGGGCACGCAAGGGGGAGTCGACGGGGCGACTGGTCCTTGGAGGCGGCGGCGAGCGGCGGCGTGCACGGTCGACGGGAGGCGTGGGGCGCGGCACACGGAGGTCGCGCGAGTGCGCGCTTGGCCGCGCGAGGTGGCGGGGCACGACTGGACGGCCTGGAGCACGCGCGCCGCGCGCGAAGCGGTGGAGGAGGGTGCGGTCGTGAAGGATGGCGATGGCCTGGCGCGCGCGGCTGGCGCGCGACCGCGGGGGCGGAAGGCTGGATGCTGGACAGGTGGCGCGCGGCCAACGTGGTGCGAGGACGAGGGTGTGGCTGCTGTGCACCTGGGAGCGGAGGGGGCGCTGGAGGTGGCGCGCTCGCACGCGTTGGAGCAGAGAGGGGCCACGCTGAGGGGCAGCAGCCACGAGCTCGTGAGGACGGCGGTTGCTGTCTGATGGGGGCTGGAGCGGAACTGTGGTGGCACCGGCGACCTGGGACGAGGTGGAGGCCGCGCGATTGGCTGGAGGACACCCAGCCGCACGTGTAGGCGTGCGTCGCGTGCGGCGGAAGCCGGTGGCCATGGGGAGGGGGCACGCCTGCAGGCCGTGGCCTGCAACTTATTTTTCTTTTGTTTTTTTGTTTTATATTTTTTTATATATATATTTTTTAATAGGGAATGGTTATGTGAAGAGGAGAAGATGATGAAGAACGGTTTGTGATGGCGGTGATGTTTTCTTTTGGTGATGATGGAATGTTGAAAATATTTTGGTGGTGATAATGTGATTTGTGCGATGAAGGTGGTGAAAATGATAGATGATAATGTGGTTGTTTGTGAGTTGTTTTAGTGATGAACAAGATAAATGATGTGAGATAAAAAATTGACAAAGAAAAGGAGAGAATACTTACCTGTTATTCGCCGAAGGTGGAGCCCCAGAACGCGGCTTCCGGTTGTGGCCTCGAGGAGATGGCGGTCTCCGAAGCTTGGCAGCGGTTTTGGAGAAGCTGCTGCTACGTGGGCGGTGCTCCACGGATCTCACCTAAGCCTTGTCGTCGCTCGACCTACTGCGCCAAAGCTGTCACCAATGACGCATCAAAGGGGGATCGGGGCTCTCTTTCTCTCAAGAACGGTGGATGATCAGAAATGGAGGAGGTGATGAGAATATAAAGAGGAGGAGGGAGTTAGAAGATAGGTGGAGAAAGTGTAGTAGTGGGAAGTCATTGGTGACTTGGAGTGGGGATTAAGAAAAGAAGAGGTAAAAGGGGGATAAATAATAATATAATAATAATAAAATAAAATAAAATAAGTAGGCTACTAAAAATAACAATAATTAATATAATAATAGTAAAATAATAAAATCCGAAAATAATAAAAAATAAATCCGAAAATAATAAAATAAATTCAAAAATAAAGAAAAAGGGGTGACATGTGGCGGCTCCAGGAGCGCCACATGTTGCTCCTAGAAAATTCAAATATTAAATGTAAAGAAAATAAAAAAGAAATAACAAAAGGGATTAAACAAAAAAGTGATCAACACAAAAGTTGCTCGTCTCAACGAGATCTACAACTTTCATGAAGGGCCAAAAATCAAATGAAATCATCTGTACAAAATGTATTTTTGGGTGGCGCCTTATATGTATAAAATACCACATTTTTGTCTTTTTTCATTTTTTTGTCATTTTTTAAAAGAGAGAAAAATTTAAAAATAAAAAAAATAGAAAATATGAGGAGAATATTTACAACTTAAACTAATTTTTTTTGGATTTTTAATAATGAGGAAAATAAATTGAGAAAATACAGGGGTAAAACGGTCATTATGTTCAATGTACAAAAGGGGCCCAAAACCCAAGTTTTGCATACGAGCTCCGATTTTAGTGAAATTGGTCTTGTTTCGAAGGTCTCTGAATGTATATTACTTTAAAAGTGAGTAGACCGAATTCGGAGGTTGTATGAGAGAGATATGTGCATTTTAAGGCTCCTAATTTCAAACTTGGATTGGGGTTTTATTGGTTAATTTTACAAGTTAGTATTTTTTTGATATTTTTCTTTAATTAGTGTTAGTCGTATATACACTATGGAGTTGATTTCATTGTATTTGGAGTTAGTATAAAATATATACAAATAGGGTATTTTAGCTAATATACAAGTGAATATTTACAAGTGAAATTGGCTTCTTATTTTATGCAAATATGAATGCTAAAATGCAAATGTTATCAATGCATGCATGAATGCTAATTATGCAATATAAGTAGAAATATGCCTCTAATTACTCGGGAACAAAGCTCTATTTTCAACTTTTAGAGTGATGAATCACAGATTTATCACTCACGTGCCGGGAGACGTTTGTTAGTACATGCCTCCTTTAAGCCCTTTTTCACCGCGGGCATGTATTTCATGGCCTTGACCAATGGTATCTCTAGGGTTAAATTGTCTAGAATTTCTACAACTCCAGGATCAGACAACACATTTTTTTCGTTTTGCAATTTTTTAGGATTTTTCTATTGCATGAGGAAAAGGGATACGTACATCTCTAGCAGGAAAAATAGAGTTCTTATTTACATCAAAATTATCGCCCACAGAATGTTGTACATCCGGACTACAAAAAGGAGTACACACTGGATCCTAACATGTCGGTGCTGATGGGCGAGCAAAAAGTAAGGCGTCTGCTCCGTCGGCTGGCGAGGGATCGACTGCTGCTAGCGGCTCCTCCGAGGCTGGCGCGGCTTTGCTTCGGCGGCAGGCTTCTTATTGTTGTTTTCGATTTTGTTGATTTTTTTGTATTTTTGGCTTAGGATGCTGGTGTTGCATGACGACTGGAATGACTTTTCCTTCTTCTTCCTCCTCACCCGCCCCTGTAGTTGGCACGACTGATGTAGAAGATGACGATCCACGTGGTTCGTTATTTTCCCCATTCTTGATAGAAAGCAGGGGCAAGGCCCTACTGCTCCTGAGAGGGACAACATTAGAATAAACAATGTTATCATTTTCTGACTCTACAGACAGACAGGACATCACATTCTACCTGCTCTTTCTTTCTGGAGCTATTGGAGTTCGCTTCGACCTGAGCTGGAATGGTGGTCTTGGTGGCAGTCAGCTCGTCGAGCCTCTTGGTCATATCTGCCAGCCCTTTGACGAGTTGGGCCAAGCAATCCATGGTCGGGTTCACAAGAGTTGCCTCGGTAGGTTCCACGTGCAGACCACGTTGTTGCTGCATGTGCTGGTGCTGAGGTTGTTGTTGGTGATGCTGAGGTGGTGTAGGAAGCTGGAGCTGCTGATAAGAGGGAGGGGGATACTGTTGGTACTGCTGAGGTGGAGTAGCCGCATACTGATGGAAAGGCAGAGGGTTACCATATTGTTGTTGCTGATATTGATGATTCTGCCTCCATTGATTTGCGTAATGGAGAGGCTGATGATATGGTGGTGGCAGCTGTGAGGACTGCCCAAAACGACCACCCTGAGGCTGGTGGTATTGCCGGTTGGCCGGTAGCTGACCCTGAGGTTGTCCCATAGGCTGGGTCGACTGTGCTTCGTGACTCCATACCCCGTTCACTTCTTGAACCAGGGGTGGTGGTGGGAATACTGAATCTGATCCTGATACAAACTCTGGTTGGTACACAACCACCTGCTGCTGTGGCTGGCCCTAGTTGGGCACCTGCACGTAGTACACGTGCTGGACTGCCAGTGGCTGCTGGCTCGGCTGAGGCTGATGTAGCGGTGGTTGCTCATCCTTCCTCTCGGCTGGAGCTTCTGATGGTGTTGCCGACTGAACAGAATTGATGGTGCCCACCAGCAGTTCTAGTTGTTTGGTGATCTGATCAAGCTTGTCAAGGTTCTGAGTCCTCTTCTCGATCACAGCAAGTTTTTCAAGATCCTGTGATCGCTTCTCGATGATATCAACCTTCGAGAGATGGCCCCCGATGATGCTGAGGTTGGAGCTCTCATCTCTCTCCGCCTCGCGGGACGCTGCCATGTGCACTTGTTTCTGGAGGATCTGGAGCTGCTTTTGGTATGCCTTTGATGAAGAGAGGGCGGCCTCTCCTTCGGCCATTTCCTCGAATATCTGCCAGACTACATCTTCATCCTTATTGAAGTGTGAACCCCCACAGGCTGCTTCAACGAGCCTTTGGCTCTCAATGTTCAGGCCCCCAAAGAAGTGTTGGACCAAGCTGGTCTTCGGGATCTCATGATGGGGACATTTCTCCTGCAGATCGGTGAATCTCTCCCATGCTTCATGTATGGACTCGTGGGCTCCTTGGGAGAGGTTGCTGATACTGGCACGCATCTGGTTGAGCCGACCGAGAGGGTAAAACTTATGCAGGAAAGCTGACTTTAGTTCCTCCCAGGTTGTCACAACCTTCCCCAGATGGTTGACCCAATAAAGGGCCTTGTCTTGTAAGCTGAAGGGAAATGCCATCATTTTGACAATGTCCAAAGGAACATTGGGATAGTTAGTCGTACGGCAGATGCGTGAGAACTGCTGCATGTGGATGTATGGTTCTTCATTGGTGTTTCCATGGAAAGCTGGAAGAAGAGCAAGGAACTGGGGCTTTAGCTCAAAGTGAGCGTGCACTAGTGGAATGAGAATCCACTCAGTCATCTGGATGTCTCCAGTATTATAGGTCTCTTTTAGTGTAGGCTTTGGTCTCACATTTCCTGGATCTCCATAGTCATCTAAAGGGATATCACCTCCTCGGCCTCCTCCTCCCTCATGTCGATTCATTACATCATTCAACATATCCTGAAAAGCGGTTTGTGCTAGGGCCTGCTCTGTCAGTTGCTGCTGGATAGCTTGGATGGATGTCAATAGCTGTGCATTAACCTGACTTTGATCTGGCAACTGTCCTTCTGGTTGAGGTGGTTGCTGACCCTTGCCCTTTCCTTGAGGAGCCATGTCAGGGTCTGAGTCGAAAGAAATGAATTCCGGAGTAGAAGCCAGGGCTCAGTCTGCCCTTTTATCTGCAGGAATGAGAGAGTCCTGATCAGACCACTTGCAATATTGTTCAGCTATCATGATGATTATGGAATCAAGGTCAATCCCAGAATGTCCCGAATGAAAAAGGATATGGACCGTAATCGACTTCCATTCACGACGGCGAAGATGGGACAAAAGTAATCCTGGTTTATTAGGTGGTCAAAAGGAGGGTAGAAGACGAGGAGTCTGGAGATCGATCTGCAAAGTCCGGATCGGGTTCTCGGGAATCGCCTCGAATTTATTGGCGAAATCGAGTCCATGGAAATCGATGTGGGTGTCGACAGGGTCCCGACGAAAACCATCCATGGATCGAATTCGCAAAGCAAGAGAAGATTGGATGTTGGAGGAAGGATACGATGGTCAACGAGGAGTAAAAAGGAGTGCAAAACAATAGAAAGGCTCAAACTGAGCGGGGGTCAAAGGGTAATGACACAACAAAATTTGCGCAAAGGCGCGGGACTTGATCTTTGAACCTTAATCTAGATCCATACAAACACAATACAAGATTGGGTTCACCAACTCACGCCATGTGAATCCGTAAAGGTTTGGCTACTTATTATCTTTTCAGTTTTAGAGTTGTTATTTCAGGCATATCTTTTAACAAGTCCTTAGCACGCTACCCCTATAGGAGAGAGAGTACTACCAGAAAAGTATCCCATACTTGTCCTCCTCCTTTGTAACATGTAGTCTGTACTTTTTGAGGTCCTTGTAACCCTTCCTGGATCCCTACTCAGCCAAAGAAATAGAGAGAGGAAGCCAATAGGCGAAACCGATACTTCGGTTCTCGCTCGCAACGAAATCACCCCTTAGCGTGCAAGAACCTACTCGGATGCAAGATGATGAGACAGACACCCCCGTGAAGGCGTGGCCTATGCTCGATACTTCGGAAAAGGTCGATGCTCTACACAACAGAGAGTCATCACTGACGACCAAGCCCTACTCACCCACGTACGATAGAAGCACCAATACTTCGGAAATCCAGGCGATACACAAGGCAGTTGCAGACTGGGATTTTGGCTCTATTCCTTATGGGGCGTGCCTCGCTTAAGGGAGTGGGGTTTTGGTCCCCCTCCAAAGGTACCTGATAACAATGAGGGCTTTATGAACCCAGTACAATGATACTCCATTACAAATTTTAATTAAGGTCAAAGTTATTTAGCAGTCCCCTTGTTTTTAGTTTTTTGGGTTTTCACTTTTTTTGAGTCTGTTTCATACCAGTGCCTAACGTTTTTGTAGATTTTTCATTTATGTCTAGGTGCTCAAAATCATAGGGAGATAGCGGAAAAGCCGTGCAAGTTGGTTCTATGATGGAAATCTCACCATTGAACCGAATGATGCATGCTGAGTTAGAAGACTTACAGTTCATCCCTGCTCTCTCCATGTGGTATGCAAAACAAAATTTTTAAACCTATTTACATGGCGGTGTGCATTCGACAAAATCGCCATAAACATTAGCTGTTATTAACGTGAAGAACCACAAGTTGCTCACTTATCCTTAACCTAAGAGTCCGGCCTTGGCTTACCCCTCCTCTTCTCGACACACTCGAGTTCAGGAGTAGCGCTTGATGGGGCTCGCTCACGGCACATGGGTCAAGAGATGAATGAACAGACTGTTTAAATTTTAATAGATCCATACGAAGTAGACTATAGGAACATGCATTCTTATTAAGGTTTGGACCTAGCTACCGAATCAAGCAACCTATATCTAGGGGCTCCAAGCACACAAGACAAAGTAAAGAAAAAGGCGGAAAGCTCAAAACTGCGGGAAACAAAGAAAAGAAAGCGGTAGAAAACTCGGAAAACAGCGACAAGGCCCCAGGTGAACAGACACCCGGGCACTGGACCTCGTTGTGAAGAGTAGAGTCCAAGTTATATTACATGCCAAAATTGTCTCTCTCTCACAATAAATGACAAAATTAATCCTAAGGCCTAGCTAATTCACATCCCTTTGCATCTTTGGTGCTCTCTCCAGCTGGTCATGAAGTGAAGACCAGCCTCCTCCAAGCTCGGCTGCCTTGACTTCCTAAGAAACCATCCTCGCTTGGCGGGCCCTCGCAACAAGGTCACAAAGAGATAGCATTAAAATACAATCTCAATCAATGAAATAAAGAATCAATTAATTAATAAAATAAATGAATGTGTATGTCACTAATCAAAGAATCATGTATAATTAAACAATTTCAAAGAAATAATTAATCATAGAATAAATAATGAACAAATGAATTTTTATACAAGAATGACCAGATATAATAGGTTACGCTCGTTGCTCCCCGGCAATGGCGCCATCTGATAACGAGCATTTTGAGAGGGTCAAAATACGCCCCGCACAAGATGGGGACGATCATGTCGCTGAGGCGACCGCTCACAAAACCCTTGTTAACCAAAAATTAACCCACATCAAAGAATAAGCCAATTAAGTCCTAAAACTGTGAATTAACATTTATTAACTCTACCTTAAAGATGTATAGTGCATAAGCATGTAGAGGTCAAACCACAGAGAGCAAGAAAAAGTGGGTAGCCTATCGGTATTTATGTACATCTAGGTCATCCATAAATGAATTCTATTTTTGTGGGTTTTTTATTTTTTTATTTTTTTTGTATTTTAAATTTTATAATATATATATATATAAATATATAAAGAGGTATATGTATAAGAAGAAGGAGAAGTATAATAAATGGATATATATATATAAACACTCAATATATATATATGATACCTAATATTTTTTTATTTTTTTGTTACTGGAGTTTTCTAATTTTTATGTATTTTTAATTCCAAAAATGTCCCTAATATGGGACTAATATATAGGACGAAAATAATTTGGGTGTTAAAATTATAAAATAAGTCTCAAAATTACCAAACCTAATTTTAATCGTAAATAAATAATGTATAAATAATTACGAAGTAAGAAAACATATTTTTGGTATTTTTATAGGATTTTTCTCTTTTTTTAGGATTTTGGAGCTTCTTGAAATTTTTATATTTTCTTTTTCTATTTTTAGGGGTTTTTCATTTTCTGAACTCAATATATGTATAGATATACCATATATGATATTTTTGGAATTTTTCAAAAACATTTTATACTTTTTTGGTATTTTTAGATATAGACCGAGACTGATTAGGCTCTATTTTAATTTTTAAAAATAGGTAAGTTGCATAAAATCAAAAATAAAAATGCATAAATTTCATGATTTTTGGAGCTATATTGCTATTTATAATAAATACAGGAGATAAATAAAATTAAAAACTGCCTGGCAGGGGTATTTCTGCGAATAAAAATAAATACAGGGGTCAAAGTGCAAAAACACCAAAAAGTATCAACGTTGTCTGCAAGTCTAAGTACTATAATGAAATAAGCAAACTCGCTAGGGCCCCTTTGCAATTTGACCATCACGTGGGACTACACGTGATCCGCACCCACAGGGACCAAAATGTAATTTCAGAAAACTCAAGGTCCTGATTGAAATTTTTCATAAAAATAATACACTTGAAATTTTATTTTATCGACAGAAGATAAATATACAAACATACAGGGGGTCTTGTGCAATTTAACCACCTCACGTGGGATGGCACGTGAGGTGACGTGGACTGGACCTAAAGGTAACATTAAAGACATATAGGGGGGTCCAATGCAAAATATCCACATTATTTTGAACTTCAACTTTTATTTACATTAGTAAATAGTAAATACAAAAGGCAGGGGAAAAGATCTGCAATTTACCCCATAAGTGTACGCTGGTGGACGGCGAAGATGATTTCACTTGGACAAGTGTCGCGCATCCAACGACCAATACCGCTTCGCTAATGGACGCTTGAGATTAGATCACGAGGCGCGATTTGATGGTCGAAACGGCGTGCATCCAACAGCTCTGGTTCGAACAGGGGGCTTCATCATGATCGGACGGCGATGGAGCCACCTAGAAGAACAGGGAAGAAGCTCGTACGAGGCGAGCTTCGATCGTGAGCTGCGGGCTCCTCCGGGCTTCTCCTTTGCGTCTAAGGTGCTCTGCTCGTTATTGACGGTGCCCCGCGTCGAATGATGGTCTCAGCGTGGCTCCTGGAGGTCCGAGGAGGTTAGGCGAGGTCGGGGAAGCTTGGGACCCCCACGAACCTCTTCCTGGTTCGAATCGAGACCAAGAGGGCTCTTCTCTTTGTGGTACATGCACAGGAAGATCAAGGGGGACGAGGGCTTTCTCCTCGACCCTGGGTTTTGAAGCTCTGAAGCACGGTGAGGTAAGGAAGAGGAGCTCCGACGAACGACAGAGGTGGAGCTCCGATTCGCGAAGACAGGAGGTCTTCGGTGGAACAGACGTGATCGGGAGATGGAGAAGGCGATGGGAAACAAAATGGGATGAACGAGGTGGTCGGGAACGATCGATAACAGTGTGAAGAAGTCGTCGGAGCGGAGCTCCGGCGAACTTCGATTTAACTAAACTAGGCTACACTACTGATCTAAAGGTTGAATTAAAGACTGAATTAAAATGCTGGAAGTAAAATCTACCTAAAGAACACGAAATAACAACTCTTATACCCGGGGGTCTCCAGGGAGCAGGACGGACGTCGGAGCTCCGCCGCGACAAAATTGTCCCCTTCTCCGGCCGATTCAAGTCGATGGGACACTCCTCCTGTCACAAGGGTTCGTCTAGGAACCAAGTCGAGGCTTTTAGGGGGATTAAAAGTGGCCAAATTTGAGGAGGAGTTTGGAGCTCTTTATTTATAAACATTGCAGGCACCCTTATTGACCGGAGCTTATTGATGAATCTATTGAGAAACTCATTGCTCTAAGATATCGGCGAGCATCAGTGATCATTAGGGATGATTTCTTGTGAAGGAAGCGAGCGCGATTGATGGACGAGACGCCCGCGAAAAAAGGGAGAAGACGGGCTCGCAGACGTATTTGACGGGCGGAGGCTGAGATGGGACTGTTGACCAGAGGTCAACGAAGGCAGCGCCCTTATTGGTCCGCGTCAGCCGCTAGAAGACAAAACAGAGGATTTTACTTAAAAATAATTAATTTAAAATAGTAAATGATTTTATTATTTTTTTAATATAAAATAAAAAATGTTTATTATTTTATATAGTAATTTAATATGATTTTTATTTACTTTTTTTGGCTTTGTTTATTGGTTGTTAATTTTTGTGAGTGTATTTATAGGTATATTCATCTATGTTTGGTGCATTTTTATTTTTGTATTATATATATTATTTTATTATTTTGTTCTTTTATTTTATATATTTATAACTTATTTTTGTGAGTGCAAATATATTTTTATTTGATTTTTATGAGTTTATTTGCATATTTAACTAAATAAGGATGTGATTTGCATAGGTATAGGTATAGGTGTTTTGCCTATGTTTTGAGATAAATTTATTTTATTTGTACATTTCTTCTTGGTTTAATTCTAGTTTTACTGTACACATATGTTATAAATAATGTATATAAATTTATAAAAATATGAATTTGTAAAAATAATAGGTAATGAATCAACTGAATATTTTAATCGGTATTATGTACAATAGGGGCCCAAAACCTAACTTTCACAGATGAACTCCAAAAATTATGAAACTAAAATTTTTAAATAGCTCTTGAAAAGTTATATACAATTAAAGGTGAGTTTGGTGGATTTTGAGTTTTTATTTGCAAGATATGGGTCTGTGAAGTTGAGATTCTTGCTTTTTATTCTATGTATAAAATGTACATTGTGTATCATTTTTTCACAAACTCAATTTTGTATTTCTACTTACGTTATTATCTACAACTTTCATGTACAAAATTTCCTTATTTGATGAATGAATAATTAAATACAAAAAAGGTGTCAAAAGTGCATAAATGAATGAATAAATAAATGAGGTATTTATTGTATTATTGGCCATTATCTCCCCCTACTTTATTCCTTATCGACCAATTCCATTCTGGCCTTGGTCTCGGGGTTAGGGTCATAAAATATTTGCAATATTTTATTCCTTTTTTCTTTTCTTCTCTTTATTCTATAATTTTAGCCTTAAAAACCTTATTTTAGGTACAATAAATACAATAAATATTGAACGCTATTATAGACAAATTGATGCCATTTACATGCATTTGCTGGGGTTTTTATGGCCAAAATGATAGAATAAAGGTGATGAAATGGAGATTCATCAATAAACTTCAGTGACAACCCTAATCTAAAATTGGGACTGCTAATCAAGGTGACTGTAAATAAAATTAACATAAAATCAACCTGTGTGTGGTGGAGAGAAACCCACTCATTATTTGTAAGGACCAGAACGTACACTTAGGATAGAGCCAAAACTGAGAAATTTCACTCAAACTACTGATTTTAAAAACAATTAGGTACTTGATGACCGGGGATCTGCCGAGATCGTGTCTTTCCACAAGGCGGAGAGACAGTCGCTGAGTTGACCTCAGACAAAATCCCCAAATCGATCAACAATTAACCCACAATAAATATATGCAATGAATATCAAAAATGTGGAGTTAAAATTTATTATAACTCTACATGTAAATGTGTATAGGTGTAAGTACAGGTAGAGGTCGAACACTGGGAGGCGAAGGGAATGTATGTGAAGTGTAATTATTCAATCCTTTGTGCATGTCCTTTAATTGTTTTTGTGGGTTTTGGGTTTTTCTGATTTTTTTAATTTTTCTTTTTCATATTTTTAGGGTTTTTTAATCTCTGGACTAAATATATATATAATTATACCATATATAATTTTTTTGAAAGTTTTCAAAGTCATTTTCTATTTATATTTTTTTTTTGTATTTTTTTTAATTTATACAGTACAAAAAGGGCTTCTTTTTCGTTTTTAATAATTAGGAAAAAAATGCAAAAAAATGCAAACAAAATAAGGGCGTGGAAATACAAGGCATGAAGCATTTATCCTAATTTTTTTTGTATTTTTAGAAGCCACCTAGATATTTTTAATAAATGGATAAAGATACAAAATAAAACAGCCTGGCAGGGGTATTTTTGCAAATAAAGTAAGTCACAGGGGCATAGGTGCAAAAATACAACAGAAATAAACATTTATTTAAACTTTTAGAACTATTTTACAATAAACAAAAACCGCCAGGGCTAAGGTGAAAATTTCACGCGCCTCACGTGGGACTGCACGTGAGGCGCGGAAGGACCAAAATGCAATTTAAGGAAGTACCGGGGTCCTACTGCAAAATATACATTTATTTTATAACGTGCAAATTTATTTACAGCATTAAATATTAAATACAAAAAAGGCGGGGGCTGGATGTGCAAATTACCCCCAATAAGGCGCTTTATCCGACGGCTGGTCTTCGTTCACTTGACACGTGGCGCCTCCACGTGCGCCGATGACGCTTCGCCGATGGAGGGCTGAGATTAGATCACTCGCGTGATCTGACGGTCGATGCAGAGCTCCATCGGACGGCTGGGATCTGAACTGGGCCTTCGTCTTCATCCAACGGCGGAGAGGACACGTGGAAGAACAGGGAAGAAGCTTCGCCGTGGCGAGCTTCTTCCGCTCTGATCTCGCTCTCCGACCGGCCTTCTTCGCTCCTGAAGGTCCACAGAGCTTCCTGGCAGGGTACTCTGTCTGCTGGAGGTGTTGGGTCGGCCGGAGGCACCCCGGAGCGCCACCACGAGCTCGGTGAAGGAATGGGGCTCCAGGTACCTCCGCCCGCTTGAAATGCGACTCCTGGTGCCTTTCTTCGCATCTAACCTGCACAGAAAGAAAGAGGGGCTCGAGGGCGTCTCCCTCGACCCGGGGTTTGAAGCTGAAAGCACTGGGATGAAGGTGGGCGAAGAAGCTCCGGCGATGGGTGGTGGAGGAGCTTCGATTCGCGGATTCAGAAGCGAATCCGGTTGGACAAGGTGGCAGGAAGGTGGAGAAGGCGTAGGGGAAAGAAATGAGGGCGAAAGCGAGTCGGGAAACAGTCGGAAGCACAGTGAAAAGCACGCCGGAGCGGAGCTCCGGCGAACTACGAATCGCCTAAATTACGCTAAACTACAGATCTACATGCGAAATAAAATGCGAGAATGAAATGCATAAATGAAAAACTACCTAAAAATGATGAAAACTCAGCTCTTATACCTGGGGGCCTCCAGGGAGCAGGACGGACGCCGGAGCTCCGCCGCGACAAAATTTCTTCCTCCTCCGGCCGATTCACAGTGCTAAGGAGCTCCTCCTGTCACAAGGGCTCATCTAGGACTGGATTCAAGGTGTTTTGGGGGAAGTAAGTTGGCCCACTTTTGCAGAGGAGGAGGAAGCTTTTATTTATAAACATTCCGAGGGACCCCCATTGACCGGCGATTATTAAGGAATCGGGGCTATGTACAAGGGATCTAAGTGGACGACGAGAATCTTGGATGATCAGAGAACAGATCTCGTGAAGGGACCGAGGGCGATGGATCACTGTGGTGAGCGGGAAAAAGGGAGGAAATCGGGGAAAAGATCGTTTGCGTGAAGTCAGATGCCAGGAGGTCGAGTTGACCTGCGGTCAACAGGCGCGACGCGCCCATTGGTCCACCTCAGCCGCTACATGCCAAAATAGAGACCCTTATTAAAAAACGAATTATTTAACCTAGTAAATGATTTTATTAGATTTTACTTATAAAATAAAAATTGTTTATAAATTAATGTAGTATTTATTTATGATTTTTATTTATTTTTTTGAAGTATTTTATTACGGTTTTATTAAAATAATGTGTATATGTATGTATTTACATGTATTCTTGTGTATTTTATTTTTAGTTTATTTATTTTATTTTATTATTTTAGTTTCTTATTTTATAATTTTATAACTAATTTTTGTGAGTATACATGTATTTTTATTTAATTTTTATGAGTCTATTTACATTTTTAGATAAATAAGTATATGTATATGTAAATATACTTATAGGTATTTTATCTGTATATTATATACATTTTATTTATTACATGAACTTTATTAATTTTTATTATGGATTTGTATTTTTAATAAGATATATATAATATGTACCTGATTACAAAAATATAAATGAATACAGAATAAAAATCCCTTTTATTTATGTACATGAGGTAGTATAGGTATTTTGTCTATGTATTACATATAGACTTATTTTTATTTTACAAATTCTTTTTGGGTTTCCTTTTAATGTTAATATGCACATGATTTATATACATTATTTACAAGATTCTAAAAATATAAATTTATAAAAATAATAAATAGTAAATAAAATGAATATTTTAATCAGGTATTATTTACAAGAAGGGCCAAAAACCTAACTTCCACAGATGGACTCCAAAAATTATGAAACCAATTTTATAAAATAGTTTATGAAATGCTATATACAATTAAAGGTGAGTTTGGGTGATTTGGAGTTTTTATTTGTAAGATATGGGTCTGTGAAGTTGAGATTTTTGCTTTTTATTTTGTGTATAAAATGTACACTGTATATTATTTTCACATAAACTCAATTTTGTATTTTTATTTACATTATTATCTACAACTTTCATGTACAAAAGATTTTAATTTGATGAATAAATAATAGGTGTCAAAAATGCATAAATGAATGAATAAATAAATGAGGTATTTATTGTATTATTGGCCCTTAACTCCCCCTACTTTATTCCTTGTCGACCAATTCCATTCTGGACTTGGTCTCGGGGTTAGGGTCATAAAATATTTGCAATATTTTATTCCTTTTTCTTTTCTTCTCTTTATTCTATAATTTTGGCATTTAAAAACCTTATTTAATGTACAATAAATACAAGAAACAATGGATGCTATTATATACAAATTAATGCTATTTACATGCATTTGCTGGGGTTTTTAAGGCCAAAATGATAGAATAAAGGTGATGAAATGGAGATTCATCACCCCCCTATACTTGCCTTTGCTAGTCCCTAGCAAATACTTATGCAATAAGTACAAAAAGAACAAAGAATAAGAAGAAAAGAAAAAGTAAAAATAATGAATTTAAAGAATAAATTGGGTTGATCATGATTATTAAACTCATCTGTACAAAATCAAAGTTTGGAGCTCAAGTTAGACCTTGGTGTGAGAATGTGTGTGGAACCTAGTCGGAAACCAAATTTAAAACACAACAGCCTTCGAGAGTCACAGAACTTGGTTCAAATCACCTCAATAACCAGGTCAGAACTAGCCTACACCATACACAAACCCTTATGACTATGAAGCTGACTTGTACGGTGTAAGTGATGGTGGCTCTCCCCAACTGAAATGACAAAGGAACTGACTTCTCCAGAATGACAACCCAATGATTCCCTAATCCAGCCCTCCACCGTCAAGGAGCGGGGTATTCCCTTCTAAGTTCAAGTGGCATCCGACTCAAGAGGAGGGGGGGTAGAGAAAAGAATGGACGGTAGCCAGTGTAGCTACCTATCCTAGGATGCAAGACCAGTGTAGTCAAGTCATCCAGCTGCAGGCTCACATGGTGTAACTTTGATGCTCAAGCTTGCTTATTTTCTATACAACATATGTACATACTCCGGCAGGCACTTTTATTTTTATTTACAAGCCTGTCCACTTTTTTGGAGTTTTTCTTTTTTTTTTTCTTTTTTTTTTTTCAACATACTATGTACAGCAGCATTTACATAAGGACTTTTTCCTCTTGAGCCAGAAGACTATCCCTCTTTTGAAGCTTTATTGCAACCCACACTCTCCTGTCATTCGACATCATTGAAACTGGACCAGGTTGGGGTGCACTTCCCTCCCTAGACTAGGACGAATGTTTCCACCCGTGTGCGTCTCAGACTGGCAAATCCAACCCCCTCACCACTCCAACTGAGTTGAGCCAAGTGAAAGGTGCAAGTGTCCAAGTTAGGTCACGGCCGACAAGAGTCATGCGTGTGTTTCGAAAAGTTCTAGTTAGTCCACTGAGGTGACTTGAACCCAGCCCTGCTTTCTCAAAGAATTAAGTCTGAATAGACCTGAAGTACCTTAAACCTAGTTCCCATAAGGTTCCAGTGTAGTTAGGTGCAGTAAGGTCCAACCAAGCTCCAATCTTCAACTTTATTGGACTAGTTCAATCATCAAGCTCAATCAAAGAATATGAATGCTATGCAAATGCTATTTACAAATATGCAATTTTTCAAAGAATTTGAAAACAAAGAGAAGAATTTTTACACAAAGAATTTTTGCAAATAAAAGAATTTTGGCACTCAAAGCATAAAATATGTACAGTTATTTACACGGGCATGCCGCTTTATTTTACAAGAATTAAGAATTCACAATATATTGTATTTTTTTATAGGTATATATGTACACTTATTAAAGAATTTTGTTTATTTTTATTTTTATTATAATGTTATATTATTTTAGTTTTTATTATATGTGACTATTCCTCAAATTTATTTGACACAAATTTTTCAAACAATTTTTGAAAACTATAGTCCAAAATAATTTTTACAAACATTTTTACAAACATGTACACACATTTGAAAATCGTTTTGCAAAGGTTTTTCAAAACAGTATATATAGATTTTCACAATATTTTTGCAACCATTTTTCAAACCATTTGCAAATCATTTTTCAAACATTTTATTTCACACAAAGAAAATAAATTTTACAAACCACACGTTTTTACACAGGTTGAAAACATGTAACAAAATATTTTCAAAATAGTTTTCAATAAATGTTCACAAAGATTTTCAAACTATTTTCCAAACATTTTGCAAAAAACATTTTCACCTGATTTATTAATCAGTATATACAAAAGAATTTGAGGAACAACCACATCTTTTTATTAAGAATTCTTAATGAATTTTAAAGAATTATTAGCCATATTATTAAGAGAATACGAAAGTACGAGTTATGGCTAAAGTATATACATAGTATATACGACCCCCCTATACTTAGCTTGAGCTATGTCCTCATAGATCGAAAAGAAAAGAGAAGACATAACTCGCACTGAGTATAGACAAGTCTAAAGAATATATGAATAAGAGACAAAGGAAATAGAAGTTGACCGTCCCCCCTATACTTAGGATCAAGTAATCCTAAGTATAGCAGACTGTACGCAAAGCAGGGAGGGTCAAGGGTGGGAATAAACAGATCAAAGAATTAACAAATCAGGGGTGCACCCCCCTATACTTAGGACAAAGTACGTCCTAAGTACAGAAAACTGACACAAAGGGGTGACACCTTTTATTTAGATACAGAAGATAGAAAAGGAAAAGAAGAAAAGAAAGAAAAGAAGAAAAGATAGATACAGATTGATGAAAAGATCGTGAAGAATATACACATCACTCCCCCTAGGCTTAGGGTGAGATAGCCCTAAGTATAGGCAAGAACATGAGTGACGAAAAAGTGCAAGGAAAGAACAACTCAGTGTGTGCCCCCCTATACTTAGGACAGGGTACGTCCTAAGTGTAGACACAAAGATGTGGCGATAGATCTGGGGCACACATAACATACAGGAGAAAGAATGAACAAGGCACACATATATACAAATGGTGAAGAACCGGTGAAGTACAGGACGGTATCTGGTAAGCGACTACCGTACTATCGTCGTCGTCTCCCTGTGAGAACGAGGACGCAACCAGAAGTTGAAAAGACATCCTGATATACAGTCAAGTGGGTGTCAGCTACTGGGGACAGTCAGATCAGAAAGTAAAGATATCCGGTCTGGTAGCATGAAGCAGGTGAACGGCTCATATGGTCATCATGGGAGAATATAGCCGATACCGTAAAATCGGGAGGAAGAAAGAGCAGTACAAATTCCTCCGGTCAATCAGAGTCTCAGATAGATATGAAATAAAGCATATGAGACTGTGTGATGCACGGTGGTGATATAACCTGAAAGTCATAAGAATACACCGAACAACACAATATATGGCTCACTCTTGCGAGGGTCATCAAGATGAGCGGAATTAGAGAATGATCAGAAGACTCAGCTCCGTGCTCCACATAAAGGAGACACAACCAGGGATGAGACCGAGTGAAAAGCTCAGAAGACTCAGCTTCGTGCTCCCATAGATAGGAGACACCCGAAGTGAAGCCGAGTACCTACAAGTTGATGTACCCTCCCGCCGATAACCCTCGGGGAGTAGTACATGCTAGACAATGAATAATCAGAACAGAAGCTCACCCTTCCGAGGGTCATTAAGGAGAGCGGGCTCAAAGGAGCCTGATCCATCAGACGGATCATAGAAATGGTCTTGGTAGGCGACAGATCGGCTACCGGTAGAAGAGACCGTCAAATCAAGAAAGTGTGGCAGCGTCCCGCAAATAACCCTCGGGGAGCGGGCTGCCAACTAGTCATGGGAATAGCAGATATCAGAAGCTCAACCTTGCGAGGACCGTCAAGGCAAGCATACTCAAAGGAGTCTAATCAGATGGGTCCCATGATCCGCAGATCGGATAAGCAACTCAAGATGGGACCAAAATCATGTATAACAGACGATTCGGTTCCGTGCTCCGCAGATCGGAGACACAGTCAGCAGTGGGAACCGAGCGTAAAGAGAGTGTCGCAATCTCTCGCAGATAGTCCTCGGAGAGTGGTGCAATCTAGGCAAGGAATAGTCAGAAAGTGCCTCTACCTTGCGAGGGTCGTCAAGGAGAGCGGGCTCAAAGGAGCCGGATCCATCAGACGGATCCACATAGTGGTCTCAGTAGTCGACAAGGCGGCTACCAACAGAAGAGACCAATCAGATCTGAAATATGTCATAGTCTCCCGCAGATAACCCTCGGGGAGCTACGAACTAATCAAATGAATAATAAGAGCTCATCCTTGCGAGGACCGTCAAGGAGAGCGGACTCAAAGGAGTCTAAACAAGTCGGTCTCATGCCCCAACAGATTAGGCGCATAATCAGAAATGGAGACCGAGTGCACAAATCAGATGAGTCGGCTCCGTGCCCCAACAAGGTGGCAGCACAGGAAATGAGTGAAGCCGATCGTAAAGAAAGTGTCATATCCGTCCGCAGATAGTCCTCGGGAAGCGATGTGAGCTATGCAGTGAATAATCAGAATACATCTCGTCCTTGCGAGGGTCGTCAAGGAGAGAGAAGGGCTCGAAGGAGCCGGACCCATCAGACGGATCCACAGAAATATAGTCTCGATAGACGGCCGACCGTCTACCAGTAGAAGAGACCATTATAGCAATAATGTGTCATAGCCTCTCGCAGATAACCCTCGGAGAGCTATGAACCAGGCATGGAATAATCAGAAAAGTGGAGCTCTGCCTTGCGAGGACCGTCAAGGAGAGCGGACTCAGATGAGTCAAATACATTGGCCTCGTGTACCAACAGGTCAAGTACACAATCACAGGGGGAGGCCAATCAAACATATCGTACGACTCGGTTTCGGGTCCCATCACAATGGCGACCCAAGCAGTGAATGAAACCGCAGTCCTAGAAATTGTCGCATTCTCCCGCAGATAATCCTCGGGGAGCAATGCGAGCTATAGCAATGAAGGTCATGGGAATGCTGGCAAGTCATCTCAGGTCCTCAAAAGCAATAAATCATTCAATTATTCGGAGGGCATAAGATCATGTCAGGGAGCGAATAATCATGTCACTCACCAAGCATCCCTTGGGTCAATCTAGTCAACTGAGATGGCACGAAAAATAGTCAGGAATCCTCTAAGTGCCAGGGTGGATAAAAGAGTCAGGAGATCAAGGATGGTTCAATCAGGTAGATGAGAGATCATGTAGGATCCGTACACCTTTATCAAAAAGTCCAAAGTAGAATAATCAATCAATCCTCAACAATCAAGATGTGTGGAACCTCTAAGAGATGGATCAATCAATGCTCATGAAATCATCATCAAATCATCGCATCACATCACATCCTTAATCCGGTGTGCGAGAAATAAAATTCCTCAATAATGCATCACACCTATGCCCTATGCATTATTAAAAATCCTTCAGAAATCCATATGCTGATATCAAAGACAAATCCACCAAATCGATCTCAGCAACCTCAATATCATGGGCCCGGCCTAATTAGTATAAATGATCCTCAATGCGGGTCTCTTCAATATGCACAGCATTCCTGGGAAATGGGAGAGATGATACAGGGGACACGAGGAAGATGGATAAGAAGGGTACACAATGGGGTGGAGAAGCTGATTGAGCGGGCGTGCCAATACCATGGGTGGTAGAAAGGTGATACAGAGGGAACGAGGAGGGCGGGTGATAAGATCGGTACATAGACAAATTAGGTGTTCCACACAAGGCGGGAACACCGTCAAAATTGCGGTCCGAAGAGGTCTCTCCTCGAATCCAGAGAAGATGGTACGATGGATACATAGAAGATGGTGAAGAATGCGGGAAACAAAGGACTTGGCGAAGAATGATTGAGCTCAAGCGCCAATATCATGACTCGATGCAAAATGAAGAGGTCTATTTATAAGAGAGATAGAGAGACTCAAAGATGAAAAATGCATGACTCACACGGACGGGACCGATGACTCTAATAATGAATGCAAAACACAACGAACTCCAAGTCACAATCAATACACAAGGCAAACCCTCAATTCACCTACTCGACACAGTGAAGACTGTCAGATGACGGTCATTTATCTTTTTGGTTTTAGAGTTAGGTGAGAAGCACAAAGTTGTACAAACACTTAGGAGGCTTGATAGGATTTGGGCTCTACTCCTTAGCGTGTACGTGAGCACTTAAAACGCATACAATGAGGGGGTTGCTCTCCCCAAGACAAGGAATCCATTACGTTTTATTTTTAAGTTTAATAGAGTTAGCAGTCCCGATTTTTATTTAAGTTATCACTTTTTTTTGGGTATTTTCAATGCACGTGCCTATCGAGGTTCCAATTTCCATTAAACATCCTAGGTTGGCAAAAACAGAGGGAGAAGATCGGAAAAGCCATGCAAGTCGGAAATCAATGATGCATGCTAAGTAAGAAGACTTACAGTGCTTCCCAGCTCTCTCCATGCGGGATGCATAACGGAATTGAAACCTATGCTATATGCAAATGCAAGCCGAAGAAATCGCCCTAGGATAGTAACTGCTATTATCGTGAAGCACTACAAGCCGGTCGCTTATCCTTAACCTAAGAGTCCGGTCTTGGCTCACCCCTCCTCTTCTCGACACGCTCGAGTTCAGGAGTAGCGCTTGATGGGGCTTGCTCACGGCACAGTGGTTAAGAGATAAATGAACCAACTGTTTAGATTTGACTAGGTCCAAAACGCACTATAGGTACATGAAAATATATTTAGGGTGTTTGGACCTAATCTATCGACAAGCAACTCCTAAGCTAGGGCTCATTCACACAAAATAATAAAAATAAAATAAAAACGAGAAAGCGTCAAAACCGTCGAGGCCCCCAAGGGAACAATCCCTCGGGCAATGGACCTCGGGAGTCGGAGTGCACCTGTGAGAGTCCTGTATTATTAAAAAATTCTGAGTGTCACTCTCTCACATGAATATACATAATAAGATAAAGGAAATAAAATTCATGAAATAGAGACTGTCTTCAAAAATTCTCCTTCATCTGCTATCGATGCTCTCTCCTGTTGGCTTGGCATAGAAGAGCCAACACCGCCTCGCTTGGGTGCATAGGGCCTCCTAGGAGGTCCTCCTTCGCTTAGCGGTCCCTCGCATCAAAGACAAAAGAAAGAGATGGTCAGAGCAGTCAATCAATAATATCAAATAAAAAATAAAAATCACACAGATAAACAAATGAAGGACATGAACAAAGAATCAAATAAATGAACAAATAACCACACAAATCATACAAAATCCGTTGCCTCCCTGGCAACGGCGCCATTTGATGACCGGGGATCTGCCGAGATCGTGTCTTTCCACAAGGCGGAGAGACAGTCGCTGAGTTGACCTCAGACAAAATCCCCAAATCGATCAACAATTAACCCACAATAAATATATGCAATGAATATCAAAAATGTGGAGTTAAAATTTATTATAACTCTACATGTAAATGTGTATAGGTGTAAGTACAGGTAGAGGTCGAACACTGGGAGGCGAAGGGAATGTATGTGAAGTGTAATTATTCAATCCTTTGTGCATGTCCTTTAATTGTTTTTGTGGGTTTTGGGTTTTTCTGATTTTTTTAATTTTTCTTTTTCATATTTTTAGGGTTTTTTAATCTCTGGACTAAATATATATATAATTATACCATATATAATTTTTTTGAAAGTTTTCAAAGTCATTTTCTATTTATATTTTTTTTTTGTATTTTTTTTAATTTATACAGTACAAAAAGGGCTCTTTTTCGTTTTTAATAATTAGGAAAAAAATGCGAAAAAAATGCAAACAAATAAGGGCGTGGAAATACAAGGCATGAAGCATTTATCCTAATTTTTTTTGTATTTTTAGAAGCCACCTAGATATTTTTAATAAATGGATAAAGATACAAAATAAAACAGCCTGGCAGGGGTATTTTGCAAATAAAGTAAGTCACAGGGCATAGGTGCAAAAATACAACAGAAATAAACATTTATTTAAACTTTTAGAACTATTTTACAATAAACAAAAACCGCCAGGGCTAAGGTGAAAATTTCACGCGCCTCACGTGGGACTGCACGTGAGGCGCGGAAGGACCAAAATGCAATTTAAGAAGTACCGGGGTCCTACTGCAAAATATACATTTATTTTATAACGTGCAAATTTATTTACAGCATTAAATATTAAATACAAAAAAGGCGGGGGCTGGATGTGCAAATTACCCCCAATAAGGCGCTTTATCCGACGGCTGGTCTTCGTTCACTTGACACGTGGCGCCTCCACGTGCGCCGATGACGCTTCGCCGATGGAGGGCTGAGATTAGATCACTCGCGTGATCTGACGGTCGATGCAGAGCTCCATCGGACGGCTGGGATCTGAACTGGGCCTTCGTCTTCATCCAACGGCGGAGAGGACACGTGGAAGAACAGGGAAGAAGCTTCGCCGTGGCGAGCTTCTTCCGCTCTGATCTCGCTCTCCGACCGGCCTTCTTCGCTCCTGAAGGTCCACAGAGCTTCCTGGCAGGGTACTCTGTCTGCTGGAGGTGTTGGGTCGGCCGGAGGCACCCCGGAGCGCCACCACGAGCTCGGTGAAGGAATGGGCTCCAGGTACCTCCGCCCGCTTGAAATGCGACTCCTGGTGCCTTTCTTCGCATCTAACCTGCACAGAAAGAAAGAGGGCTCGAGGGCGTCTCCCTCGACCCGGGGTTTGAAGCTGAAAGCACTGGATGAAGGTGGGCGAAGAAGCTCCGGCGGATGGGTGGTGGAGGAGCTTCGATTCGCGGATTCAGAAGCGAATCCGGTTGGACAAGGTGGCAGAAAGTGGAGAAGGCGTAGGGGAAAGAAATGAGGGCGAAAGCGAGTCGGGAAACAGTCGGAAGCACAGTGAAAAGCACGCCGGAGCGGAGCTCCGGCGAACTACGAATCGCCTAAATTACGCTAAACTACAGATCTACATGCGAAATAAAATGCGAGAATGAAATGCATAAATGAAAAACTACCTAAAAATGATGAAAACTCAGCTCTTATACCTGGGGGGCCTCCAGGGAGCAGGACGGACGCCGGAGCTCCGCCGCGACAAAATTTCTTCCTCCTCCGACCGATTCACAGTGCTAAGGAGCTCCTCCTGTCACAAGGGCTCATCTAGGACTGGATTCAAGGTGTTTTGGGGGAGTAAGTTGGCCCACTTTTGCAGAGGAGGAGGAAGCTTTTATTTATAAACATTCCGAGGGACCCCATTGACCGGCGATTATTAAGGAATCGGGGCTATGTACAAGGGATCTAAGTGGACGACGAGAATCTTGGATGATCAGAGAACAGATCTCGTGAAGGGACCGAGGGCGATGGATCACTGTGGTGAGCGGGAAAAAGGGAGGAAATCGGGGAAAAGATCGTTTGCGTGAAGTCAGATGCCAGGAGGTCGAGTTGACCTGCGGTCAACAGGCGCGACGCGCCCATTGGTCCACCTCAGCCGCTACATGCCAAAATAGAGACCCTTATTAAAAAACGAATTATTTAACCTAGTAAATGATTTTATTAGATTTTACTTATAAAATAAAAATTGTTTATAAATTAATGTAGTATTTATTTATGATTTTTATTTATTTTTTTGAAGTATTTTATTACGGTTTTATTAAAATAATGTGTATATGTATGTATTTACATGTATTCTTGTGTATTTTATTTTTAGTTTATTTATTTTATTTTATTATTTTAGTTTCTTATTTTATAATTTTATAACTAATTTTTGTGAGTATACATGTATTTTTATTTAATTTTTATGAGTCTATTTACATTTTTAGATAAATAAGTATATGTATATGTAATATACTTATAGGTATTTTATCTGTATATTATATACATTTTATTTATTACATGAACTTTATTAATTTTTATTATGGATTTGTATTTTTAATAAGATATATATAATATGTACCTGATTACAAAAATATAAATGAATACAGAATAAAAATCCCTTTTATTTATGTACATGAGGTAGTATAGGTATTTTGTCTATGTATTACATATAGACTTATTTTTATTTTACAAATTCTTTTTGGGTTCCTTTTAATGTTAATATGCACATGATTTATATACATTATTTACAAGATTCTAAAAATAATAAATTTATAAAAAATAATAAATAGTAAATAAAATGAATATTTTAATCAGGTATTATTTACAAGAAGGGCCAAAACCTAACTTCCACAGATGGACTCCAAAAATTATGAAACCAATTTTATAAAATAGTTTATGAAATGCTATATACAATTAAAGGTGAGTTTGGGTGATTTGGAGTTTTTATTTGTAAGATATGGGTCTGTGAAGTTGAGATTTTTGCTTTTTATTTTGTGTATAAAATGTACACTGTATATTATTTTCACATAAACTCAATTTTGTATTTTTATTTACATTATTATCTACAACTTTCATGTACAAAAGATTTTAATTTGATGAATAAATAATAGGTGTCAAAAATGCATAAATGAATGAATAAATAAATGAGGTATTTATTGTATTATTGGCCCTTAACTCCCCCTACTTTATTCCTTGTCGACCAATTCCATTCTGGACTTGGTCTCGGGGTTAGGGTCATAAAATATTTGCAATATTTTATTCCTTTTTCTTTTCTTCTCTTTATTCTATAATTTTGGCATTAAAAACCTTATTTAATGTACAATAAATACAAGAAACAATGGATGCTATTATATACAAATTAATGCTATTTACATGCATTTGCTGGGTTTTTAAGGCCAAAATGATAGAATAAAGGTGATGAAATGGAGATTCATCAGTACTTTTCAGTGAGGGTTTAGGATAGTTGTTTTACGTTCTAACTTCCCTTCATAGACTGTGCGGAAGGCTCCATCCTCAAGTAACACAGGTAGCCATTTAAACAGTCCGTACTTACACCTATACTGGATGAAAGTTGGTGCAATTAGTCGTATGAACTCAGGACATTCTTTGTGAAATATTTCGACACCTAATAGCTCCACTTTTTTCAAGATTATTTTGTCATTAAAATTGAAAAGATAAGCGATCGAGCCCCAATGTGCATTCACCAGTGTTGAGTGGGTGAATCTACGTGTTTGTTTTGTGTTTGATTTGTGTGCTCAAAGACCTTGCAATCACAAAAAATCATGGTTCGCTTATCATTCCATCCCTCTTAAAACGATGTCGGCATAGTGGTCATCTTTCCCGATATCCATAACCATGTCCCGATACCCTTCTTATCACTTTTCTCAGGGTAACCTACTCGTTAAATCAGGTCCCCCTCATCCATCATTCTCTTCCCTCCCATACATCCCACCCTATTACCACACTTCTTCTTGGAATAGCTCTCTCTTAACATTTTGACAATCTTAAGGACATGAGAGAGCAAGCGGAATTGAGGATGAAAAATAGAGTAACCAATATTGACAGAGAAACATTATTTCTGGTTACTATGGACTCACAGCCTCTTGAACCATCCCCTACTTAGGATGACTATCCTCCTGAGTACAATCATTTTTCCTTCGACAATCCACGATAAAAATAGAGTCAAGGAAATATAACTCATGCCCAGAGCATAATGACTATGAACAATCAATACTTTTCTCGAGGTTACATGATAGAATCACGACATAGGGAGAACGATTATTCAATCACAAGTCATGAGATGTTTGAGGAAGAGGTTATGTTTGAGGAAGAGGTTGCTCGGATAAATCAAAGAGCAGATGCCCTGACAGAGAAAATATATGATCCCATCCAATCTATGCAAAATTCAGAAGAAGTGAGGCCACCACCTTGCGAATCACTAAATCAGAAAGTGACTCACAATCAGACACAACCATTGACCTTTGACCCCCCTATTGATCATATCACAGAAAATACCCAAAAATCGAAAAAATAGAAATTGTAAAAAAAATTGGATAATTCTGAAATGGAAGCATTTTGCAAAAATCTGATCTTAGAGCTTCCATTGATCACAGCCATAGAATATATGCCCGATCTTAAGAGATTTGTGAAGAGTCTACTATACCCCAAAAAGACGGGCAATAAAATATTAAGGACTGAATATCATATCGTATCAATGGCTAGCTTTTTGGTGATGAATCACAAAATCAAAAGCTTCGAACTCAAGCGGCTGATTCGGATCACATGAGAAATTAAGGATAACTTATTGACTCATGTTTGGTTAGACAACGACTCTGCTTTAAACATCCTCCCGAGGTTCGTCTTTGATCAACTAAAACTCAGACAACTTAAAAAGACTATGGTGATATTTCAATTACCCGATCGGTCTACCAAAAGACCGCAGGGGATCGTTTCTATCATCGTAACTTTTCGAGGTAAAGAACATAAAGTGGAATTTATTGTCCTTGACATTGAGCACCCCGGAAGGTTGTCGAAGTCTCCTATCATTTTAGGAAAGTCGTTCTTAGCCTCCGCTAAGGTGATCGTTGATTGTGAGACTCAGGAAATCAAGTTCCCGAACTCAGACCACAATGAAGGAACCCTCAATGACATGACCTACTCTGAGGAAAACCAACTTGAAACCGACAGTTGTGATAAGGAGATAAATTGTTCACATCATCAGACATCTCCTCATGGCACATAGATACAAACCCTAGGAGAGTCACCTAAAAGACTGACTATCGGACAAACCTCGGATTCTCACCACCCTATCACTACTCCTAGGAGGAATCAAGATTTTGTAGCTTATGGAGAATTGGACCATATTTTTAAGGAACATCCAATTATTTAAGTGGTCCAATTTTCGAGTCAGCGGTAATTCATGAGATACTTGAACCAAACAAGGAACCGACTTCGGAAACATCCCATGTCACCAAAATTCACAATCATCGGGAAATGACATCAACGTCCCCAGTCGTAACTCATAAAACCACCAGGAACAATCTCCCTCGCCCGAAGCAGCGCATGACCCTACAAGAATTGGTCGACTTTTACAGGGATTCATCTGATGAGGAACTCATGAATGCCACAATGGTTACTCGAGAATGGGAGATGAAGATTGTCCAACTTCCTCCCGATACTTCTCAAGGAAACAAACCGACCAAGAAAGTCACCTTTGACCATAGACACCAGGTGATTTCTGAAGAGCCCTCGTCCGATACTGAAGTGGTTCATCAGATAAGTGCAATAAGTACATCTCCGATCCAAAGGCACTTACCTTTGATTGACAGTCATTGGAGATCCTCTGCATACGACTACTATTCTTCTGGGGATGACTATGACAATGGCTGGTCATTTTCATCCTCCCCCTCTTCACCGCCCTCCACATCTCAATATTATCTCCCTCCTCACTCTCGTAAGAAGATCCGTTGCAAATCTCCTTGATCTTGTACATCCGCAAATCTACCTGGTTCCCCATGTGTATTTATCTGATCATACTTAGGCTTACCTTAGCCTAAGTATAGACCGATACCATTGTTTATGCATCACTTCCACTCTTTCCGACCCATCTATACTTAGTACGAGCTATGTTTACATTTAACTATGTGCCATGAGGATAGCACACACTAAGTATAGGGGGTGTGTTTGTATATATTCTATCTACTTTATTCATAGATCGTACTTTAATCATTTTCCTCTAACATTGGGGATGGGTACAAGTAGTGTATATTGTGTATATAATACTAAATGTTTTCTATAAATAATACCTATATTTCAAAAAAAAACAAAAAAAACTTTTTGCATAAAAAAGGAGAAAACAAAGAAAAAATCACTCATTGTCTTGCATTTCATCAGGCATCTCATGCATTCCTTGGTTGTATTACTCTTGGCATATTCACTATCACTCAAGGCTTGAGGATTTTGAAGACACTTGATTTCTGAGATCATGAGAGTCTAAGTTAGTGAAAAACCCTATATTACCCTTCTTAATTCAACTGGATTAACGATTAAAGTTAGTGATATTCATTGTAGTCAGGTAAAATTGGACTTATCAAAACCACTTGGATTAATACGTCGATAATGAATGAATGCATTATAAGGTCCCTCTGTACAATAAGGGTTATGTACCATGGCCAACTTGATAATCATACAGCTATTGATTCATTGATTGAATCATAGAGGCTGATGCTTGGATGAAAATCTAAGGCGTTAGATAGAGGACTCATCAAGCATCATCAAATGATTGTCAAGTGATGATCTCCAACCTGAGTAGGACATGGAGATCCTTTCTCATTTGGTTGAAATCTGACAGACCTCTTGATGTAGGTCCTCTGCATGGGAATAGTTATTAGTTGAGTCAATGGGTTGACTTAACGAGATCGATATAACCAAAGACCTATGTTGAATACTGTCACAACATAGTCACGCATCTCTTACCAGAGACAGATGTGTTACTATATGTCTGAGTATGTACACTTGGCAGACCAATAGGTTGATGACCTAACCAAGGTCTATACACCTGCGAGCTGGTGTGCATGTAAAGACATATGAGTAATACGATCTCTCAAAGGGATCATAAAGGTTCATATGTGAACCGGAAGACATGATCCCACTCATGAGGTATCAGGACTGATCAAATTCCATGCATGGTCGTCGTGCTTTGGAAGCATGACATGAATTTCAAGGTAAGATATATGCTTTGAGAAAGCATATGATCTATACCAATTCCCAAATGACCAATACTGAGAAACTTGGTGATCAAACCCTGAGGATGACAGTGTAAAATTCATGTATATCTTTAGGATGATCATAGGTCTTCCAGTATGCAGTATGTACATGTGTTGGGAATACCTGAGAGTGACGTGATCATTAACGATTCTATAACCATGATGCTTTCATTCCGAGGGAGTGACGAAATAGGTTTGGATTTTAGTGACTCCTCTCAGCAGAGAAGTGACCTAATCTTAGTCCATGTATTAGATATTGATCTGAATAAGATTCAGACGCAATGAGAAGATTATGTCTATGATCTTGATTTAGTCAAGCACCTGTGGGAGGTCCATGAGATCTGGATTTGAGATGTGATATCAATATCCAAGTCACTATACATGGAACAATACAATCGTCATGTCCTTATCTCCAAGTATCTACGGAGAAATCGCATTATTCTTGAAAGAGTTCAAGAATGATTCCATAGTTGAATTATATCTAAGAATTGAGAGAATGATAATTGAATATGATTTAATTATCATGATGTATATGCATAATTATCCAATATAATTAAATATGATTTAACTATTGTGGATAAGAATAATGTTGATAGCAATATCCAATTATTCATAATATATTATAAATGCGATTTATAATGTATTAGAGAGAGCTAATTATGATTTACATTTGTTAATTAATCATTGGTGTGAATTGGATTCACATTGTATAAATAATTGAAAATGTAAATTATTTTTTTTAGTTTTGGGTTGAGAATATGATTCACAAATTTCCAATGATAAGATTCCAATATTCTCAAAAGTAATTATGAATTATTTTTGTAGAATAAATCACAACAAAAGTTGTTTGAAAATATGGGAGATTTTCATGGAGATATGCAATCTCATGAGATTGCATGAGATTGCCTCCACCATGGAATCATGGTGGACGGCTACCAATTCCCACAAGGATACATGGAGATGTAATCTCCATGCTAATCTCTTCATATTTGATTGATTTGATTTAGGACTGAATTGTATTTGATTTATCAAATATATTGAATCTAAATTAAATTATTAGTTGTTGGTCTTTTTACCAACAATAATCTTGACCATTGGATTAAACACAAATCAATCTCATACATTAATTTAGTGTGTCTCATGGATTATGATCCATGGACTCCCAAAATCCTATAAATAGAGAGACATGCCTTATCTCAAGGGTTATGCAATTGAGATACAACTCTCTCTCCCTCTTCCACACGTCAATCCTCTCTTTTTCTCCATTTGGCCGTCCACCAAGACCTAGAGGAGAAGCCATCATCAACGCTTCGCCCTGCACAGCCGCCTTGACGTTTTTCGATTCTCTATCTTCTTTGGAGTGTTTCGCTCTTGAAGAAGGTTTTCGATCTCATACAACGATATCATGAGTTCATCGTGCTTGGATCAACTCGTTGGATTGTGAGGATCACTTGACTCATCCCCGCGCTCGCAAGCGTCTTCTCTGACGATCGGACTTGAGACAAGAGGTCTCTTTTTGTAGAGACTCGATCAACCATGCTACAAGAGGTATTCCTTTATACTTGATGTGGTTCTAGATAAAACGATCCGAGAATTGTTCTTGGATCATGTGTTTTCATCGCATGAATTTTTTTAATGCTGCTGCATAGAACAACTAGTACGACTAGTTGTTCTTCATCATATTCGATATGATGCTCATGCTTACATGATGCGCTTGAGGATTATCCCATATCCTTCAGTTTCGATAGGGGTTCTTTACACAAAATCTCAAGAAGGGAAGTGGTCCTCACGTGATGGGTTCTGGACCACTCGTGGTCTTTTTCCTTGCTGTTGTGGGAGAAGTTAGCTGAGCAGCCAAGGGGAGCTGCTTGACAACCACACGCAAGGTGGAGGTCACGTGAGGCTCGACGTTGTTGGCGACCATGGGTGCTCTAGGAGTGACGGTGGAGTGCAGTAGCTGGAGAGACGCATGAGCCGACGCACAGCTTGTGTTGCTATTGGGCGGTGTCGGGCGTGCGACGTCGCACAAGATTCACATGCGGGAGTGGGTCTCTAAGAAGCCTGGTGGTAGGGCTAGTCATCAGTGGTCGAGTGTTGGAGCACGATAGTTGGTGGTGCAAGGATCCTACTGGTGAGGGAGCGGGGCAGTTGTGTACGGCCGTGTGGAGGGAGGCGCATGGTCGACGGATGTCCTGCATGTGAAAACACAACGTTGCCCAGGGGGTGTGTGCGTACGGAGGTGGAAGGATGTGAAATAGGGGAAATTCCTCTGTGAATAGGGTAACTTGCGATATTTGTTTAGCTCGATCGAATAAAGGATTAATCGGTTGAACAAAGTTCTCCAGAAAATTCAGTAAAAAAATCATTGTTGCAATCGTAACGTGTGATTTATCCATTGAAATGATATTACTTTTGTGATTTGATGAGAGAGTTATGGAGTGGAGAAAGTAATGAGGAAGATAGAAGGAGAAGAAGATTACCTGTAGGTTGCGGATGGATGCCTAGGGAAGAAGCTCTGAGGAGGGCTTCGTGTCTTCGCTCAATGGCATGGCTAGCCGGAGCATGGCTGCCCAAGGAGGATTCACAAAAATAAATGAGATGCCCTTAGGATCTCGCTGGTGAAAGTATGGTCATTGCTCAACTTTTGGAGCCTCTCCACTCTCACTAGATCTGCTCAAAGGGGCTCTCGTCCTCTCGCTAACCTATCGGCAGATGATCGGTGAAAGGAGGAGTGGCGGTCGTTTTAAACACCATTGGCGAGCGGGTCTCAAGATGAGGGGCGAGCAGGCAAGGTGGAGATCGAGGGAGGAAGTGGGCAGAGTGGATGGTTGATGGCTCCTCCCGCAAGAATCGGGAGGTTGAAGACAACTTATGGAGAGAGATAGAGAGAGAGAGAGAATGAGAGAAATTAAAGGATCTCAGCCATTGGATGAAGACCCCTTCATCCAACGATCCAGATTGAAGAGAGTAAGTGGATAAAAGAGGAGTTGACAAGTGGCAGCTAAAAGAGCGGCCATGTGTCAACTCCAGAAAATTCAGATTATAAATTCAAAGAAAATCACTAAAAAATAAAATATGACCTCAAATCGAAAAAGTTTCTTCATGAAAGTTGTTCCTCTCACTAAGATTTATGAAAGACCAAAAATAAAATGAAGTTATTTATGTAAAAAGTATTTTTGGGTGTTACCTTATAGGTATAAAATACCGCATTGTTATCTTTTGCAATTTTTTATCATTTTTAGTTCAAGAAAAATAAAAATAAAGAAAATCTGAAAGGAATATTTACAATTTAATCTATTTTTTGATTTTTTAATAGTTAAGAAAATAAAAGGAAAAAATACGGGGGTAAAAAGATCAAAATATACAATAAACAATAGGGGCATAAAATCCAAGTTTCACATACGATCTCCGATTTTAATAAAATCAGTCTCATTCTGAAGGTCTTTGAATGTATATTACTTTACAATTGAGTTGACCAAAATCAGGCGTTGTAAGAGAGAGATATGCACATTTTAAGGTTCATAGTTTCAAACTTGGATTTAGGTTTATTGGACAATTTTACAAGCGAGAATTTTTCAGATATTTTTCCTTTATGTGTTAGTAATATATACACTATAGAGTTGGTTTTATTGGATTTGGAGTTTGTATAGAATATATAAAAATATGGTATTTACAGGAGACTTTAGCTAATATACATGCGAATATTTACAAGTGAATTTGGCTCCTTATCTCATGCAAATTTGAATGCTAAAATGCAGATATTATTTATGGATGCATGAATGCTAATTATGCAATATAAATGGAAATATGCAGCTAATTACTCAGGAACAAAGCTCTATTTTCAACTTTTAGAGTGATGAATCACATATTCATTAACCCCCTATACTTAAACCTTGCTCGTCCCCGAGCAACTAAAATGAAATGAAGAAGTGAAATGATTTTGGGTTCCATACCAAGGTCATGAACAAAAGGTGAAAATGGAGCTTGACTCAACCTTTGGATTAATTGTGTAGCGAAACCTTATTGGGATCAGAATTTAAGACCTAACACCCTTTAAGTTCCACAAGTTTTCTATTCAAGACATCTCAACAGTCAGGTCTGAACAAATACTCATGCGCAAATTTCTTATGACTATGAATCTTACTTATGCTGTGTAAGTGAAATAAATCTCTCCACATCCGAAACGGCTAAGAACCAGCCTCCTCTAACAAGGTTGCACTAATCACCCAGTCTAGTAACTCTTTCCTCGAGGAGCGGGGTATTCCCTTCTAAGTTCAAGTGCAACTAGCTCAAGAAGAGGGGGTGGAGAGAAGAATGGACGGTAGCCAGTGTATCTACCTATCATAGGATGCTTGACCAGTGTAGCCAAGACATCCAGCTGTAGGCTTCTATGGTAAGAGGTATTGAAGCAAATGATTGCAAATATACAGACTCCGACAGGTATTTTATTTTCAATCAGGCTTGTCTATTTTTTGGAGTTCTCTCTTTTCTTTTCTCTTCTTTCTGTTTTTTTCTTTTTCTTCCTTTTTTTTTTGAACTATATACAAGGTGCAGCATGTACATCAAGAGTTTTTCTCCTTGCGCCAGTAGACTATCCCTCTTTTGAGCAAGTAGAAGAAGATAAAAATTGGGGCGTATGAGGTCAAGAGGGGAAATGGATGAGTATATACATGGCGTTCATCAGTCCCCCCTATACTTAGGCTCTGGTCAGCCTAAGTATAGGACATGATTAGATAGAGGACTGATGGGATCTGTAGAATATACAGAGAATGGTGAAGAGACTCAGGTCACTCTCCCCCTATACTTAGGATCTTTTCTTCCTAAGTATAGCCATAAAATGAAAGGATATGGAGCCGGGGCAATTGATTCGAATCACTGGGTTGTGAGGGAAAGGAGATATATACAATAAGGGTGAGTATATACCAGGATCAAGATCTGAATCTTTTTTATGCTGCTGATGGCAGGAGCTTAATGTTGCAAGGTCTCATGCACGGTTCTATGTGTGTCTCCTGAGTCTGCCTCACACATGAAAACAATCTCCTCAGCACGGACTAATTATTCATTAGGTCCAATAAAGTGTTTCAACAGTTGTCCATTAACTAGGGATGTTCTTGCTTCATCTGTAAGATCTGAGATCTCTACACATCCACTGTCATGCACAGCACGGACTATGAACGGACCCGTCCACTTGGATTTAAGCTTTCCTTAGAAAACCTTCAGCCTTGCATTGAACAACCATACCTTCTGTCTAGGAACAAAGGTCTTTCGTCTGATAAATCTATCGTGCCAACGCTTCACCTTGTCCTTGTACATGAAACTGTTGTCATACACTTGTTTTCAGATCTCCACAAGTTCATTCATATCCATATCTCTCTGTTTCTACCCTAAGTGTGTGTTCCGATTGACCTTCTTGATTGCCCGTTCGGATTTATGCACTAACTCTGTAGGAAAATGGCACGCCTTACCAAATACCATTCTCAATGGGGAGGTTCCCAATGGTATCTTATAAGCTTTCCTATAATCCCAAAGGGCTTGATCCAAAATCTGAGACCAGTCCTTCTTGTTTGGGCGGACAAGCTTTTGCAATATTGTCTTAACCTCCCTATTCGACACCTCTACCATGCCATTGGTCAGTGGGTGGTAAGGACTAGCGACACCGTATTCGATGCCATAATCCTTTACTAATTTCTTCATGTATCTAATCACAAATGGCTACCCCCATAAGATATCAATAATTTGGGGATCCTGAACCTAGAGATTATATGATATCTGATAAATTTATAGATAGTCCTACTGTCTACGGCTCGGGTCGGGATAGCCTCCTCCCACCTTGATAGATAATTTAACGCAAGAAGGATGTATTCAAAATCATGGTTAATTAAGAATGGTCCCATGAAGTCGATTCCCCAGGCATCAAAGACATCACAAATCATGGCAGACTGCATTGGTATCTCATCCTTGGAACCAATTGTTCCTCTCATCCGCTGGCATACTAGGCACGGCTTCGTAAAGGTGAGAGCATCGTGAAATAGAGTCGGCCAGTATAAGCCACATTATAGTACCTTCTATGCGGTCCTCTTCCCAGAATGTTTCCTACTGCCACCACACTATGGCATAAAGTAAGAACACTCTGATATTTCTCTTGAGGAATACACCTCTTCCAGACCCAATCCAGTCCTTAAAACAAAAGGATTAGATCATCCCAATGGTAATGTCTAACATCCGATTTGAGTCAGTCTATGTATCTCTTGTGCCAATTTTCAGGAACTTTCTTGGAGACAAGATAGTTCACTATATTGGTGTACAATGGGAGTGAGTCGATAACAAAAACTGACTCATCTGGAAAGGAGTCTCGAATAGGTGTATCATCAGAAGTATTAAGAATTTCGAGACAAGAGAGGTGATCAACCATTACGTTCTGCTTTCTAGGTTTATCTCGAATGTCAAAGTCAAACTTCTGGATGAGTAAAATCCACCTAAGAAGATGCGCCTTTGCATCCTTCTTTTCAATTAGTTACCGTATTGTTGTATGGTATGTAAACACAATCATCTTAGATCTGATGAGATGGGATCCTAATTCATCCAAGGCAAACACTACTGCAAGCATCTCCTTTTCTGTAACCGTATTGTTACGCTGAGCGGGATCAAGCACTTTCCTTGCGTAGTATGTAGCGAACGGATACCATCCCTCCTCTATCCTAACACAGTCCCAACAACAAAATCTGAGGCGTCGGTCATGATCTCAAAAGGAAGACCAATCTGGGGCTTGTAGGATCGGGGCGTCCATGATCATCCCTTGAAGCTACTTGATGGCATAAAGACATTTATGTTCAACAATAAACTCCATGTTTTGCCTAAAAGCTCAGTTAGCGGTCGGGCGATAACTGAAAAATCTTTGATAAATCTCCTATAAAATTCAACATACCCGAGGATTGACCGCAACTGTTTTACGTTGGTTGGTGGAAGGAGTCGTCTGATCACGTCCACCTTGGCAGGTTCAACCTCCATTCCTATCTTGGAGATGACATGCCCAACATAATGCCCTATGTCACCATGAAGTGACTTTTCTCCCAAGAGAGCACCAGATTAACCTAACAATAGCTTTTGAGGAATTGGTCGAGATTTATAAGACATGAATCTAAGGAATCATCGTGGATCGAGAAGTCAACCATGAACACTTCTAATAACTCACTCACTGACTATCTTGGCGAATACTGCAATTATTCACCTTTGAAATGTACGGGGAGCATTTCATAACATAAAGGGCATGCGCTTGAAAGCATAGGTACCAAAGGGGAAAGTGAATGTGGTTTTCTCCTGGTCCTCAGGAGCAATAGCTACTTGGTTGTAGCCTGAAAACCCATCTTAGAAGTAGAAGAATTCTTTCCCCGCTAATATTTCTAAGATGTGATCAATAAAGGGTAAGGGAAAATAGTCCTTCTTCGTCGTGACATTCAAGCATCTGTAATCCAAACAAACACGCCATGACATGGGTACTCGTGTCACAATCTGCTCTCTATCCTTATTGGTTGTTGTCTGAATTCCCGACCTTTTCGGTACAACATGGATAGGTGCCACCCACTTGGAATCGGAGATGGGGTAAATAAAACCTGTGTCACACCATTTCTCAATCTCCTTCTTCATGACCTCCCGTAAATTTGGATTCAACATACGTTGGAATTCACGAGAGGGTTTAGCTTCATTCTCCAAGTAGATATGATGCAAACACAGAGCGGGATTTATCCCATGGAGATCGGAGATGCTCCAACCTATCTCCTTGTGGTTTTTCTTTAGGATCTCTATCAAGAGAGATTACTGCTCCTCGGTCAATCACAAACTAATGATGCCTGGAAATATCCTCTCTTATCCCACAAGGAAGGAATACTTAGGGTGTGTTTTGTTCGTGGGTTATCTGGGGGAGGATAACCCGTTTTTGTATTTGTGTGTTTGGTTGGTGGGTTAAGGGTCGGATGGAATTGTGTGATGTGATTGTATTGAAATTTGAAAAAGTGTGTAGTTATTATGATATGATTGTATTGGAATTTGAAAAAGTTGGTAGTTGTTGTGATGTGATTGTATTGAATTTTTAAATAATGAGTAGAAGTTGAGTATTTTATGATTTTTAGATGATATGATGGTATAATATATATTTTTTGTGATGAAAAGATAGTGGGCCCCACAAGTGAGTTAGGGATATGGGTTTTGGGGGGTAACCCACCCAAAGTGGGGGGTAACCCCCCAACCGAACACACCCTTAAGGGTTGTGGGTAATGGTTTGAGCACAGGCAAGGTGCGGTCATCAAGGAAATCTGGCTCAACCAATTATGGCTCTGTGATGGTAGTGGATGGATCTATCTTTGATGTAACTGCCACCAAATCATTTAGCTCTAGAGTCAGTTCATCAAAAGTATCCAAGCAATCGGAAAAAGCCACATTCGACTCATCATCCTCATCTTCTGATTGTCCTAAGGAGGGAAGGTCTGACAAGTCAGTTGGGCTTCTATTTCATCGAAGATGTAGGGGCATGCATTTTTTATGTGATCTACGTTGTACTCGCTCCTAAGGATCTCACAAACTGTCTTATGTACAATATTATCTCCAGAGGAGAGGGACTCATCGGTGTTTTCTGGGTTTTGTCTCCTTGGCCTAATGGTGTCTACATGAACATAATCTGCTTCTGATGAAGTGTACTTGGTTCTCGATTCAGATTCAAGCCTCTACCACCTTGTCTGCTTCATCTCAAGTTCTTTATCTCTGCCTGGAGTTTGAAACAGAATTTTCCCAATCTTATATTCAAATAAGGCCCCTATTGTTCTCAGGAAGGGCCTTCCTAGAATGATATGGGAGTCTCTCAAATTTCGTGTGGTCTCCATATCAAGTACTATAAAGTCCACCATACAATCCTGACCCTCTACTTTGATGATAATGTTCCCCAATTCTCCTTCGGACCTCTTGGTTGATTTGTCTGCGAACTAAAGTAAGGCTCTGGATTTCCTAAGAGGTCCAAGATTTAGCTGCACATAAGGGTTGTAGTTATTAGAGTAATTGAGGATCCATTATCTAGGAGAGTGTATGCAAACACAGTGTCATCGACATGACTCACCACATAATGGCCACCCATGTTCCTTCGCTTCCTTGGAAATGCATTCTTGATGGCGCAAGTAGTGGCTACTGACAAAACGTGTTTCTCAACATGACTTCTCCTTTTCCTGCTAACCCTAGTATGTGCGCATGTCACCTTAAGGTACTTCTGAAATGCAGGTGTCATATCCACATACTTATCAAAAGGGATTGTGATCTTGATATATTTGTTGCAGATTCCATCTCAGGGTCATCTTTTTTGGATTTTTTTCGTATTTTTCTTCTTTCCACCCTTAAGGGCATGGGGGAAAGGGATTTTTTATTATAACTCAGATTCTAAAACTGAAAGATTCTCATTCCAATGGGAAATTGAGTTCTCTATAGGATTGGGTCTTTGACTCGGACAAAAAAGAAATTCATGTGGCAAAATAGGTGATGCATCTACCGCGACTTCTGGTGCGTCCTCCTCAGATGGAGGTATGGATCCTCATCTGTTTCGCTCGATTCATTGCCATTACTCCTCTCCTTCTTCTTGCCATGGTGCTTTGAAGAGCTGGAAATCCTCTTATTCTGCTACTGGTGGTGATGTTGCTCCTCTGCCTCCAAGTTCTCCTCAAGTAGAGACTTGACAGCGTCTTCTTCATGTGCCTACGCCCGATCAGGTATGGTCACGGTCCTTCCACTCTTGAGGGACAAATGATTAACATCATAGTACGAAAGGATATTGTATTCATATAAAGCATGATCTGAATAGTATACCTGATCATGTGGTCGGTTCTAACCCTGATTCAGGCTATTTGGGTTGGCCTGAACTTGGGTGGGAATTGGGGTCTTTGGTGCCATCTACTTATCTTGGTGGCGTGAGACACGGTTTAGATTGGTTCTGATATCCAGATAATTGTTCTGTATCTGTTGAATCCAATCAGTCAGAGTTTGGATGGCCAAGGTAAGGGACTCCAATTCATTAGTGGGTGGGGCTTACTACTGCTGACCAGAGGTTGAGTTATTCGATTGTCTATACTGGCCATGTTGGCCTTGCCGGTACTGGAATGGGTGGGACGGTGCGGTGTAAGGTGGTGGAGGGCCCTGCTGGCTTGAGTGTAATGTACGTTGTTGTTCGTGCTGCTGAGGCTGATATCCATATCTTGGTCTGGATTGTACAAAGTGCTGTGCGGGAACGAAGCCGGATTCCTCGTAAGCAAGGGTCGGTCGGTGTGGCTGATCATTCCCTATCCCCAACTGTCTACTGACGGGGTCATGACTGTACCACAGCCCATTGATCTCGAACATTTGTAGAGGCTCCTCGGAGACTGACTCCACCTGTAGGGGTGCATGTTGTTGCTGCTGAGTGTACTGCTACTCCTCGACCCAGCTGCTCTGAGGCCCCTATACCTACTCATGTTAAGATGGACTCGATGTACAGGTATGGTGGTGCATAAGGAACAGGTCCTCATATCTTGGCTACCTTCTCAGTCAATTCCTCCACTTACTTTGGCAATCGTAAAAGCGCCTCAGGGTCATTGACCCCCTTGTGGATCTGTGATACCGTGGTGAGCTTATCAGCTATTATCCCCATGCTAGAGATTAGCTCATCTGTCAGATCTGCTACAACCCTCCTAGTTGTCTCATTATATAGGCCTGAGGAAGACAACTGATAGGCCCTGGTGGCCTAAGATCTGCCTCTTTCCACCATTTGCTCTAGAATCTTCCATACGGCATCTTCGTTCTTATTCAATTAGCTACCTCCACATGTTGTAGTTCATCTAGGTCATCTATCATATCCGCTACAATCCTCCTAGTTGTCTTATTAGATGGGCCTGAGTAAGACAACTAATATGCCCTGGGGGCCTGAGATCTACCTGTTTCCACCATCTGCTCTAGAATCTTTCATATGGCATCTTCATTCTTATTCAGATAGCTACCTCCATAGGCTACATTGCATCCGTTCTACTGAGTGGGTAGAACTTCATCAAGAATAAATCTTTTAGTTGCATCTAGGTTGTACATCTAACTCTGAGATTCCTCGGCCAATGAGAAGCCTTATATCCTAAGGCAAACGAGGTAGCCTTCAGCCTGATGTAATCTTGTCCAACCCTAGGGTGACTATGGTTGTTGCCTACCAGCTCGAAGTCTCTTAGAAAGCATATGGTTCGTTGGTGGCATTTCCATTAAAATTCTGTAGCAGACTAAGAAAATGAGGCTTCAGCTCGAATGCTTCTGGGGGCACCTCAGGTACAAGCCAACTATGTATTTCATTCTCAGCTGGGATGTAGGCATCTGCCATCGGTCGGTCAATTCCACCAGCCTCAATCCCTTGTCCCATCCTAGCCATAAGATCTCAATTCAGCTACTCTGCTCTACTTAAACGAGCAAGGATTTGATGCAGAGGATCATCTCTATCTTCCTCTTCATTAGGGGTTCTCTTAGGAGGCATCTTGGTTTCTGGTTCGTCCTCTTCACCTGTGTAAAGAATGTGGTACGGATTAGAGGATGTAGTAATGAAGATATCCTCACTGAGGTGAAGGTTTTCCTCACTGAGATGCAAGGAGAAAAAAGGAATGATTTGAGGGTAACCATCTCGAGAGTGGGGGATCTCGAACTCAAGAGGGTCAAGAGCTTGGGTTGTCCCAAGTTGCGCTTGGGCCAATAAAGATGAACTTCATGAGGGGTTCAATAAGATATTTGCAAAGCAGGAGTAAATATTCCCCCAGTCAGTCGTCTTTGATGGAAGAATGAAGAATTGGGAATATCAGAGTGTAAAGATAGGATTTCACTCCTACCAGAAGCAAGTAAATAAATCACAAACCCTATATTCACATTAAACAAGGTGAAGGATCTGACATCAAGTCCAATTAATCGGGTTGATTTTAAGTGTCATTTTTTAGATAAATAGCAAGGATTACACGTACTATAGGGAAGTCGGCTCAAATACGGATGCATCTCCTTTGTTTAACCTGTCACCTAAGATACTAGCGCCCTTCCTTTCTTCGATCCTATCCCTAGCTGAGAATTCAAGGACATGCCCGTATCTACATACCAAAGTTGGTAGAGGCTGATAAGTATTTTAACTTCGTCCCGAAGTGTTACTAGCAACTTGTCGTAGTGTACCACTGCTTCGTCCCTATCTACCTGCCGGAACAGGCGAAGTCTCCTTGGTGTTATTCAGTTGAACCCATAATTCAGCCTATGATATTTGCTCGGATCAGGGTACCTGATATGGAAGGTAGGGATTTTCGGCTCTACCTTAGGGTGTGCACACACACTGAGTACCCTCACTCAGCCTGAAATCAAGGTCGGGGTCATTCTGCTGCAAACAGAATTTCCGATTTTATTTTGATTTTTTTGGTCAATTTGTTTAGCAGTCCGGATTTTATGTTAGATGACCACTTGATTAATCCAACACACAAGGCACGCCTATCATCCAGTCCAACTTTTCTTTACTCCTAAGTTAGAAAACCAAGGGAGAAGGAGCCGAGAAAAGCCAATGCACGATAAAACAATGATGTATGCCAAATGCAAAAGAATTACAGTGATCCTCGTGCTCTACATACATGATGCAAAACATAATTGAAATTTTATCTATATGGATGCAAGCGAGAAAAGCCACTCCTTGACAAGCAGTTCTATTCGTGAGTGAAGAACAAGTTAAATTTGTCAAAAAGTCAAGCAGACTAAATGTGTCTTTTAATGGTGAAGTATGGTCCTAGATATTACGAGCACAAACAATCCTAAGAAAGCTCTAAGAGCTGCAAGTGCAGGTCCCATCCTACGTCAAGAAACCACACAACATATGAATACACTTTTTATTATTACCTACTGACGAGTCGCTAAATACGATGATTAATTTGGTCACGTTGTAGCACGTGTACTTAGCGATTTAGTAAGAACCGAGAGAAAATCTCCGTGAAGAGTGTCTCGGCTTAATTTATATCCCGGGCAAGTCCGGGGTCGAACTCAAGGAGGCAAAGGAACAACTTGGGGTTAATTTGAAAAGTTAGATCTTGATTTCCAATGCGGTTTCTTTATTTTTTTTAATGCAAAAACAAATGCAAAATGTGAATGCCGGTGAATTAAGACACTAAGAAAACACACAACAAGGCCAAATTAATTTTAATGTCAAATTAGTCCAATTCAGCCAAATTATATTTTTCCTAGAGTCCTAATCTAGAGATGAACACAAAACACATTTTTTTGGAATTTTAGGGGTTAAAATGCAATAAATAAAAATGCACATGTTTTATGGGTTTTTCGCAATTTATCACAAAAACAATAAGCAAAAATTATGAAAAATTTACTGAAATGAAAACATGATGCAAGGAAGCTACAGTAATATTTTTGGAATATTTTGACAAAATATGAATTTTTAGGTATTTTTGAGTTCAAACAGAGTGACAATGAGTAATTAATTCCTAATTAATCCATAATGTCAAATTAATCAGAGTGCGAATTATCTCAATTAGATATTTATATAAACAATCCAGGAGAATTGAATTTTTGCAAAAACAATGTATGTGGATTTAATTAAAAATCAAGTATGAATTTTACTCTATAATTTATTTCAAGTACAAGACGACTCCACTTTGGATGAAATTTGGACAGTAAGTTAAACACTCTTGAAGGCATCATATATAATTTTTATAGAAATTTTAGAGCAACCGTGTGTGAGATATAAATTTAAGTGCTCAAAATGGGTAAAATATGTAGAATTTCAGTTCACAATTTTAATTAATTACCCACAACTCACAAAAATACAAATAAATATTCAGAATGTAGAAAATTAGTTGCTCAACATAACAGCATTTTTCATTGAATAAAATGGTGCTTAAAAAATATCCAAATTAATAAGTGAAGGTAGGATTGTATATGCAAAATCTGTGAGCAATATAAACAAACAACTATACACAAGGACCTTCTTGTAATTATAGAAACTTAAGATTAAATATATGCAAATTTTATAATAAAAAAACCTTCCTTCTTCATCCTGGGAGGAAACGAAGGTGGAGAAGAACCCAAAAGGGCTTGTCGACGGTGGCGCGGGACGGCGGTCTGGGACGGTGGCGCGGAGGCATGCAGCGTGCGGCGGTGGCGTGTGGGGGGGTGGCGGCTTGGACGGCACGAGTGGCGGAGATGGAGGCGCGGCGGCCGCATGCGCGGCTGCGTGAAGGATGAAGGGGGGAGCTGCGGTGAGGGCGAGGAGCGGTGCCGGCCGCGGCTGCGCCGAGCGGGCGGCGCGAGCCCGGCTGGGCAGTGATGGAGGAGAGGGGGGTGGCGGGCGGCGTCGCCTACCCGTGGAAGGAGGGAGGCGGCGCTGGCCGCTGCCTCTTTTGTTTTTTTATTTTTCTTGTTTTTTTTAATTTCTGCTTTTAAAAGAAACTTCTTTCTTTGTTTAAATTTTTTTATATTTTTTAATTTTTTTAAACAGGAATGCAAATAAAAATTACAATGAAGGGGGTTTTATGGTGAGGGAATGATGAAGATGGGGATGAAATACAAGGGAACAAAATATGAGATAAACAAAATAAGAAGGGACATGAGAAAAAATACTTACCTCAATTTTCGTCGGATTTGCGGAGCAGCTACGCTGGACTCCTGTCGTCGCCTCTATCCAATTGGCGAAACAAAAATTGGAGACGCTACGCGAGCTCGATGGAGAACTCGTGACGCGGAACGGAGCTCCGCGGATCTCGCCTGAAGGAGGTCGTCGCTTGAGAAAGACGCTTCGCCGCTGTCACCAACAAAACACTCCAAGCTCTCTCCTTTTTTCTATTAGAATGGCGGATGAGAAAAATGAGGATGTACAAATGAATATAAAGAGAAGAGAAAGGGAAGTTAGAATGGTGGTGGTGTTGAATGGGAGGTTAGATTATTGGTGGAGTTGAATGGGAGGTTGAATGAAGAATATGGAGTGGAATGGAGGTTATTAAAAATGGTGGAGTTGAATGGGAGGTTGGTGGTAAAAGAGTAGAATGGTGGTTATTGTAGAGAATGCAAAATAAATAAATAAATAAATAAAATAAAGTAGGCTACTTTAATTACAATATAATAAAAGAGAAGAAAATAAATAGTAGAGAATTTACAAGGGAATACATACAACATGTACAATTTTTTGTTTACTTTTCTAATTTATATTTTTTTGTCTTTTTAATAAGAGATATTTATAACAGAAAAATACTATAAAATAATATAAATAAAATACAACACAACAATGATAGAATTAAAAAATGAGGAAAGAATGAATATATACAAAATATACAATGTACATCTAGGTCCCAAAACCCAACTTTTACAAATGAGCTCCGATTTTAATGAAACCACTTCCGTTGGATAGATAATTTTCTAACTTGAACTTTAAAAGTGAGTTTGGTGAATTTAGAGTTCATACGGAGCGGGAATTTAGCTTGGAAGTTGGTCTTTACGGCTTTTTCCTATTAGGATCTAGGAGCAGTTATTTGAGATATAATTTGTTTTGTATTTTTGTATTTTTATATACATTGATGTGAACATGTTGGAGAATGAATTAGCCAAAAAGGAGTTAAAATGAAATTATTAAAAATATATGAAGTTTTGGACTATTTACATGTATAAAACTCCTTTATTTTTGCGGCTTTTTATTGTTAAATTCTTTTGTACAATCTAATATACAATAATTAGTATGTTTTATTTACAAGAGGTATTTTTTAAATTTAATGATTTTATGGACATTTATTTGGGATTTTACTCGTGGATTTTGCTAAGATCAAGATATTGAGATGATTAATCGTGGATTCATCACCCCCCTATACTTAAACTTTGCTAGTCCTCGAGCAAATAAAGAATGAATAAGTTGGATTAACCCCTGATTGTGCACGTGAATGCAAAACTTGATCCGTTCAAGAACTCTCAGTTTTAGAGATCCTAAAATTCTAAGCTGAAACAAGCTCTAGTCAAAAGGTATCCAATTTCTCTAATCATCAGACTCTCTTTGTATACATATATAGTAGGGATATGACTTTAAGTGTTGATCGCAGTTACAAGAGTAGAGTCACAACGTCACCCAAAGTTCCAGTCCAAGAGACTCTCCTAAGGACTCGGTCCTCAACACTAGGGAATAAATCATTTCATGCATCCAATCCACCGTCTCTTTAGTTGTCAGACTTGAAAGTGTAGATGGAAGGCCAGTTGATGGAGGGCATAGGATTGTGTCATTTCTTCTCCTTTTTCATTGGAACAAGGATCCTCCCGAGTGCCTTATTACTCAACGCATATTTTTGGTGTTGATCAGTGCGTCCGTCAAGAGAAGTTGGAGCCGTCTGCACTTGTTTTCCTGGGAGAACACCGGGGTGTGTCTTTTTTGAGTATCTATTATACCTTCTACACCCAGACTTGTAGCATTTACGATGCAGAGCCCTTTTTTGGTGCAAGCCCGACTCCTGGTCCTAATAGCGGTGGTCCAAGTGGACACTTTTGAAATGGTTGGGAGCGCTCGCCTTTGGTGGAAGCTCTTTTGATAATTGACTTTGTGGAATGAGAGCTTTTCTTTGACATTTCATTGATTTGTAGTATTTTGGCTAGCTCCACTGCTTTTACCAAGAGTTGGCGCACAATGATCAACAATTTTTTTATTTTATCACACCCTGGCACATAGGTAAATGTCAAGAGATAGTACAAGAACCATGTTCTCATACTGGCTAAAGATGCTGATACTCAGGTTTCATGAAGCCTTCATTGATTTTATCCCATCCTCGAGCATCATTAAATCAAGTCCAAACTCAAATCCCCCATCCCAATTTTTCAAGTGAAATTTCAACTCATCTCATCATAACTGCAGTCGTGTATGTGAGGTGCTGATCATATTCTTAAGGTAGAGACTAAGCATGCAATATAGCATACAAATCTTTCAAACTAGGGAAATTTGAATAATTAAGTCCAAGACCCTAATGACTAAGGTTGGTTAACTCAAAATCTCAAGAGCTCATAAACCAAGTGTTCATGAACATCACTAGTCTTGTGTGAAAGTGAATGTGTCAGGGGTTAAACCAACTTATTAGTTAGTTTTTTTAGTGTTTTTTTATGATTTTTTGTTAAGTTTTACAAAAAGTTTTTTTTTCAAAAAGTTTTTTTTGACAAACAAAGGCAAAGAAATTTTTTTTGTTAGAAAAGTTTTGCTCTTTTTCTCAACAGTTTTTTTTGAAAGATAGGTGGATAAGAAAGGACTTTTTTTAAAAGAGGATTTTTTTTTTTGAAAAATTTTTTTGAAAAGTTTTTTTCTTTATCTTTTTTTGAAAAATATAGATAAATAAGAAAGGACACATTTTTTTTTGAAAAATTTTTTTGAGTAAATAAGAAAAGAGAACAAAAAAACTTTTTTTTGAAAAGTTTTTTTAAGAGATTTTTTTTGAAAAAGTTTTTTTACCCACCCCATAATGATTGTATAATATATACAAAAATACGAGAAAGTACGAGCTATGGGTAAAGTATATATGTAATATATATACACGCCCCCCTATACTTAGCATGTGATATGTCCTCATGGCACAAGAAGCGGGAAAAAGACATAGCTCCTGCTAAGCATAGGATGGCTAAAATAATAAACAATATAGAAGTCGATCCGCCCCCCCTATACTTAGGCTCTGGACATCCTAAGTGTAGAATAAGAGAAAAAATGGGGTGGACGAGGTCAAGAGGAGAAATTGATGAGTATGTACACACAGCGGGCATCGGCTCCCCCTATACTTAGGCTCTTGGTAAGCCTAAGTATAGGACAAGAGTAAGTGTGAGAACCGATGTGATCTGGAGAATATACAAAGAAGGGAGAATGTACAAGAGTGATTGAATCTTCTAAGATGTTGAATCTTGATGCTGCATCTTCATGACGAGTAATAAGATGTATCTGCTCTGTGCTCACTCTGTATGAAGTTGATGACCTCGACTTGGACTAACTGCTCTTTCGAATCAACAAAATGCTTCAACAGTTGCCCATTCACCACATGAGATTGTGCACCATCTGTGAGATCAGCTATCTCTACACTTCCATTCTCGTGCACTTTCTTAACAACAAAGGGACCGGTCCATTTAGATTTGAGCTTCCCATGGAACATCTTCAACCTGACATTGAACAACCATACCTTTTGTCCAGGGACAAAGTCTTTGCACCTAATATGCTGATCATGCCATCTCTTTACTTTGTCCTTATAAATCAAACTGTTGTCATATGCCCTGTTTCGGATTTCCACGAGCTCGTTCAAGTTCAAGTCTCGACAAAGCTTCCCTAGGTGACAACTCCAATTAATCTTCTTAATTGCCCATTCGGATTTATGAATCAATTATGCGGGCAAATGGCATGGCTTGCCATAGATCATTCTAAATGGTGAAATACCCAATGGTGTCTTGTAGGATGTCCTATAGGCCCACAGAACTTGGTCCAAGAGCTGAGACCAGTTCTTCCTATCAGGACGAACCAATTTCTGTAAAATACTCTTCACCTCTCTATTCGAAACCTCTGCCATGCCGTCGGACTGTGGGTGGTAAGGACTAGTAACTCTATGCTGAAATCTATAGTCCTTAGCTAAAGATCTCACATCTCGGTTCACAAAATGGCTACCCCCATCATATATCAAAACTTTTGGCACCCCGAACCTAGAAATAATATGGTCTCTCACAAACTTAAAGACAGTCTTGCTGTCTGCGGTTCGGGTTGGGATAGCCTCCACCCACCTGGATAAATAAACAACCGCCAACAATATGTACTCATGTCCTTGGCTGTTGGGAAAGGGACCCATAAAATCTATGCCCCATGCATCAAAAACGTCACAAATAATCATCGGTTGCATGGGCATCTCATCTCTTTGTCCAACTGTCCCTCCCATCCTTTGACAGATAGGGCACGACCGTACAAAATCAATAACATCTCTAAACAAGGTCGGCCAATACAATCCACATTGAATTACTTTGTGAGCGGTTCTCATTCCCGAATGGTGTCCTCCAGCCTCAAGTGAATGACAATATGTGAGGACACTCTGATATTCCTCCTGAGGAATACACCTTCTCCAAACGCAATCCGGTCCTTCGAAGAAAAGGAAAGGATCATCCCAGTGGTATCTCCTTGAATCCGACTTCAGTCGGTCAATACTGCTCCTAGTCCAACCATGGGGAACCTGCTTGGAGACAAGATAGTTCACCATATTGGAACCGCGGTCGAGCGACGACAGCCCTCTCTCCGGTGAGATCCGTTGATTTTTGGCCAACATCGCAGCCGCATCCGCGCTTTGCTCGAGCTCATCGCTCGCCCGTGATTCGAGCGAAGACCGTGCTCTCGTGAGCACTTCATAGGCGACCGTCCATCTTAGGTAATTTTATCTTCATCTTCATGTCATCATTTGTTTATTTGCAAATTTTTTAGTACATAACATTACCACCTACATATCATCCTTTTCATCATGACAACCATCACACCATCATTTTATTCCCCACTTTTTTATGTATATATTATTTCTTATTTAACAAAATTAAAAAAAAACTAAAAAAATTTAAAGAAAAAAATGGTATTATTACAAAAGTAAAAAATAAAAAAATTAACAAAAAAATAAAAAAAATCAACGGACAGGGGAACAACCGCTCAACAGCCGCCGCCCCCCATCTCCTTTCTTATCCATCCAAGCAGCTCCGCCGCTTGCCGCCGCAGCAGCGCCTCCGCGCGCGGCCAGCGCTCCCATCGTCGCAGCCGCCGTGCGCGGTCGGCGCTGCTGCCTCCACTGCAGCCATGCGCGGCGCCGCCGCCGTCGCGCCACCCTCTTCACCGCCTCGCCATCTGCCCCAATGGCGCCATCTGACGAGTCGCTAAATACGATGATTAATTTGGTCACGTTGTAACACGTGTACTTAGCGATTTAGTCAGAGCCGAGAGAAAATCTCCGTGAAGAGTGTCTCGGCTTAATTTATATCCCGTGCAAGTCCGGGGTCGAACTCAGGGAGGCAAAGGAACAACTTGGGGTTAATTTGAAAAGTTAGATCTTGGTTTCCAATGCGGTTTCTTTATTTTTTTAATGCAAAAACAAATGCAAAATGCGAATGCTGGTGAATTAAGACACTAAGAAAACACACAACAAGGCCAAATTAATTTTAATGTCAAATTAGTCCAATTCAGCAAAATTATATTTTTCCTAGAGTCCTAATCCAGAGATGAAGACAAAACACATTTTTTTGGAATTTTAGGGGTTAAAATGCAATAAAAAAAATGCACATGTTTTATGGGTTTTTTCGCCATTTCTCACACAAACAGTAAGCAAAAATTATGAAAAATTTATTGAAATGGAAACATGATGTAAGGAAGCTAAGTAATATTTTTGGAATATTTTGACAAAATATGAATTTTTAGGTATTTTTAGTTCAAACAGAGTTACAATGAGTAATTAATTCCTAATTAATCCACAATGTCAAATTATTCAGAGTACGAATTATCTCAAATAGATATTTATATAAATAATCCAGGAAAATTGAAATTTTGCAAAAACAATGTATGTGGATTTAATTAAAAATCAAGTATAATTTTACTCTATGATTTATTTCAAGCACAAGACAACTCCACTTTGGATGAAATTTGGACAGTAAGTTAAACATCTTCAAGGCATCATATATAATTTTTATAGAATTTTTAGAGCAACTGTGTGTGAGATATAAATTTAAGTGCTCAAAATGGGTAAAATATGTAGAAATTCAGTCTCACAATTTTAATTAATTACCCACAACTCACAAAAATACAAATAAATATTCAGAATGTAGAAAATTAGTTGCTCAACATAACAGCATTTTTCATTGAATAAAATGGTGCTTAAAATATATCCAAATTAACAAGTGAAGACAGGGTCGTCTATGCAAAATCTGTGAGCAATATAAACAAACAACTATACACAAGGACCTTCTTCTAACTACAGAAACTTAAGATTAAATATATGCAATTTTTACAATAAAAAAACCTTCCTTCTTCCTCCTGGGAGGGCACGAAGGTGGAGAAGAACCCAAAAGGGCTTGTCGGCGGTGGCGCGGGACGGTGGCGCGGAGCGCGGCGGTGGCGCGGAGGCACGCAGCGCGCGGTAGTGGCACGTGGCGGGGTGACAGCTTGGACGGCACGGGTGGCGGAGATGGAGGCATGGAGGCCGCACGCGCGGCTGCGTGAAGGATGTATAATTTTCTAACTTGAACTTTAAAAGTGAGTTTGGTGAATTTGGAGTTCGTACGGAGCGGGAATTTAGCTTGGAAGTTGGTCTTTACGGCTTTTTCCTATTGGGATCTAGGAGCAGTTATTTGCGATATAATTTGTTTTGTATTTTTGTATTTTTATATACATTTATATGAACATGTTGGAGAAAGAATTAGCCAAAAAGGAGTTGAAATGAAATTATTAAAAATATATGAAGTTTTGGACTATTTACATGTATAAAACTCCTTTATTTTTGGGGCTTTTATTGTTAAATTCTTTTGTACAATCTAATATACAATAATTAGTGTGTTTTATTTACAAGAGATATTTTGTTAATTTAATGATTTTATGGACATTTATTGGGGATTTTACTCGGGGATTTTGCTAAGATCGAGATATTGAGATGATGAATCGTGGATTCATCACCTACAAACACGAGAACCTGAATTGGAACTGCTGTAAATGCAAACTTTTTTCCTTTTACACATTCTCTCAAAAACCACTCGTTTCAATTCGATGTAGGTTCCTCGACATGCCTGGTAAAGCACCTTCCATTCCTCGTGTTCCTCGCACTAAAATAACAATGGTCAGAGAGAGATTGACACAAATTAAATGTCGAAAATGAGCAGAAAAATATTCACAAGAAAAACCAGGAATCAGACTAACCCGGGGATGGAAAACCTAAAATCTATTTTTTCTAAAAATTAACCTAAGACATGCCTCCCCGGCAATGCTGCCATTTAAAAAGCCGTAGACTACCCTTCTTAATTTAATACGACTAACGATTAAATTTATTGATGTTCATTGTAGTCAGGTAAAATTGGACTTATCAAAACCATTTGGATGAATATGTCGATAAAATGCAAGCAGACATTTTTTTATTTTACTTGGGCAAGCCCAAGGTCGAACTCAGGGAGGCAACTTTTTCCTTAGGCAAATTCAATGCTGACTTTGATGTTGGGTTTTCAGGAGAATATTTTTTTTTGTTTTTTATGCAATTTAAGAAATGCAATGCAATTCAGGCCAAATACGAGGGTTAAAAATATGAAGTATAGTCAAATTAAGTCCAAAAATTATGAAACTTGGCTAGAATATTAAATGCAATGAGATTAACCTATTATATTTTTTTAGAATTCCTGACTCTATATGAATTAACTAAGAATTAAAAATGAATGTAGGGAGTTTTTGGCAAACTTAATTTTAATAGATATCAAATTAAATCATTTTCAGAGATAAAAATTATCCTAGATAGTTCTATGTGAGAGGCTTCCAGCAAAATTACTAGACCTAAAAAATTATTAATTTTGAATCTATTAAAAATCAATTAAGCAAAACACTAATTAATTTATTAAGGCCTCATTACGTGTGCAAATGATATAATTTTATGCGCATTGTAGAAAAACTTAAACTAAACCTGTTGTGATTTTCTGGTGATTTTTGGATCAACAATCAATTTAATAATCAATTAAAGGTATACAATGGAAAAAAATATGATATTTTCCACTAAAAGAATAGATTAAATTCCTTGAAGCTCACAAAAATATAACAAGTCCTTGCAATTTTTTGGAATTAAGAAATGATGCTACGTGAGTGTTTAAATTAATATGCAAAGTCGGGGTGCAAAATGCAATACAGAAATAAAATTGAATAAGAAAATATGCTGACAAGACTTGGATGGGATTACCAAAACCACGAGGGTAAATATGCAATTGCTCCAGCTGAGGCATGTAGAGCACGCGAGCTTACTGGAAAGGTCGACTTTTTTGCAATTTTATAGGAGCTCTGAAACTCGACCGCGAATTACCCCATGGTTGCGTACCAATCATGTACGTGTGGACCTTAACATAAATGGTTGAACTTTCGGTGGTTGTTCTGATATATGTTGTTTCGACTGGGTTCTTTATGCAAAATCTCCAGAAGGGAAGTGGTCCTCACATGAAGGGTTCTGGACCACTCCTGGTCTTCTTCCTTGCTACTGTGGGAGAAGTTGGTTGAGCGGCCAAGGGGAGCTACTTGGCAGCCACACACAAGGTGGAGGTCACGTGAGGCTCGACATCGTCGGCGACCACGGGCAGTTTTGGAGTGACAGTTTAGTGCAGTAGCTGGAGAGACACGCGAGCCAATGCAGGGCTTGCGTTGCTTTTGGGCGGTGTCGGGTATGCGATGATCGTGTAAGGTTCATACGGCCTGGGAGATGCACAAAGGTGGCTCTATGTGGTGGTTACCTGACGCAACCGCAGGTGCTGCAGCGGTGGGGTTACGCGCGGGAGTGGGTGATGAATCTATTATTCATCACTCCAAAAGTCAAAAATAGAGCCTTGTTCCCGAGAAAATAGAGGCATATTTCCTTTTATCTTGCATAAATAACACTCATGCATGCATCCATAATTCATGCATTTTAGCAGCTCATCTGCATTTAAATAAGAAGCCAAAAATCCCCTGTAAAATACCTCTTCATCAAAATAACTTCTTCTCTATAATATATGTATATATTCCTTAATAATATAGGGAAGATTGCTAAAAATCACCCTAGTAAAATAGCCCAAATAGCCTAAGAATCCTTGTACATTAAAACACAAATAAAGCCCTCATACAAACCCCAAATTAGGTCTACTCACTTTTAGAATACTACACATTAAAAGACCTTCAAAATGAGACTGATTTTATTGAAATTGGAGCTTGTATGAGAAACTTGGGTTTTTGGATCATTTTGTATACTACATACGTACATTTATGTATCCTTGTATTTATGTATCATATTTGACCTTATCTCTGTCTTTGGTCAACATGAAACTTGTAGATCTCATTAAGATCTACAACTTTCATGTTTTGAGTTTTTCCAAATCCGGCTTCCTCTTCTCTCTACACGTGTTTCTTTCTCCAGCCATTCACAGCAGGCCACGTGGCGCCCTCTGGTTGCGCCACGCGGCCCGCTGCCCATTGTCTTATCCGCCGCCGATCACAACCGTTGGATCACTTCATGGATCCAATGGCTGTGTTCTCTCCACGCCGCTCATTGACCTCAGCCATCAGATCTTCCCCGCGTTCCATCTACGCCATCCGTTAGCGCCTCGTCCAGAACACGACACGTGGCGCTTCATAGGCCACTTGATGGCATCTCCGATCTTACATCTCCGCCGTTATCCCTGGATCTGATTCCATCCCTTCGATCAGACGCAAGGATCCATCTCGACCGCTCACCTCCGCCTTCCCGTCCTCTCGACACGTGGTGCGATCACCGCCCTCTAATCGCACCACCCCAGATCTAATCATACCCGCCCCTTCCCGCCTTCTTCTCCGCCATTGGATCACAAGATCCAACGGCGAGGATTGTGTCTTCCACCTCCAGCGCCTCTCTCTCCCACGTTCTCGAGCTTGCGCGAGGGGCTTGCCCCTTTCTATTTTTGGCCGCACACCAGCCACTCTCGCCGACCGCCAACCTCCCCACGACATCCTCCACTCATCCCTCTCCCTCGCCATCTCCCTCAAGCGCCACCATCTCCACCATACTCGCCCCACGACGGCCACTAACCTCACCTCGTCACCAGCCCGGTCGTCAACTTCATCCTATAAATACTCGATCACCGACCATCTTCACACCCATCCGCCACCCCAGAGAGGAACCTCGAGCTCGGAGCGTCCGATTGGTGACAGAAATTGAGCAAATCCTTGAGCGAAGACAGTCTTCTTCTCCGGCGAGATCCACGGCGCCACCGCCGTGTCGCAGCCGCCCTCCGTGACGCTGCTTGAGCTCGGGACCTTACCGATCCCTCGAGCGACGACCTGGAGCTTCAACTCGAGCTCCAAACCCCAGGTAACCTCCTCCATCTTTGCTTGATCTTCGCTTTGATTTTCCTTTTTATTTCTCCCATTTTATTCGCGTCCCTCAGCCATCTCCTTGCTCCGCTTTCACCTTGTCGAGCTCCGCGGCGGAGCTCTGACCTTCGCGCCGTACTTCACATCCTCTGACATTTCACTTCACCTTCCATCAGCTCCAGCTCCGCCACCTGGGCGGAGCACCATCGCCGTACCACCTACACTTCGCCTTAGGCCTCTCACTCGCACCTCCACACCTCCACTAGCACGCACACGCTTCGGCTATAGACCAAACACCTGCAGGCAACTCACATCCATCATCGGTCGGAACCTCGTCGGAGCTCTTTTCGAGCTTCATCGCCACAGTGCTCCAGCGCCCCTCTTCCACTCCTGAAGTCACCTGAAGCTTCGCCGTACCCTCGCGTGTCTTTCGAGCTACATCAGACTCGCCATCGACAGTCACCCACACCAGGAGGATCGGGCGGAGCCAAGCCTGCCTCACCGGAGCCCCGCCAACTCCTCCGCAGGTGGCGGAGGACCGCTGAGGACGAAGCACAGCCACCGTTGATCATATTGATCGAACGGTCCCTAGCTGTCCACGTCGCCACTCAACCGAAGCATCACATCACCATTGGATCGATCAGTGATCCAACGACCCGCAGCGAGCCACGCCGCCCCCTCCATCGCTCTCTAGTCACCGTTGGATCAGCTTAGATCTGACGAACTCTCATCACGCCACGCGCCATCAACGATAGCCTTTGGATCGATCTTGATCCAAAGGTTCAGAGCACGCCACGACATCGAGTCCGAGCCTCTTCTCCGACAAATAGGCTCGGACCACTCGAAGCTTCACCGAGCCTCAGTCGAACCTCCAGAAGCCCCCGAGCCGCCGACGCCACCCGAACCTAAGTGCCCCACGTGAGCAGCACGTGCGACCTGGGCTATTTGCACAGACGCCCCTGAAGCTTATGGAAATTACAAAAAGGTCCCTGTGCAGCAGACCCCACGCGAGGAGTACGTGTTCCGTGGAGAAATTGCATACAAGTCCTGCATGTTATCGGTAATTGCATTTTAGTCCCTGTCAGCATGTTTAATCTTTAAAGTTTCAATTTCCAGTATTGCATTTACGCCCTTGTGTTTGCACGTGTCCTTAGAGTACATTGTTCATCATTTTGAGATTCTAAAAGTTGCATGTTGTTGGAAATTTTGTCCTCTGCCTATCAGTACACGTGTATGATTTTTGTAGGCTTATTTGAATTATTAATGAATTAATTGGTTCATTGTTGACATATTTTGCCCAGTGATGCCTTTTGATTTTTAATTAATTATCTGTGCCTTCAAAAATTATCAAAAATTCACAGTAGTTTAAGTACACCATTTCTAACACACCATAAAAATTTCATAGCATTTGCACGCATATCGAGGCCTAAATAAATTGTTTAGTGATTTTCTTAAATTAATTTTAGTAAATTCATTTCACAGTAAATTTAAGTCCTGTCAATTTTCCTAGGTGCCTTATCATTAGAACCACCTAGGATAATTTTAGTTCTTGGAAAAATTGTGATTTGATATTTATTAAAAATTAAATTCTGAAAATCACTCTCTCTGTCTATTTAATTCATAGTAAATTCATTTTAAATCGAAAAATTCCAAAAAAATTAGTGTAGGTCATTTTCATCATAAATAACTGTCTGGCCAATTTTCATTATTTTTGGACTTTATTTGATACATCAATTAAATTTAACGTTAAATTGGCTAAGATTGGTCTGCACATGTCTGCATAAGAATTAAAAAGACCAAAAAAATACTCCTTGAAAATCAACGCTTGAATAATTGCTTAAATTCATCTAAGGAGATAGATGCCTCCCTGAGATCGACCTTGGACTTCCACCAAGTAAAAAAAATATTGCCGCTTAAAATTAACTTCAGATTAATCCATAAGTGGTTTTTGATTAACCTCTCGTATCCGACTGCAACGAATTACATTAATTAATTTGGACATTAATTTGACCGAATTAACATAGGGTGCGGGAGCGATATCAAAATGGCGCCGTTGCCGGGGAGGCACGGCTTAGGATAAATTTTAGCAGAATTTTTAGTGTTTGATTTTCCTTCCCCGGGTAGTCTGACCCCCGGTTTTTCTTGTGAATATTTCTCTGTCTTGTAAATTTCTGCATTTTTGTGTCGTTCTTGATCTGACCTCAACTTGTTTTTGTGCGAGGGACACCGGAGTCGAAGACGCTTCGAGGAACACGCATTTGAATTTGTTTGAGTGATTTGAGAGAACCTGTAATTTCATTGTATTTCCACATTTTTTCTCGCATCATTTCCAGCGGTTCCCGTTTGGGATCTCGCGTGTGTAAAGATAGTGGAACTGTGTCCCGTGTGCTGTGTGGGTGAATTGTAATTTAGCTTGCACTAGCGGCTCCTCGAGCCACTCTAGGACTTGTTTGTGCTCGTAATCAATAGGACCACACATTACACATAAAAGACGCACCTAGACCGCAGGACTTAGTTCAAATTAAACTGTTCTTCACGCTAATAGAACTGCCTGTCTAGGAGCGGCTTTTCATCGCTTGCATTTGCATGTAGAGTAAAGTTTTCAATTCTGTATTGCATCCTGCATAAAAAAAGCGAAGGGATCACTGTAAGTATTCTCTACTCAGCATAAGCATCATCGATTTCAACTTGCATTGGCTTTTCTCGATTTCCCCCTTTGATTTTGTCACTTAAATTAAAAAGGAAATTGGGACTGTCCGATAGGCGTGCTTTGTGGTGGATTAATCGCAGTGATAACTTAACTTTAATCGGGACTGCTAACAGTATTGACCAAAAAAAATATAAAATCTGAAAATTATTTGCGGGAGATTAATCCCCGACCTTGTATTCAGGCTGAGTGAGGGTACTTGAGTGTGTGTGAACACCTTAAGGCAGAGCCCAAAGCCCCGCCTTCCATATCACGAGCCAACTGATCTTAGCAATTATCACGAGTGGGATATTTTTAAACTCTTTGACAAGTACCAAGTAGCCTCCGCCCTCACAGGTAGATAGGGGCGAACCAGCGGTACTCTGCGACAAGGCCTAAAAGCTTTGTCAGCCTCCGCCTCAGTGCAGGTAGATAGGGGCACGTCATTGAGTCCCCACTCCGGATAGGAGCAAAGAAAGGGAGGATCGACGGTATCTTAGGCGACAGGATAGACAGGGAAGACGCATCCGGCTCTAAGCCGACTTTCCTCTAGGCTGCGTAATCCTTGCTATTTTGGCTTGAATGTCACACTTAAAAACTGCAAGATAAATTGGACTCAACTTTGAGCCCTTCACTGTGTTGAGTGTGAACCCAGGGTCTTGGATTGTTCTTGTTGCTTGCTTCAGGTAGGAGTAAAATCCTATCTTCTTCCCTCATCAAGATGAGTGATTGGGGAGATCTCGACTCACTATTCACTGATCTCTCTATGAATCCCCCAAGTAACTCGTCTTCCGCGGTCCGAGCGCACCTTGGACCACCCAGGATTCATGACCCTCTTGAGTCCTGGTTTCCTCATGCTCAGGGTGGTTACTCTCAAACCAACCCTTTTATCTCCTCCGAGATTACCGAGGAAGATCATTGCCTCGGTAATCCCTTCCTTGATTTGCCCTCTAACACCGGTCTTATTTTCCAATTCCCAGAACTAGAGGACAAGATGCCGCCAAAAGTTCCACCAGATGAGGAACAAATTAAACAGATTGTTGCCCGCCTCGCTGATGCCGAACAGAGGAATGCAGATCTCACTGCACGGATGGGACAAATCATAGCAGCAGAAGGAATCGACCGACCAATGGTCGATACCTATAACCCGGCGGAGAACGAGATTCAGAACTGGTTGGCACCCGCAGTTCCCGCCCAGGCATTTGAGTTGAAGCCCCACTTTCTTAGTCTGCTTCCGAAGTTCAACGGAAATCTTAATGAAGAACCATACACTTTCCTCCGTGACTTCGAGTTGGTGTGCAACAATCTTAGCCATCCCAATGTTGGCCAAGATTATATTCGGCTGAAGGCCACCCCTTTTGCCTTAGGTGATAAGGCTGCTCATTGGCTGAAAAATTTAGGGGTGGTATGTACCACTTGGATGCAGTTCAAGGACCTTTTCTTGAAGAAGTTCTACCCTCTCAGTAGAACTAATCAGATGAGAACAAAGATCGCCAGCTTTGCTCAAGGAGCCTGCGAACCGTTCCATGAGGCTTGGGACAGGTTCAATGACTTAGTACAGAAATGCCCCTGCCACGGCATTTCAAAGGCGATCTTAGTCCAGACCTTGATATGTGGTTTAACCCCAGAAATGCAGGGGTTAGTCAGTGCCGCCTGTGGAGGAAGCTATCTGAACAAAAATGAGCATGCTGTATGGAAGATCCTAGAGCAGATGGCAGAAACCGGCAGGTCACAGGCCACAAGGGCCTATCAGTTGTCTCCCTCAATCCTATCCAATGAGACAACTAGAAGGACTGTTGCAGATCTGACTGAGGACCTCATCCCCAGCATGGGGATGATCGCCGACAAGCTTACCATGGTCGAGCAGATCCACAAGAGAGTCGCGGAGATGGAGTCTCTTTCAAGCCTTCCCAAGAAAGTGGAGGAACTCTCTGAAAAGGTAGCTAAGATTAAGCTACCCACCCCTTCTGCACCACCTGTACCTGTACACCGAGTTCATCTTGTACAGGAACAGGCACCGGGGTCTCAGAGTAGCTGGGATCAAACTTATACCCAGCCGAACCATCATGCACCCCCACCAGTGGAAACGGAATATGAGGAGCCTCCGCCTGTATACGAGATTAACGGGCTTTGGTATAGCCGGGACCCGCTAGTCCGGCAAATCGAGATGGGGAAGGATCAGGCGCACCGCCCCGCACCAGTCTACCAAGAGACCAGGCCCGTCACAGTCCCGCGATACCAGTCCAGGCCAGATCATGGGTACCAGCCGCAGCAACGCACCTACCAGCAGGGGCCAGCACCGTCTCACCAGCAGCAGTATCGGCATGGCCAGCAGGGCCAATATAGGACGGCATCAACACCGCAGAAAGCCCAGCCCACCGAATTGGAGTCACTCACCTTGGCGATCCAGACCCTGTCTGATAGGGTCCAACAGATACAGAATGACTACTTGGATATGAGAACCGACATCAATCGGGTTTCTCGTTCCCAGGACCAACAAATGGCGCCAAGGACCCCAATTCCCGCACAGGTTCAGGCCAATCCGAACAGCATGCACCAGGGCCAGAACCGACCTCGGGATCAGGTATATTATTCAGATAATTATCTATCTGAACATGAGATCCTTTCGTACGATAATGTTAATCATATGTCCCTCAGGAGCGGAAGGACCGTGACCATACCTGATCGGGCACGGGCACAAAAGGAAGGAACCTCCGAGAATCTACCTGAGGAGAATTCGGAGGAAGAAGAGGAGGAGCATCCCCACCACCATCCCCATCCAGAAGAAGCGGAAGAAGCGTCACCGGTTTCGCCCAAGCATTTTCCTGTTTGTCAGAGTCCGAGTCAGAGTCTGTGTAAAAGTCCGAGTCAGAGTCTTGTTCAGAACTCAGTTCCAGCAGCTAATGAAAATCTTTCAGTTCCAGAACCTGAGTTAATAATCCCTTTCCCCCAAGCTCTTAAGGGTGGAAAGCAGAAAATCCAAAAAATCCAAAAAGATGACCCTGAGATGGCTGAATTCTGTAATAAACACATCAAGGTCACAATCCCTTTTGACAAGTTCGTGGAAATAACCCCTGCATTCCAAAAATACCTTAAGGTGAGATGCACACCTTCTAGGGTTAGCAGGAAGATCAAAAGCCGTGTTGAGAAACACGTTCTCTCAATAGCCACGACTTGTGCAATAAAGAACTCGTTTCCTCGGAAACGAAGAGACATGGGTGCACACTATGTAGAGAGTCATGTTGATGACATTGCGTTTGCACGCACTCTCCTGGACAATGGTTCCTCAATTAACTTAATGCCCACTGCCCTCTATGAGCGGCTTAATCTCGGACCTCTTAGGAAATCTAGAGCTATTCTGCAGTTTGCTGACAAATCCACTAAGAGGTCCCAAGGAGAGTTAAGGAACATTGTGATCAGAGTCGAGGGACAAGAATACATGGTGGACTTTACTGTCCTGGATATGGAAACCCCTCGTAATTGGAGAGATTCCCAGATCATTTTAGGTAGGCCCTTCCTCAGAACTGCGGGGGCCTTATTTGATTATAAAACTGGGAAGATTCAGTTCCAAACTCCCGGCGGAGATGAGGAATTGGAGATGAAGCAGACGAGATGGCAGAGACCGGATTCCGAATCCAGCACCGAGTACTCTTCTACCGAGACAGACTGTGTATATGTAGACGTAGTTGGGCCATGGAGACAGAACCCAGCCAGCATTAATGTGTCCATCTCCTTTGAAGATGATCCAGTGCATGAGTCAGTCTGCGAGATTCTGAGGAACGAGTACAACTCTGAACCTGCATCGCCCTACATCTTCGATGACGTAGAGGCCCAGTGGGGCCTGTCAGTCCTTACATCCTTAGGACAATCGGAAGATGAGGATGACGAGTCGGACGAGGCGTTTGCCGATTGTATGGAAAATTTTGACGATCCGACTCCAAAGCCGCGCTTGGTGGCAGCTATTACAGAAAATGATCCAGCCACTTCCAACACCGAACCAGATCAGATTGAGCTAGACTTCTTAGATGACCACACTATACCTGAGCTCAAACCTCTTCCCACAACACTGAAATATGCCTTCCTTGCGGGCCAAGACAAGAAATTTCCGGTCATTATCAGTTCGCAATTGACCGAGGAGCAGGAATCTCGCTTGCTAGAGATCCTGGAGAAAAACCGCAAGGCAATAGGCTGGAGCATTTCCGATCTCCATGGGATAAATCCCACTCTGTGTTCGCACCATATTTACTTGGAGAATGAAGCCAAACCCTCTCGTGAATTCCAACGCCGGTTGAATCCAAATTTACGAGAAGTGGTGAAAAAAGAGATAGAAAAATGGTGCGACGCGGGTTTTATTTACCCAATCTCCGACTCTAAGTGGGTGGCCCCAATCCATGTTGTCCCGAAAAAGTCGGGAATTCAGACGACCACCAATGAGGACGGAGAGGAGATCGTGACGAGAATACCCACGTCATGGCGCGTCTGTGTGGATTACAGACGCTTAAATGCCGCGACGAAGAAGGATCATTTCCCTCTACCATTCATTGATCAGATCTTAGAAAGATTAGCGGGAAAAGAATTCTTCTGCTTCCTTGATGGGTTCTCGGGCTACAATCAAGTAGCCATAGCTCCAGAGGACCAGGAAAAGACCACGTTCACATGCCCCTTTGGTACCTATGCTTTCAGGCGCATGCCCTTTGGGCTATGCAATGCTCCAGGTACTTTTCAAAGGTGCATGATTGCTGTATTCGCCGAAATGGTCGGCGAATTCCTGGAAGTCTTCATGGATGACTTCTCGGTCCACGACGACTCTTTTGATTCCTGCCTTAGGAATCTGGACCGAGTCCTCAAAAGATGTTGTGAAGTCAATCTGGTGCTCTCCTGGGAGAAAAGTCACTTCATGGTGACGGAGGGCATAGTGTTGGGGCATGTCATCTCCAAGAGAGGAATGGAGGTTGACCCTGCCAAGGTGGACGTGATCAGACGACTCCAGCCACCAACCAACGTAAAACAGTTGCGGTCGTTCCTCGGGCATGTCGGATTTTATCGAAGATTTATCAAGGATTTTTCTAAGATTGCCCGACCGCTAACTGAGCTTTTAGGCAAAGACACGGAGTTTATTGTAGATCACAAATGTCTTGAGGCCTTTAAGCTTTTACAAGGAATGATCATGGATGCACCCATTTTACAAGCCCCAGATTGGTCTCTACCTTTTGAGATCATGACGGATGCCTCAGATTATGCTGTTGGGGCTGTATTGGGACAAAGAAGAGATGGTGTCCCATTTGCAATTCACTACGCAAGCAAAGTGCTTGATTCTTCTCAGCGTAACTATACAGTTACCGAAAAGGAAATGCTTGCGGTAGTGTTTGCCTTGGACAAATTCAGATCCCACTTAATCGGATCCAAGGTAACCGTGTTCACAGACCATACGGCACTACGATACCTGATGGAGAAGAAGGACGCGAAGGCGCGTCTTCTTCGTTGGATTTTACTTATCCAGGAGTTTGATTTGGATATCCGTGATAAACCTGGTAAGAAGAATGTAGTGGTCGATCATCTTTCTCGTCTCGAAGATCTTAATACTTCTGAGGTTTCACCAATTCGAGACTCCTTCCCTGACGAGTCGATTTTTGTTATCGACTCACTCCCGTGGTACGCCAATATCGTGAATTATCTTGTCTCCAAGAAAGTTCCCGAAGATTGGCCCAAGAGCCAAATCGACCGACTAAAGTCGGACGCTAGACACTACCATTGGGAGGATCCGATCCTTTTCTTTGAAGGACCGGATTGTGTCTGGAGACGTTGTATTCCTCAGGAGGAATCCCAGAGTGTCCTTTCTTTATGCCATAGCTTAGAGGCAGGAGGACACCACTCCGGGAAGAGGACCGCATGGAAGGTACTTCAGTGTGGCTTCTACTGGCCGACTCTGTTTCGCGATGCCACCGCCTTCGCGAAGTCGTGCCCAGTTTGCCAGAGAATGGGAGGAACTGTTGGTTCCAAGGATGAGATGCCAATGCAGCCGGTCATCATTTGTGATGTCTTTGACGCCTGGGGCATCGATTTCATGGGCCCATTCCCTGTCAGCCACGGGTTTGAATACATCCTTCTTGCGGTAGACTACCTATCCAGATGGGTGGAGGCTATCCCGACCCGAGCCGCAGACAGCAGGACTGTCTGTAAATTCATCAGAGAGAACATAATCTCTAGGTTCGGGATCCCCAAAATGATGATATCAGACGGGGTAGCCACTTTGTGAATCGGGAGGTGAAGAAACTCCTGAAGGACTACGGCATCGAACACCGTGTCGTGAGTCCTTACCACCCACAAACCAATGGTATGGCTGAGGTGTCGAATAGGGAGGTGAAAACCATATTGCAAAAGCTTGTCCGCCCGGACAGGAAGGACTGGTCTCAGATCTTGGATCAAGTCCTCTGGGCGTATAGGACGGCTTACAAGACACCGTTAGGCACCTCCCCATTCCGAATGGTATTCGGAAAGCCGTGCCATTTGCCCGCAGAGTTAGTTCACAAATCAGAATGGGCAATAAAGAAGGTCAACTGGAACACACACCTGGGTCAGAAACAGAGAGACATGGATCTGAATGAGCTTGTGGAAGTCAGAAACCGAGCATACGACAACAGTTTGGTATACAAGGACAAGGTGAAGCGTTGGCATGATAGATATATCAGACGAAAGACCTTTGTTCCTGGACAGAAGGTATGGTTGTTCAATGCTAGGCTGAAGATTTTCCAAGGCAAGTTGAAGTCTAAGTGGACGGGACCATTTGTCGTCCGTACGGTGCATGATAGTGGATGTGTCGAGATCTCAGATCTCGCAGATGACGCACCGACATTCCTAGTGAATGGGCAGCTGTTGAAACACTTCGTCGAATCTAATGAGCAGTTAGTCCATGTCGAGGAGATTGTATTCATGCGCGAGACAGATACAGCAGATTCACATCAAGCCGCGTATGAGACCTTGCAGCAGTGAACTCCAGCCATCCGCAGCATCTCGAAAGATTCAGACCGATTCATCTGTATATATCATCATTCTTGTACAACCTACCCTTTCTCCCGCGACTTTAGTAACCCATCCCCGCCTCATCAGATCACTATCTTAGACTATACTTAGGATAACCAGATCCTAAGTATAGGGGGAAGGGTCACCTAAGTCGGTTCACTGTACATTCTCCAGATCACATTGGTCCTCATACTCATTTCCTACCTATACTTAGGTTGACCTTCGCCTAAGTATAGGGGGGACCGATGCCCGCATTGTATACTCATTCATTTCTCTTCTGTCCCGCATTCGCCCCATTTTTGATCTTCTTCTCTACTTAGGCTTCCATAGCCTAAGTATAGGGGGGGGGGGCGAGATGATTTCTATACCTTTTTGGCTCTCCTACGCTTAGCACGAGCTATGTCTTTTCCTCGCTCTTAGTGCTCTGAGGACATAGCACACGCTAAGTATAGGGGGGCGTGTATATATTACATATATACTTTACCCATAGCTCGTACTTTCACGTATTTTTGTATATATATTACAATAATTACGGGTGGGTAAAAATCGGAAAAAAAAACTTTAATAAATAGGCTTCTTATTTACTCTTGCATATCATCTCTGCATAGAAAAATAAAAAGAGTCTTGCATTTTCATAGCATGACATCTCATCTCATTTGCATAAGTTGCTTATGCAAAGTGAAAAGCTAGTGGGTTCTGGACCAACTTGTGAGCAGATATTAGGGATGAAAATGACTTGACCTTAATCCACCTAATTTCAGAGGAACCTTATAGGAACTGGAGTTAAGATTTTTTCAGGTCAGGTGACTTAATTCTTTAAGTCTCCAAGTCTATGTTCATATGTCATCTTGACAAGCCTGAATAGAGCACTTAACAACACACACATGACTCTTGGAGACAATGGCTTAACATGCACCAGCACTTTACACATGGCTCTCTACGGATGAGGTGATAAGGAGACAGTTTCCTTTAGCTTGGGGTAGCATATGAGGGTAGTACTTCTAGGCGGAACCTCTCTTCTTCTTCTAGTGAAGGAAGTGCGTCTCAACTTGGACTAGTGGTGATGAAGGCTAAAGACAGAAGCAGTGGGTTGCAATAAAGCTTCAAAAGAGGGATAGTCTACTGGCTCAAGAGGAAATTTCTTATATCTATGCTGCATCATGTATGTACAAAGGCATGTTTGTTGAAAAAAAATGCCAAAAAGAACTCCAAAAAAGTGGTGGGTCGGATTGAAAATTTAATAACCCCACCGGAGTATATGTAGTCAAGAAAAGCAAAAGCTTATGGTCACCATGTTACTTGCAGCGGGAGACTTAGCTACACTGGCTGAGCTTCCAAAAGTCTATACTTCTTCCTCCTCTTCTTGAGTCGGTTGAACTTGAACTTAGAAGGGAATACCCCGCTTCTTGAGGAAAGAGTTGCTAGCCCGAGGCATTAGAGTTACCAGGTTGGGGGAGATTGCTTCTTTGTTACTTTTGAGGTGGGGAGTCATTTATCACTTACACTGCATGAAAGGATTCATGGTCATTAGGGTTTGTGTATGTAGACTTGTTCTGATTAGGCGAGTTGAGGAGTCTTGAATAGAAGACTTGTGGAACTTGAAGTCTGTTAAGTCTTAAACTCAGATCCCGATAAGGTTCCGACACATGATTAATCCAAAGGTCAAGTCTAGCTCTATTTTTAACTTTTGTTCATGACCTTGGTATGGAACCCAATTTCATTTCACTCTTGCATTTCATTTAGTTGCTCGGGGACGAGCAAGGTTTAAGTATAGGGGGTTGATGAATCTGTTATTCATCACTCCAAAAGTCAAAAATAGAGCCTTGTTCCCGAGAAAATAGAGGCATATTTCCTTTTATCTTTCATAAATAACACTCATGCATGCATCCATAATTCATGCATTTTAGCAGCTCATCTGCATTTAAATAAGAAGCCAAAAATCCCCTGTAAAATACCTCTTCATCAAAATAACTTCTTCTCTATAATATATGTATATATTCCTTAATAATATAGGGAAGATTGCTAAAAATCACCCTTGTAAAATAGCCCAAATAGCCTAAGAATCCTTGTACATTAAAACACAAATAAAGCCCTCATACAAACCCCGAATTAGGTCTACTCACTTTTAGAATACTACACATTAAAAGACCTTCAAAATGAGACTGATTTTATTGAAATTGGAGCTTGTATGAGAAACTTGGGTTTTTGGATCATTTTGTATACTACATATGTACATTTATGTATCCTTGTATTTATGTATCATATTTGACCTTATCTCCGTCTTTGGTCAACATGAAACTTGTAGATCTCATTAAGATCTACAACTTTCATGTTTTGAGTTTTTCCAAATCCAGCTTCCTCTTCTCTCTACACGTGTTTCTTTCTCCAGCCATTCACAGCAGGCCACGTGGCGCCCTCTGGTTGCGCCACGCGGCCCGCTGCCCATTGTCTTATCCGCCGCCGATCACAACCGTTGGATCACTTCATGGATCCAATGGCTGTGTTCTCTCCACGCCGCTCATTGACCTCAGCCATCAGATCTTCCCCGCGTTCCATCTACGCCATCCGTTAGCGCCTCGTCCAGAACACGACACGTGGCGCTTCATAGGCCACTTGATGGCATCTCCGATCTTACATCTCCGCCGTTATCCCTGGATCTGATTCCATCCCTTCGATCAGACGCAAGGATCCATCTCGACCGCTCACCTCCGCCTTCCCGTCCTCTCGACACGTGGTGCGATCACCGCCCTCTAATCGCACCACCCCAGATCTAATCCTACCCGCCCCTTCCCGCCTTCTTCTCCGCCATTGGATCACAAGATCCAACGGCGAGGATTGTGTCTTCCACCTCCAGCGCCTCTCTCTCCCACGTTCTCGAGCTTGCGCGAGGGGCTTGCCCCTTTCTATTTTTGGCCGCACACCAGCCACTCTCGCCGACCGCCAACCTCCCCACGACATCCTCCACTCATCCCTCTCCCTCGCCATCTCCCTCAAGCGCCACCATCTCCACCATACTCGCCCCACGACGGCCACTAACCTCACCTCGTCACCAGCCCGGTCGTCAACTTCATCCTATAAATACTCGATCACCGACCATCTTCACACCCATCCGCCACCCCAGAGAGGAACCTCGAGCTCGGAGCGTTCGATTGGTGACAGAAATTGAGCAAATCCTTGAGCGAAGACAGTCTTCTTCTCCGGCGAGATCCACGGCACCACCGCCGTGTCGCAGCCGCCCTCCGTGACGCTGCTTGAGCTCGGGACCTTACCGATCCCTCGAGCGACGACCTGGAGCTTCAACTCGAGCTCCAAACCCCAGGTAACCTCCTCCATCTTTGCTTGATCTTCGCTTTGATTTTCCTTTTTATTTCTCCCATTTTATTCGCGTCCCTCAGCCATCTCCTTGCTCCGCTTTCACCTTGTCGAGCTCCGCGGCGGAGCTCTGACCTTCGCGCCGTACTTCACATCCTCTGACATTTCACTTCACCTTCCATCAGCTCCAGCTCCGCCACCTGGGCGGAGCACCATCGCCATACCACCTACACTTCGCCTTAGGCCTCTCACTCGCACCTCCACACCTCCACTAGCACGCACACGCTTCGGCTATAGACCAAACACCTGCAGGCAACTCACATCCATCATCGGTCAGAACCTCGTCGGAGCTCTTTTCGAGCTTCATCGCCACAGTGCTCCAGCGTCCCTCTTCCACTCCTGAAGTCACCTGAAGCTTCGTCGTACCCTCGCGTGTCTTTCGAGCTACATCAGACTCGCCATCGACAGTCACCCACACCAGGAGGATCGGGCGGAGCCAAGCCTGCCTCACCGGAGCCCCGCCAACTCCTCCGCAGGTGGCGGAGGACCGCTGAGGACGAAGCACAGCCACCGTTGATCATATTGATCGAACGGTCCCTAGCTGTCCACGTCGCCACTCAACCGAAGCATCACATCACCATTGGATCGATCAGTGATCCAACGACCCGCAGCGAGCCACGCCGCCCCCTCCATCGCTCTCCAGTCACCGTTGGATCAGCTTAGATCTGACGAACTCTCATCACGCCACGCGCCATCAATGATAACCTTTGGATCGATCTTGATCCAAAGGTTCAGAGCACGCCACGACATCGAGTCCGAGCCTCTTCTCCGACAAATAGGCTCGGACCACTCGAAGCTTCACCGAGCCTCAGTCGAACCTCCAGAAGCCCCCGAGCCGCCGACGCCACCCGAACCTAATCGCCCCACGTGAGCAGCACGTGCGACCTGGGCTATTTGCACAGACACCCCTGAAGCTTATGGAAATTACAAAAAGGTCCCTGTGCAGCAGACCCCACGTGAGGAGCACGTGTTCCGTGGAGAAATTGCATACAAGTCCTGCATGTTATCGGTAATTGCATTTTAGTCCCTGTCAGCATGTTTAATCTTTAAAGTTTCAATTTCCAGTATTGCATTTACGCCCTTGTGTTTGCACGTGTCCTTGAGTACATTGTTCATCATTTTGAGATTCTAAAAGTTGCATGTTGTTGGAAATTTTGTCCTCTGCCTATCAGTACACGTGTATGATTTTTGTAGGCTTATTTGAATTATTAATGAATTAATTGGTTCATTGTTGACATATTTTGCCCAGTGATGCCTTTTGATTTTTAATTAATTATCTGTGCCTTCAAAAATTATCAAAAATTCACAGTAGTTTAAGTACACCATTTCTAACACACCATAAAAATTTCATAGCATTTGCACGCATATCGAGGCCTAAATAAATTGTTTAGTGATTTTCTTAAATGAATTTTAGTAAATTCATTTCACAGTAAATTTAAGTCCTGTCAATTTTCCTAGGTGCCTTATCATTAGAACCACCTAGGATAATTTTAGTTCTTGGAAAAATTGTGATTTGATATTTATTAAAAATTAAATTCTGAAAATCACTCTGTCTGTCTATTTAATTCATAGTAAATTCATTTTAAATCGAAAAATTCCAAAAAATTAGTGTAGGTCATTTTCATCATAAATAACTGTCTGGCAAATTTTCATTATTTTTGGACTTTATTTGATACATCAATTAAATTTAACGTTAAATTGGCTAAGATTGGTCTGCACATGTCTGCATAAGAATTAAAAAGACCAAAAAAATACTCCTTGAAAATCAACGCTTGAATAATTGCTTAAATTCATCTAAGGAGATAGATGCCTCCCTGAGATCGACCTTGGACTTCCACCAAGTAAAAAAAAAATATTGCCGCTTAAAATTAACTTCAGATTAATCCATAAGTGGTTTTTGATTAACCTCTCGTATCCGACTGCAACGAATTACATTAATTAATTTGGACATTAATTTGACCGAATTAACATAGGGTGCGGGAGCGATATCAGTGGGTTGCTGATGATCCTAGTGGTGGAGCTGATCATCGGTGGTCGAGTGTTAGAACGCGGTGGTTGGTGGTGCAAGTCTCCTACTAGTGAGGGAGTGGGGTAGCTGCGTATGACCGCGTGGAGGGAGGTGCGAGGTCGATGGCTGTCTTGCAAAAACACAACGGCGGTCGGGGGGTGTGTGCGTACAGAGGTGGAAGGAGGTGAAAGAGGGGGATATTCCCCTGTCAAAAGGGGAACTTGCGATATTTATTTAGCTGGATCGAATAACAGATTAATCAATTGAACAAAGTTCCCCAGAAAATTCAATAAAAATTATTATTGTGTTCGCAATGTGTATTTATCCATTGAAATGAGATTAGTTTTGCGATTTGATGAGCGCGTGATGGAGTGGTGAAGAGAGAGAAAGTAATAAGGAAGAGAGAAGGAGAAGAAGATTACCTGTAGGTGGCAGATGGATGCATGTCGTTATCTTTTGCAATTTTTTTATCATTTTTAGTTCTAGAAAAATAAAAATAAAAATGAAGAAAATTTGAAAGGAATATTTACAATTATATATATTTCTTTGATTTTTTAATTGTTAAGAAGATAAAAGGATAAAATACAAGGGCAAAAAGGTCAAAATATACAATATACAATAGGGGCCTATAACCCAAGTTTCACATACGATCTTCGATGTTAATGAAATTGGTCTCATTCTGAAGGTCTTTCAATGTATATTACTTTACAATTGAGTATACCTAAATCGAGAACTATAAGAGAGAGATATGCATGTTTTAAGGCTCATAGTTTCAAACTTGGATTTGGATTTATTGGACAATTTTACAAGCTAGTATTTTTTTGATATTTTTCATTTATTAGTGTTTGCAATATATACACTATGGAGTTGGTTTTATTGGATTTGGTGTTAGTTTAAAATATATACAAATATGGAATTTACATGTGATTTTAGCTAATATACATGCGAATATTTACAAGTGAATTTGGCTCATTATCTCATGCAAATATGAATGCTAAAATGCAGATATTATTTATGCATGCTTGAATGCTAATAATGCAATATAAGTGGAAATGTGCAGCTAATAACTCGGGAACAAAGCTCTATTTTCAACTTTTAGAGTGATGAATCACATATTCATCAACCTCCTATACTTAAACCTTGCTCATCCCTGAGAATCTAAAATGAAAAGATGAAGTGAAATGATTTTGGGTTCCATACCAAGGTTATGAACAAATGGTTAAAATGGAGCTTGACTCAACATTTGAATTAATTGTGTGGCGGGACCTTATTGAGATAAGAATTTAAGATGTAACAACCTTTAAGTTCCACAAGTCTTCTATTCAAGATGCCTCAACAGTCAGGTCAGAACAAATCCTCATGTACAAATCTTACTTGTACTATGTACGTGAAATATAGCTCTCCACATCAGAAATGGCTAAGAACCAGCCACCTCTAACAAGGTAACTCTAATTCCCCAGTCCAGTAACTCCTTCCTCGAGGAGCGGGGTATTCCCTTCTTAGTTCAAGTGCAACCGGCTCAAGAAGAGAGGGTGGAGAGAAGAATGGATGATAGCCAGTGTAGCTACCTATCCTAGGATGCTTGACCAGTGTAACCAAGTCCAGTTGTAGGCTTCTATGGTATGAGGTTTTGAAGCATATGCCTTGCAAATATACATACTTCGATAGACAATTTATTTTCAATCAGGTCTGTCAATTTTTTGGAGTTCTCTCTTTTCTTTCCTATTCTTTCTTTTTTTCTTTTTCTTCTTTTTTTGAACTATATACAAGGTGTAGCATGTACATCAGGAGACTTTCAGTAGACTATCCATCTTTTGAAGCTTTATTGCAACCCACAGCATCCCGTCCTTACAAGTCAATACCACTATATTAGGTTGACATGCACTACCCTCCCTAGAGGAGGATGGATGTTTTCACACATGTGCTACTCCAAACAAAAGGATTCTACCTCCTCACCACCTCATCAAGGAAGAGCTACATGCGTGACGCTTGTCCATGTTAGGTCACTATCTAAAAGAATCATGCGTGTGTGCGAAATATTCTACTTAGACTAATCAAGATGACGTGTGAACATAGACTTGCAGACTCAAAGAATTAAGTCACTTGACCTGAAAAATCTTAACTCAAATTCCTATAAGGTTCCTCTAAAATTAGGTAGATTAAGGTCAAATTAAATCCATCCTCAACATCTATTCATAACTTGGTTCAGAACCCACTAGCTTTCACTTTGCATATGCATGATATGCAGATGAGATGTAGATGACATGCTACAGAGATGAATGAAATGGAAGACTTTTTCCTTTTTTTCTTTTTTTGAAATGAAACGATGATATGCAGGAGTAAATAAGAAGCCTTTATTTTCAACATTTTTGTTTTATTTTCTGGTATACAATAATTTTTACAAGAATATTATTTACAACATTTTTTGGTTTATACAACTTGTACATAATACACATAGTATACAAGTATACATGCAGATTTTTTTGTATACATCCTATTTTACATGAAATTTTACAAAAGTATTATTAAAAGAATTTCCAAATTTATACATAAGTAATATACAAATTTTACAAGTGTTATACTATATACATGTATTTTTAAAAAAATCAATTTTTATCTATACTATAATTATTGAATAATATATACAAAAAAATACGCCAAAGTACGAGCTATGGGTATAGTATATTTGTAATATATACATGCCCTCCTATACCTAGCGTGTGCTATGTCCTCAGAGCATGAAAAGCGAAGAAAAATACATAGCTCATGCTAAGCGTAGGAGATATAAAATTACAAAAAGTATAGAAGTTGCTCCGCCCCCCTATACTTAGGCTCTTGCAGCCAAAGTGTAGAATAAGATCAAAAATTGGGCGGACGAGGTCAAGAGGGGAAATGGATGAGTATATACATGGTGGGCATCGGTCCCCCCTATACTTAGCCTTTGTTCAGCCTACGTGTAAGACAGGGTTGGATATGAGGACATGGGATCTTGAGAATATACAGAGAAAGGTTAAGAGACTCAGGTCACTCCCCCCTCCCCTCGATACTTAGAATCTGTTCATCCTAAGTATAGCAATAAAATGAAAGCATATGGATCCAGTGCGAATGATTCGAATCACTGGGGAGGGAGGGAAAGGAAATATATACAATAAGTGTGACTATATACCAAGATCAAGATCCGAATCTTTTTGATATTGCTGATGGCGAGATCTTAATGTTGCAAGGTCTCATGTGCGGTTCTATGTGTGTTTCCTCAGTCTGCCTCACGCATGAAAACAATCTCCTCAACACATACTAATTGTTCATTAGGTCCAACAATGTGTTTCAACAGTTGTCCATTAACTTGGGATGTTTGTGCTTCATATGTAAGATCTGAGATCTCTACACATCCACTGTCATGCATAGCACGGACTGTGAACGGACCCGTCCACTTAGAATTAAGCTTTCCTTGGAAAACCTACAACTATGCATTGAACAACCATACATTCTGTCCAGGAAAAAAGGCCTTTTGTCTAATAAATCTATTGTGCCAACTCTTCACCTTGTCCTTATACACCAAACTGTTGTCATATGCTTGGTTTCTGATCTCCACAAGTTCATTCAGATCCATCTCTCTCTGTTTCTGCCCTAGTTGTGTGTTCCAATTGACCTTCTTGATTGCCCATTTAGATTTATGCACTAACTCTATGGGAAAATGGCATGGCTTCCCACCACCACTCTGAATGGGGAGGCTCCCAATGGTATCTTATAAGTTTCCCTATAAGCCCAAAAGACCTGATCCAAAATCTAAGACCATTCCTTCTTGTCTAGGCGGACAAGCTTCTGCAATATTGTCTTAACCTCCCTATTCGACATATCTTCCATGTCATCGGTCTGTGGGTGGTAAGGACTAGCGATGCCGTGTTCTATGTCGTAATCCTTTACTAATTTATTCATGTCTCTATTCACAAAATGGCTACCACCATCAGATATCGATACTTTCAGGATCCCGAACCTATAGATGATATGATCTCTGATAAATTTACAGACAGTCATACTGTCTGCAGATTGGTTCGGGATAGCCTCCACCCAACTTGACAGATAATCTACCGCAAGAAAGATGTATACAAAACCATGTCTAACCAGGAATGGGCCCATGAAGTCAATGCCCTAGGTATCAAGGACATCACAAATGATGACAGATTGCACTGGCATCTCATCCTTGGAACAAACTGTTCCTCCCATTCGCTAGTATACTGGGCACGACTTTGCAAAGGTGAGAGCATCACGAGATAGGGTTTGTCAGTATAAGACACATTGTAGTACTTTCCATGCGGTCCTCTTCCTGGAATGGTGTCCTCCTGCTTCCAGACTATGGCAAAAAGTAAGGACACTATGATATTCCTCTTGTGGAATACACCTCCTCTAGACACAATCCGGTCCTTCAAAGAAAAGGATCAGATCCTCCCAATGGAAATGTCTAGCATCCGATTTGAGTCGATATATGTGGCTCTTGGTCCACTCTTCAAGAACTTTCTTGGAGAAAAGATAGATTACTATATTGGAGTACAATGGGAGTAAGTCGATAACAATAACCGACTCGTTTGGAAAGGAGTCTCAAATAGGTGTATCATTAGAAGTATCAAGAATTTTGAGATGAGAGAGGTCATCATCTACTACGTTCATCTTTTCAGGTTTATCTGTAATGTACAAGTCAAATTCCTGTATGAGTAAAATCCAACTAGAAAGACTCTCCTCTGTGTCCTTCTTTTCCATTAGATACTGTAGTGTTTTATGGTCTGTAAACACAATCATCTTAGATCTGATGAGATAGGATCTAAACTTATCCAAGATGAACACTACTACAAGCATCTCCTTTTCGGTAACCATATAGTCACGCTGAGCGAGATCAAGTACTTTTCTTGTGTAGTGTTAAGCAAACGGGATACCATCCCACCTCTATCCTAACACATTCCCAATAGAAAAATCTGAGGCGTTCATCATGATCTTAAATGGAAGAGACCAATCTAGGGCTTGTAGGATCAGGGCGTCCATGATCATCCCTTGAAGTTTCTTGAAGGCATCAAGACATTTATGATGGATAATAAACTCCATATCTTTGCCTAAAAGCTCAGTTAGTGGTCGGGCGATCTTTGAAAAATCATTGATAAATCTCCTATAAAATCCAACATGCCCGAGGAATGACCACAATTGTTTTATGTTGGTTGGTAGCATGAGTCGTCTGATCACATCCACCTTGGCAGGGTTAACCTCCATTCCTATCTTGGAGATGACATGCCCCAACATAATGCCCTCCATCACCATGAAGTGACTTTTCTCCCAAGAGAGCACCAGATTAACCTCATAACATCTTTCGAGGAATCGATCCAGCTTTTTAAAACATGAATCGAAGGAATCACCATGGATTGAGAAGTCATCCATCAAGACTTCCAATAAGTCACTGACCATCTCGGTGAATACTGCAATCATGCACCTTTGAAATGTACCGGGAGCATTGCAAAACCCAAAGGGCATGCTCCTAAAAGCATAGGTACCAAAGGGTAAGTGAATATGGTTTTCTCCTGGTCCTCAGGAGCAATAGCTACTTGGTTGTAGCCTAAGAACCCATCTAAGAAGCAAAAGAATTCTTTTCCCGCTAATCTTTCTAAAATCTGATCAATAAAGGTTAAGGGAAAATGATCCTTCTTCGTTGCGGCATTCAAGCATATGTAATCCACACAGATACACCAAGACGTGGTTACTCGTGTCACGATCTCCTCTTCGTCCTCATTGGTGGTTGTCTAAATTCCCCACTTTTTCGAGACAACATGGATAGGTGCGACCCACTTGGAATTGGAGATGGGGTAAATAAAACCCGTATCACACCAGTTCTAAATCTCCTTCTTCACTGCCTCTCGTAAATTTGGATTCAAATTGTGTTGGAATTCACGAGAAGGCTTATCTTCATTTTCCAAGTAGATATGATATGAACACAAAGCAGGATTTATCCCATGGAGATCGGAGATGCTCCAGCCTATCGCCTTTTAGTTTTTCTTCAGGATCTCTAGCAAGCGAGATTTCTGCTCCTCGGCCAGTCGTAAACTGATGATAACCGAAAATTTCCTCTCTTGTCCTGCAAGAAAGGTGTACTTAAGGGTTGTGGGTAATGGTTTGAGCTCAGGTAAGGTGTGGTCATTAAGGAAATCTAGCTCAATCATTTATGGCTCTATGCTGGTAGTGGTTGGATATGTCTTTGATGTAACTGCCACCAACTCATTCAACTCTGGAGTCGGATCATCAAAAGTATCCAAGCAATCGGTGAAAGCCATGTACGACTCATCATCCTCATCTTCTAATTAATCTAAGGAGAGAAGGACTGACAAGCCTAGCTGGGCTTCTATATCATCGATGATGTAGGGGAATGCATTTTCTATTTGATCTGTGTTGCACTCGCTCCTAAGGATCTCGTAAATTGACTCATGTACAAGATTCTCTACAGAGGAGAGGGACTCATTAGTGTTTTCTGGGTTCTGTCTCCATGGCCCAACGGTGTCTACATGAGCATAATCTTCTTCTGAGGAATTGTACTCGATGCTCGATTCGGAATCAGGACTCTGCTACCTTGTCTGCTTCATTTCAAGTTCTTTGTCTCAGCCTGGAGTTTGGAACTGAATTTCCCAATCTTATAATCAAATAAAGCCCCTGTTGTTCTCATGAAAGGCCTTCCTAGAATGATCTGAGAGTCTCCAATTTCTAGGGTCTCTATATCAAGGACTGTAAAGTCCACCATATAATCCCGACCTTCGACTTTGATGATAATGTTCCTCTATTCTTCATTGGACTGCTTGGTTGATTTGTCTGCGAACTGGAGTAAGGCTCTGGATTTCCTAAGAGGTCCTAGATTTAGCCACTCATAGAGGGATGTGGGCATCAGATTAATTGCGGATCCATTATCTAGGAGAGTGTGTGCAAACGCAGTGTCATTGACATGACTCACTACATAATGGGCACCCATGTCCCTTTACTTCCTTAGAAATGCATTATTTATGGCGCAAGTCGTGTCTACTGACAAAATGTGTTTCTCAACACAACCTCTGGTTTTCCTACTAACCCTAATAGGTGTGCATCTCACCTTAAGGTACTTCTGAAATGCAGGAGTCATATCCACATACTTATCGAAAAGGATTTTGACCTTGATATATTTGTTACAGAACTCTGCCATCTCAGGGTCATCTCTATGGATTTTTTGGTCTTTTTCTTCTTTCCACCCTTAAGGGCACGGGGGGAAGGGATTATTGATGATAACTCAGATTCTAAAACTGAAAGATTCTCATTCAAATGAGAAACTGAATTCTGTACAGGACTAGGACTCTGACTCTGACTTTGATGAAAAAGAAATTCATGTGGCAAAATAGGTAATGCATCTACCGCAACTTCTGGTTCATCCTCCTCAGATGGAGGTGCGGGATCCTTATATGTTTCGCTCGATTCGTTGCTGGTTCTCCTCTCCTTCTTATTGCCATGGTACTTTGAGGACCAGGAAATCCTCTTATTCTGCTGCTGGTGGTGATGTTTCTCCTCTGTCGCCAAGTTCTCGTCAGGTAGAGACTTGGAGGTATCTTCTTAATGTGCCTACGCCTGATCAAGTACGGTCACATTCCTTCCGCTCCTGAGAGACACATGATTAACATTATTGTACAAAAGGATCTCGTGTTCAGATAAAGAATGATCTGAATAGTATATCTGATCACATGGTCGGTGCTGACCCTGATTCAGGCTATTTGGTCCGGCTTGAATCTGGGCGGGAATTGGGGTCTTTGGTGCCATCTACTGATCTTGGTGGCGTGAGAAACGGTACGGATTAGTTCTGATATCCAGATAATCATTTTGTATATGTTGAACCCTATCAGTCAGTGTTTGGATGGCCAAGGTAAGGGACTCAAATTCATTAGTGGGTGGGGCTTGTTGCTGACCGGAGGTCGAGTAATTCGACTATTTGTACTAGCCCTGCTGGCCTTACCGGTACTATTGTGGATGGGACGGTGCGGTGTAAGTTGGTGGAGGGCCCTGCTAGCCCGAGTGGAATGTGCGCTACTGGTGATGTTGCTGAGGCTGATATCCTTATCCTAGTTGGGACTGTACAAATTGCGGTGCGGGGATGAAGCTGGTTTCCTAGTAAGGTAGGGTCGGTCGGTGTTGATGATTGTTCCCTATCCCCGACTGTCAGCCGACTGGGTTATGTTTGTACCACAACCCCTTGATCTCGAAAACTTGCAGAGGCTCCTCGTAGACTGACTCCACATGTGGGGGTACGTGCTTCTCCTACTTAGTATACTGCTCCTCCTCAGCCCAGCTGCTTTGAGGCCCTTCATCTGCTCCTATACAAGATGGACTCGATGTACAAGTACCGGTGGTGTAGAAGGGGAAGGTAGTCATATCTTGGATACCTTCTCAGTCAATTCCTCCATTTGCTTTGGCAATCGTGAAAGCACCTCGAGGTCAGTGACCCTCTTGTGGATCTGTTCTACCATGGTGAGCTTATCAGCTATTATCCCCATGCTAGGGACTTATTCGTCTGTTAGATCCTCTATAGTCCTCCTAGTTGTCTCATTAGATAGGCCTGAGGGAGACAACTGATAGGCCCTGGTGGCCTAAGATCTGCTTGTTTACTCCATCTTCTCTAGAATCTTCCATACGATGTCTTTGTTCTTATTCAGATAGCTACCTCCAGAAGCTGCACTTCATCTAGGTCATCCGTCAAATCTGCTACAGTTTTCCTAGTTGTCTCATTAGATAGGCCTGAGGGAGACAAGTGATGGGCCCTGGTGGCCTGAGATCTGCCTATTTCTGCCATCTGCTCTAGAATCTTCCATACGACATCTTCATTCTTATTTAGATAGCTACCTCCATAGGTTGCACTATATTCGTTCTACTGAGTGGATATAACTTCATTAAGAATAAATCTTTGAATTGCATCCAGGTTGTACATCTAACCCCAACATTCTTCAGCCGAGCAGCCTCATCTCCTAAGGCAAACGGAGTAGCCTTCAGTCTAATGTAATCGTGTCCAACCTTAGGGTGACTAAGGTTGTTGCATACCAGCTCGATGTCTCTTAGGAAAGCATATGGTTCTTCGGTGGCATTTCCATTAACCTTTTGTAGAAGACTAAGAAAATGGGGCTTCAGCTCGAATGCTTGTGGGGGAACCTCAGGTATAAGCCAACTATGTATTTCATTCTCAGCTGGGTTGTAGGCGTCTACCATTGGTCGATCAATTCGACCATCCTCAATCACATGTCCCATCCTAGCCATAAGATCTACATTCAGCTGCTCTGCTCTGGCTAAACGGGTAAATATTTGATGCATAGGATCATCTCTGTGTTCCTCTTCATCAGGGGGTCTCTTAGGAGGCATCTTGGTTTCTGGTTCATCCTCTTCACATGTGTAAAGAATGTGGTCTAGATTAGAGGATGCAGTAATGAAGATATCCTCATAGAGGTGAAGGTTTTCCTCAGTGAGACGAGAGGAGAGAAAAGGGCTGGTTTGAGGGTATCATCCTGAGTGGAGGATCTCGAACTCAAGAGGGTCATGAGCTCGAGTTGGCCCAAGTTGCGCTTGGGTTGATGAAGACGAACTTCGTGAGGAGATCAATGAGAGATTGTGAAGCTGGATCAAATATCCCCCCAGTCAGTCATCTATGATGGCAAAAAGAAGAATCGGGAGTATAAGAGTGTAAAGATAGGATTTCACTCCTACCTGAAGCAAGAAAATGAATCACAAACCCTGAATTCACACTCAACATGGTGAAGGGCCAGAAGTCAGGTCCAATTAGTTGGGTCAATTTTAATTGTGATTTTTTAGATAAGTAGTAAGTATTATGCGACTTGTAGGGATGTCAGCTGAAAGACATATGTGTCTCCTCTGTTTAACCTGTCGCCTAAGATACCAACACCCTTCCTTTCTTCTGTCCTATCCCTAGCTGAGAATTCAAGGGCATGCCCCTATCTACCTACCGAAGTAGGCTTAGGCTGACAAGGCTTTTAACTTCTCCCCGAAGGGTTACTAGCAACTTGCCACGGTGCACCACTGCATCATCCCTATATACCTGCCGGAATAAGCAGAGGCTACTTGGCGCTAGTCAATTGAACCCATAATTCAGCCAGTGATATTTGCTCGGATCAGGATATGTGATATGGAAGGCGGGGATTTTTGGCTCTACCGTAGGGTGTGCACACACCCTCAGTACCCTGACTCTGCATGAAATCAAGGTCGAGGTCGTTCTTCCGCAAACAGAATTCCCGATTTTATTTTGATTTTTTTGGTCAATTTGTTTAGTAGTCCTGATTTATATTAGATGACCACTTGTTTAGTCCAACACACAAGGCAAGTCTATCATCCAGTCCCAATTTTCTTTAGTCTGAAGTTAGAAAACCATGGGAGAAGGAGTCGAGAAAAGCCGATGCACTATAAAACAATGATGTATGCCACGTTCAAAAGGCTTACAGTGATCCTCGTTCTCTACATTGAGGATGTAAAACAGAATTGAAATTTTATCTATATGAATGCAAGCGAGAAAAGCCTCTCTTTGACAAACAGTTCTATTAGCAAGTGAAGAAAAAGTTAAATTTAGCTCAAAGTCATGTGGTCTAAGTGCGTCTTTTAATGGTGAAGTGTGGTCCTAGATATTACGAGCACAAATAGTCCTAAGAAAACTCTAAGAGACGCAAGTGTAGGACCTATTCTACATCAAGCAACCACACAACATGTGGAGACTCTTTTTATTATTACTTACACGCACGAGAACCCAAACGAGAACCGCTCTAAATGCAAACTTTTTTTCTTTTTACAAATTCTCTCAAAAACCATCGGTTTAATGTGATGTAGGTTCCTCGGCACCCGTGGCGAAGCACCTTCGATTCCTCGTGTTCCTCACACAAAAATAACAATGGTCAAACAGAGAATGATAGAATAAATGCTGAAAATGAGCAGAAAATATTCACAAGAAAAATCAGGAATCAAACTTCCCAAGGATGGAAAACAAAAATTTTAAATTTTCTAGAAATTAACCTAAGTCATGCCTCCACGACAATGGTGCCATTTGAAAAACCTAGATTACCCTTCTTAATTCAACTGGATGAGCGATTAAATTTAGTGATATTCATTGTAGTCGGGTGAAATTGGACTTATCAAAACCATTTGGACTAATATGTCGATAAAACACAAGCAGAATTTTTCTTTATTTTACTTGGGCAGGCCCAAGGTCAAACTTAGGGAGGCAACTTTATCCTTAAACTAATTCAAAGTCGATTTTGATGTTAGGTTTTTAGAAGAATAATTTTTTTGTTTTTTAAGAATTGCAATGCAATTCAAGCCAAGTTCGAGGGTTAAAAATGTAAAGTATAGTCAAATTAAGTCCAAAAATTATGAAACTTGGCTAGAATGTTAAATCAATGAGATTAACCTATGGTAATTTTTTATAATTTTTCGACACTATATGAATTAACTATGAATTAAAAATGAATGCAGGGTGATTTTGTCAAAATTAATTTAATAAATACCAAATTAAATCATTTTCAGAGATAAAAAAGTATCCTAAATACTTCTATGTGAGACAATTCCAGGAAAATTACTAGACATCAAAAATGATTAATTTTGAAACTATTAAAAATCAATTAAGTAAAACACTAATTAATATATGAAGGCCTCGTTATGAGTGCAAATGTTGTAATTTTTAAGTACAATGTCGAACTACTTAAATTAAACATATTGTTTTTTGGTGATATTCGGAGAAACAATTTTTTTAATAATTACTTAAAGGCACACAATGGGCATAATATGTTATTTTCCACTAAAAGAATTATATTAAATTCCTGGAAGCTCACAAAAATATAACAAGTCCTCACAATGAAAAAATCTAAGATGTTTTACAATATGCAATTTTTGGAATTAAGAAATGATGCCAAATGAGTGTTTAAATTAATATGCAAATTCATGATGCAAAATGTAATACATAATTAAAATTGAATAAGAAAATATGATGATAGGACTTAGATGGGATTACCTACACCCGCGAGGGTAGATATGCAATTTCTCCAGCTAAGGCATGTAGAGCATGTGATCTTACTATAAAGCTGGACTTTTTTGCAATTTTTGAGGAGCTCTAGAACTTGATCACGAATTACCCCACGGTCACGTGCCAATCATGAGCGTGGGGACCATAACATAAATGGTTGAACATACGGTGGTTGTTCTGATATAGGTTGTTTCGATAGGGGTTCTTTACGCAAAATATTCAAAAGGCAAGTGCTCCTCACATGAGGGGTTCTGGACCACTCATGGTCTTCTTCCTTATTGTTGTCGGAGAAGGTGGCTGAGCGGCCAAGGGGAGCTGCTTGGCAGCCACACACAAGGTGGAGGTCGCGTGAGGCGTGACGTCATTGGGGACCACGGGCGGTTTTGGAGTGACGGTGTAGCACAGTAGCTGGAGAGATGCGCGAGCCGATGCAGGGCTTGCATTGCTTTTGGGCGGTATCGGGTGTGTGATGATCAAGTAAGGTTCAGATGGCCAGGGAGATGCACAAAGGTGGCTCTACGTGGTGGTTGCCTGGCGCAACCGCAGGTGCTGTAGCGATGGGGTTACGTGCGGGAGTGGGTCACTGAGGAGCCTGGTGGTGGGGCTCATCGTCGGTGGTCGAGCGCTAGAGCGCGGTGGTTGGTGGAGCAAGAATCCGGCTAGTGAGGGAACGGGGTAGCTGTGTACGGCCGTATGGAGGGAGGCGTGGGGTCGACGGATGTCCTGTAAGTGAAAACACAATGACAGCCGGGGTGTGTGTGCATACGGAGGTGGAAGGAGGTGAAACAGGGGAAATTCCCCTATGAACAAGGTAACTTGCGATATTTGTTTATCTGGATCGAATAACGGATTAATCGGTTGAACAAAGTTCCCCAGAAAATTCAATAAAAATCATTGTTGTGTTCGCAACGTGTGATTTATTCGGTGAAATGAGATTAGTTTTGCGATTTAATGAGTGAGTGATGGAGTGGTGAAGAGAGATAGAGTAATGAGTAAGAGAGAAGGAGAAAAAGATCACCTGTAGGTGGCGGATGGATGCCTAGGGAAGAAGCTCTGATGAGGGCTTCGTGTCTTCGCTCAACGGCACGGCTAGCCGGAGCTTGGCTGCGCAAGGAGGAATTGCAGCAATGAAGGAGATGCCCTTCGGATCTCGTCAGTGAAAGGATGGTCATTGCTCAATTTTTGGAGCCTCTCCACTTTCACTAGAGGAGCTCAAAGGGGCTCTCGTCCTCTCGCTAACCTATCGGCGGATGATCGGTGAAGGGCGGAGTGGCGGTCCTTTTAAAGACCGTTGGCGAGTAGGTTTCAAGATGAGGGGCGAGCGGGCGAGGTGGAGATCGAGGGAGGAAGTGGGCGGAGTGGATGGTTGATGGCTCCTTTCGCAAGAATCGAGAGGTGGAAGACAATGCATGGAGAGAGACAGAGAAAGAGAGAGAGAGAGAGAGAGAGAGAGAGAGAGAGAGAGAGAGAGAAATGAAATGATCTGAGCCGTTGGATGAATCACCCATCATCCAATGGTCCATATTAAATAGAGTAAGTATATAAAGGAGGAGTTGGCATGTGGCGGCTCCAGGAGCTGCCACATGTCAGCTCCAGAAAATTAAGATTATAAATTCAAAGAAAATCACTAGAAAATAGAAGATGACCTCAAATCGAAAACATTTCTTAATGAATGTTGTTCCTCTCGCTAAGATCTACAACTTTCATGAAGAAACAAAAATCAAATGAAGTCATTTGTATAAAAAGTATTTTTGGGTGGTACCTTATAGGTATAAAATACCACATTTTTATCTTTTGCAGATTTTTGTCATTTTTAATTCGAGAAAAATTGAAATAAAAAATAGAGAAAATTTGAAAGGAATATTTACAATTTAATCTATTTTTTTGATTTTTTTTAATAGTTAAGAAAATAAAAGGATAAATTAGAAGGGCAAATAGGTCAAAATGTACAATATACATTAGGGGCCCAAAACCCAAGTTTCACATACGATCTCTGATTTTAATGAAATTAGTCTCATTTGAAAGGTCTTTGATTATATATTACTTTAAAAGTGAGTAGACCTAAATTGGACACTGTATGAGAGAGATATGCACGTTTTAAGGATTATAGTTTCAAACCTTGATTTGGGTTTATTAGACAACTTTACAAGCTAGTATTTGTCTTATATTTTCCCTTTTTTAATGTTAGTAATATATACACTATGGAGTTGGTTTTATTGGATTCGGAGTTAGTATAAAATATATACAAATATGGTATTTACAGGTGATTTTAACTAATATACATGTGAATATTTACAAGTGAATTTGGCTCCTTATCTTGTGCAAATATGAATGCTAAAATGCATATATTATTTATGCATGCAAGATGCTAATTATGCAATATAAGTGGAAATATGCAGCTAATTACTCGGGAACAAAGCTCTATTTTCATCTTTTAGAGTGATGAATCACAGATTCATCAGTTAGCTAGCCTTAATCATTAGGGTTTCGAACTTAATAATCCACACTTCCCTAGTTTGAAAGAATTGAGAGCTATATTGCAATCTTCATCTCTACCTTCAAAAGAATATGATCAACACTCCACTTACACAACTGCGTGATTGATGAGATGAGTTGAGTTATCACTTGAGGAACTAGGACGGGAGATTTGAGTCTAGACCCGATCTAATGATGCTCGAGGATGGGATAAAGTTAATGAAGGCTTCAAGAAACCTGAGTGTCAGCAAACCTTTAGCTAGTATGTGAACAAGTTCACGTGCTATCTTTTGATACTTACCTATGTGCCAGGGTGTGATGAAACAGAAACTGTTGATTAGTGTTTGCAACGTTTGGTAAAAGTAGTAGAGCTAGCCAAACAAACGAAATAAAATAAATGTCAAAGAAAAGCTCTATCCTCCAAAGTCAAATTATAAATGAGATTCTACGAATGGTGATCTCTCACAAACATTTTTAAAGTGTCCACTTGGACCAAGCGCTAATTATGACCAAGGAGTTGGGCTGACACCAAAAAAGAGCTCTGCATCGTAAATGCTACAAGTCTAGGTGTCGAAGGTATCTTAGATACTCAAAAAAGACACACTCTAGTGTATTCCCAAAAAAACAAGTGTAGACGACTCCAACTCTCTTGACGGACACATGATCAACAAGCTAAAAGAATTACATGTGTTGAGTAAAAAGGCACTCTAGAGGCCCCTTATTATAATGTGAGGGAGAGAAAAATAGACACAATCCTATACCCTCCATCATTTGGCCGTCCATCTACATTTCAAGTCTGACAAACTAATGAGATGGTTGACTGAAGTAAGAATAGACTTATTCCCTAGTATTGAGGATGAAGGTCTAGAGGAGAGTCTTTGGTACTGGAATTTCGAGTGATGTCTCGACTTAACTCTCATGAATGCAGTATACTAAAAGTCGTATCCTTATACTATATGTACAAAAAGAGAGTCTGATAATTAGATAAGTTGGATTCCTTTTGATTAAAGCATGGTTGAAGCCAGAATTTTGGATCACTCAAATTAAGGATCTGCTATGAATCGAGCCTTGAAAATTCACATGCACAGTCAGGAATGTGCCCAACTAAGTCATTCATTCATTGATGCTCAAGGACGAGCATGGTTTAAGTATAAAGGTATGATGAATCTCGTATTCATCATGCTAAAAGTAGTCAATTAGGCTCTGTATCGTAAAATCCACATGCATTTAACTATTAATATAGCTTCATTAGCATACATACATTTGTAAATAATATTTACATTTCATCATGCATAATTGCATTAAAAATCCCAAGTGTAAATAGCCTAAAAAGCAGCGAACTTCCAATATTTTTAGTTAATTCATCCTAAATCAAATTGACCCCAATCCACATCCATTATGTATATATTACTAAAAAAATATAAAAAATAATACAAAAAATGACTAACTCAATAAGTGTAAATTATCCCAAAGTCTAATTTCACATCTAACAGACTAAAACATGCATATCTCCCTTATACAGTGTCTGATTTTGGTCTACTCACTTTTAATGTACACCATTTTCAAATACCTTCAAAACAAGACCAATTTTGTAAAATTTGGAGTACATTTGTGAAAGTCGGGTTTCAGGCCGCTTTTGCGCATTTTATCTTTTTGCTATTTTGACCGAAGTTTTTATGTGCATAATTAACAGTTTTAATTTTATTTCTTATTCACTTGTGTCCTTCGATGAAAGTTTTAATAAAAGGTATAAAAATCCAAATCTAGATCAAAACTGAAATCAAAGAAACTATCTGTGTCCGAAAGTCTGTTGTCTGTCCGTACAAAAGTTGCGTGATTCGTACTTCTATTTTATTTTTCTAATTTATTTTTTAATAAAAATCCAAAAAAATTTGATTAGTATGTGAATAATTTTCTTGTATTTTATTGTATTTTTCTATAATTTCTATCTACTTTAAAAACCAACAAAATTACAAAACTCAAAAAAGTCAGTTTTTTATATACATAGAAAACCATCAAAAATATCACTTTGTACAGATGACCTCTTATGCTCACGGGTCCTACATGAAAATTATAAATCTCGTTGAGACAAACAGCTTTCATGAAGGAAAGTTTTCTATTCGAGGTTTCTTTATATTTCTTTTCTATTTTTCTTCATCTTTGAATTTTGAATTTTTTTGGGATGCTCGTGGCAGCTCCTGGGCGTGCCACATGGCACCCCACATTCTCTTTCCAGTGCCCCCGAGGTCACATGCCTAGCACATGACCCTCCTTCACTTTCCTCTAGCCGTTCCCACGCCTCCCCCCCCCCCCACCTCGCTCTCCCGTTGCCATTAAGCTCCCCGCCATGCACGGCCAGCGGCTGTTACATATCTCCCCTCGCCAACCGTTCCGCCCTCGTCGCGTAACGTGCCTCCCTATAAGCTTCGGCCTTTAACTCGTGTAACAAGCAACTGAGCCTTGTTGTGCATCACCCACAACTAAGGAAATCACCTGAGATTGCCCCTACAACCTCCCTTCAGGCGATTCGATACTCCCATTCACCTCCTTCTCTCGATCCGTCGCTCTCTCCCATCTCTGTCATCCCCATCGCCAAAATTCATCCCGGCTCTTGCAAAGAGTCGAGTTCCAGATCCTACATCCCCCCTGCCTACATAGAGTCTCTATCACGGTCAATCCCCTTTCCATCGTTGGGATCGAGCTCAAACTCGCCTTGTTGTTGATTCGGATTCTAACCTTGTAAGTATAGCTGACGAACTCGGCCTCTACCTTGGTCAACGTGTCATGTGGCCTCAACCTCGTTGCAGCAGCCCGCTCTGACCGACCATGGCAGGTACCTCCCTCGGGCGTGTGTTGCATGGGATCTGCTTTGGCAAGATCAATCACGTGGCCTCCACCTCCCAGCTCGACCTCCAACAGATCTGCAGACCGTTGAGCATTTCTACTCCGAGCCTCTCCTCCGCCGCACGGGGGTGCCACCCTCCATCATTCGCTCGTGCCCCGCCACTCTGCCTGACAACACCACTCAGCCCCCTACCTCCGTGCATGGAAGTAGGCTACCGACCGCTCCTATGCTCACCCTTAATCTCCAGTCGTTGTTGGATCAGAGTTATCCTTGATCCAACGGCCCCGATCAAGCCACGACAGCCACCCCAAGCCTCGGCCCCAGTCTCGAGGCTCGGGTCCTCCAAAGCGCCTACACCTCCCACAAAGGTTTGGGTGTCCGAACCTACGCCAAGGTGCCCGAGCCTCAGCCTTGATATCCGAACCTCCATAGGCACATGGAAGGTACATGCGTTAGGGGCAAATTGCATCCATACCCCTGGGAGTTCCTGATATTACAGATATACCCCCGCAAGGGTATAAATTAGAGAAAGGACCCTGCGACTTTCCGAAATAACTGATAAGTCCCTCCAAGGGCTCTTTTGATATAAAAACTCCTATTTTTATTGCATTTCAGTCCCTATAACTTGTTTGTTACATAACTTTCTTATTCAAACTCCAATTTCTTCTTATAATATGTTGTTTTGAAGCTCATATCGTGTTATATCACTTTGTTTATTTTGTGGACATATCTGAGGCTATCTACTTGGATTTATCACTTGAGGGTCTTTGTGAAATATAGGCCTATTATTGACATATTGTGCTATGTTTTAATTGAGAAATTAACAATTTATCTTTGTAGGGATGAAATGATGGATATGAAATGATTTTAATTAATATTTTACAGGAGTTCAGTTGAGGAGAAAGAATATATTCATTCCCTGACCATTTTTACGAGGAATAAATTTACAATGGAAGCAGGCTAGAATTCTTTGAGATTACATTTTGACATTCGAGACTAATAAATAGATAAGGATTTTTATCTAGCATGTATTTTGGATTCACACTCGTATACATATATTTTTAGAAATAGTATCATTTGATCTGTGATTGATTTACGAGGACAAAGATTATTATTGTTGGATTAAAATTATAATCATAGATCCTGTGCTGAATTCATTTTCCTTATTTATTTATTCAGATCTACATTGCATTCTAATATATTCTTCCAACACTGAAATTAATCTCTGATCTAATCAATAATTTAATCTAATTTTAACGATGAAACTAAAAAGCATCGTTCCCTATGTTCGACCTTGGTACATTTACCAAGTTAAAAAAACTCCACAACATTCAAAGATTGTGGTTTTGATCGACCAATTTTTACCTCCTATCCTACAATTATCGACTCTTAAAGAGGCGGATTTTGAAGAATATTGGTTATCCTCAAGCGCATCACGGAAGCGTGATCATCGTATCGGATACGACGAAGAACAACTAGTCGTACTAGTTGTTCTGTGCAGCGGAATTTAAAAAAAAATCTTGCAATGAAACCACATGATCCATGAACGATTCTCGGATCGTTTCATCTATAACCGTAACAAGTATAAAGGGATACCTCTTGAAGCGTGGTTGATCGAGTCTCTAAGAGAAGAGACCTCCCGTCTCAAGTCCGATCATCAGAGAGATTTCTTGCGAGCGCGGGGATGAAACGCATAGTCCTCGCAATCCAACAAGATGATCCAAGCAAGTGATCTCGTCGTACGAGATCGAACGTCTCATTCGTGAGCGTAGCACTCCAAGAAGATGGAGAAGCAAAGAACGTCGAAGCGGCGGCTCGGTGGCGAAGGCGACGACGAGTCTCTCTTCTCTAGGGTTGGTGACGACCACCAAGAAATAGAGAGAGAGAGAGAGGTTGGCATGTGAGAGGAATGAAAGAGAGAGAGAGAGAGATGGTTCCAATATTGCATAGCCCTAGAGAGCATGGTATGCCTATCTATTTATAGGGTTTTGGGATCCATGGATCTCAATCCATGGGACATATAAAATCAGTGGATGAAATTGATTTATGTCCAATCCAATGGTCAAGATTGTTGTTGGTAAAACCCACAAATTATGATCTAATTTAGATTAAAATATATTTGACAAAATCAAATATAAATCAATCGTAAATTACACCAACAAATAAGGAGAGAATATACAATGAGATTACATCTCCCATGTATATACATGGTGGAGGGCCACCCATTCCAAATAGGACATGGGTGTCGCCCACTTGTTTCCCAATGGAGGCAATCTCATGAGATTTCATGAGATTGCATATCTCCATGGAAATCTCTCATTATTTATTTCCAACAATTTTGTTGCGATATATTCTTCAAAAATAATTCACAATTAATTTTGAGAATATTGCAACCTTGCCATTGAAAAATTGTGAATCACATTCACAACCAAAAACAACATATAATTTACATTATCAATTAATTACACAATGTGTATCCAATACACGTAATAATTAATCAACAAATATAAATTATAATTATCTCTCTCTAATACATTATAAATCACATTCATAATATATTATGAATAATTGGATATCTCTATCCACATTAATCTTATCCATAATAGTTAAATCATATTTAATTATATTGGATAATTTCTACACACATCAAGATGATTAAATCACATTTAATCATTGTTTCTTCATTGCTTAGATCTATGGAATTATTCTTGAACCCTTCAAGAATAATGTGATTTCTCCGCAGATACTTGGAGATAAGGACAGGGCGATTGTATTGTTCCACGTATAGTGACTTGGATGTTGAGATCGTATCTCAAATCCAAATCCCATCGACCTCCCACTGATGCTTGATCAAATCAAGACCGTAGACCTAATCTTCTCATTACATCTGAATCCCATTCATATCAATGTCCAGTTCATGGACTAAGATTAGGTCACTTCTCTAATGAGAGGAGTCACTAAAATCCAAACCTGTTTTATCACTCCCTTGGAATGGAAGCGTCATGGTTATACAATCGTTTATGATCACATCACCCTCAGGTATTCCTAATACCTGTACATCCTGCATACTGGAAGACCTATGATCATTCTGAAGATAAAGATCACTTTTACATTGTCATCTTCAGGGTTTGATCATTAAGTTTCTCAATCTTTGTCACTGGGTTTGGTATAGATCATATGCTTTCACAAAGCATATATCTTACCTTCAAATTCATGTCATGCTTCCAAAGAATGATGAACATGCATGGAATTTGATCAATTCCAACACCTCATGAGTGAGTTCATGTCTCCTGGTTCATAAGTGAACATGTATGATCCCTTTGAGAGATCGTATTACTCATATGTCCTTACATGCACACTAGCTTGCTGGTGTATAGACCTTGGTTAGGTAATCAACCTATTGGTCTGCCAAATGTACACACTCAGACATATAGAAACACATCTGTCTCTAGTTAGAGGATGCATGCCTATGCAGTGACAGTATTCAACATAGGTCCTTGGTTATCTCGATCTCGTTCAGTCAACCCATTGACTCAACTAACCTGACACCTCCGAATCACTATTCCCATGTAGAGGACCTGCATCAAGAGGTCAGTCAGATATCATCCATTTGAGAAAGGATTGCCATCTCCTACTCAGGCTGGAGATCATCACTTAACAATCATTTGACAATTCTTGATGAGTCCTCTATCTAACTCCTTAGATATTCATCCAAGCATCAACCTCTATGATTCATTCAATGAATCAACAGCTGTATCATCATCAAGTTGGCCTTGGTACGTAACCCTTATTGTACAGAGGGACCTTATAGTGCATTCATTCATTCAATCTCAGAAAGGGAGTGAAAATAATCAATAACTTTTATTGATAAATCATTATTACAATAACATTTATTGTAGGAATGGTTCGCCCAGGGCTTACATTGCTAACAATCTCTCACTAACCCTCATAACCATTCAGGTACAATCCTTAAACTCATACTCATTACATGATGGTCGAAAACCTTCTGTGTCAGAGGTTTGGTAAGAGGATCAGCAACGTTGTCGGCTGAGGCCACCTTGGTGATGATGATGTCACCATGATTTTGTATCTCCTGTATCATGTGGTATTTCCATTCCACGTGCTTTCTCTTCTAATGCCATCTGGGTTCCTTTGCTTGGGCAATGGCTCCCGTGTTATCGCAGAGTAATAGGATGGGAGTATCAAAGGAAACTACGCCAAGCTTCAGGACGAACTTGTGCAACCACACCGCCTCCTTTGTAGAATCCGATGCGGCAATGTATTCGGCTTCTTTTGTTGAATCTGCAGTAGTGTCTTGCTTCTTGCTTCTCCAGCTCACAACACCACCATTCAACAAGAATACAAACCCTGATGTCGACTTTCGATCATCTACATCCGATTGGAAGTCAGAATCTGTATATCCCAAGACTTGGAGATCACCATCTCCATAGACCAAGATGTAATCTTGCGTCCGTCTTAGATATTTGAATATGTTCTTTACTGCATTCCAGTGTTGTTCTCCATAGCAGGATTGGTAACGACTTACCACTCCCATTGCATGGCAGATATCTGGCCTAGTACACATCATGGCATACATTAAGCTTCCTACAGCTGATGCATAAGGACATCCAGCCATGGCCTTCTTTTCCTCAACAGTTTGAGGAGACATTCCTTTAGACAGGTGGATACCATGTCTTAAGGGTAGGAATCCTTTCTTAGAACTATCCATACGGAATCGTTCAAGAATATTCTTAATGCATCCATGTTGTGACAATCCCAAAATCCTCTTTTCTCGATTTCTGAACAACTTCAGGCCTAAGATGTAAGAGGTTACTCCAAGATCTTTCATCTCAAAGGTATGGGATAGCCAAATCTTTACACTGTTCATCATCCCTGTATCATTCCCAATGATAAGGATGTCATCTACGTAAAGCACGATGAACACAATGGCACTCCCACTAAGCTTCTCGTACACACAAGTTTCATCAGGATTCTGCACAAAATCATAACTCTTTATGGTTTCGTCAAATCTGATGTTCCAGCTACGAGAAGCTTGCTTGAGCCCATAGATGGATTTCTTCAGCTTGCATACTTTGCCATCCTCAGTTATGAAGCCCTGGGGGCTGCTCCATGTAGATATCCTCCTCGAGGTATCCATTGAGGAAAGTCGTCTTGACGTCCATCTGCCAGATGTCGTAGTCAAGATATGCAGCTATAGCTAGCAGTGTCCTGATGGATTTAAGCACAGCCACATGAGAGAATGTCTCATCGTAATCGATGCCTTCTCTCTGTGTGTAGCCCTTGGCTACGAGTCGTGCCTTGAAAGTCTCTACTTTCCCATCAGATCCTCTCTTTCTCTTGAAGATCCCTTTACGCCCAATGGGTTTTACCCCTTTAGGTGGATCCTCTAGGGTCCATACACCATTCGTATGCATGGAGTCAATTTCTGAATTCATTGCTAGCATCCATCTATCCATGTCTTGATCCGCGAGTGCTTCATCAAATGAAGTAGGATCAATGTCAGTCTCACTTGACACATGGAATCCATACCTTTCAGGTAGTGCAACCACCCTCGAACTCCTTCGAAGAGGTATGTGTGATTCATCTTTATTTATCTCTTCAGTTTCTAGTCGAGGAAGCTCAGAATCCTCAGGGGATTCAATGAGTTCCTCTACTTCATTCTTGTCTTGACCTTTAAGGAAATAATTCTCCAGAAACTTCACATCTCTAGAAAAAAAACATTTTGGGTCTCAGGGTCATAAAGCTGGTATCCAATACCATCTTTAACATACTCAATGAAGTAACACTCACGAGAGCGAGATTCTAGCTTACTTGCATCCACGTTCTTCGCATGGACCAAGCAACCCCAAACCCTCAAGTTTTTAACACTAGGTTTGGTTCCATACCATAGCTCATGAGGAGTCTTTGGTACGGATTTGCTAGGAATATTATTCAGGATATAAATTGCAGTCTCTACTGCATATCCCCAGAAACTAAGAGGTAAATTTTCTTTGCTCATCATTGAACGGACCATGTCCATGATGGTCCTGTTGCGTATTTCAGCAACACCATTAAGTTGGGGAGTTCCAGGAGGAGTGAGATTGGAAACAATTCCATTCTCCTTAAGGTATTCCTTGAATTTATCCGAGAGGTACTCGCCACCTCGATCAGATCGAATCCGCTTAATCTTCTTATCGGTTTGGTTCTCAACCAAAGCCTTGAACTCTTTGAACTTTTCAAAGGTTTCAGACTTATGACGTAATAGGAAGATAAACCCGTATCGTGAATGGTCATCAATGAACATCAAATAATATCGATATCCATTTTGAGTCGCGGTACTGAAGGGACCACATACACCGGTATGTATTAGGTCAATAATACCTTCGCATCTCGTAACCTTGTTCCGGAAAGGCGTCCCAGTCATTTTTCCCTGAATGCAATGTTTGCAAGTAGGAAAAGGTTGAACCTGTAGAAAATCTAAAGGTCCATCATTTATCAATCTATTGATCCTATCAACAGATAATGACCAAGCCTTTGATGCCAAATCTCATTTGAGATGTTTTTATCCTCCCTGGATCTTTTAGGGTTTTTATTAGTGTTTCTAACATTCATGATACATTTATTAATGCACAACTCATAGAGTCCACAAGAAGTCAAAACACCATCCGCAATATATTTATCATAACGATTTATGACTAATTTATTACAGAAAAGGAATGAATACCCGCTTCAACAAGCTTAGATACAGATATCAAGTTCCTTCTGACTTCGGGTACATAAAGAAACTCTTTAATTATAAGGACTCTACCACTAGATAATGATAGTCGAAAAGTCCTGACGGCTACTACTGCAACACTTGCATCAGATCCCATCTGGATGATTACCTCCCCTTCTTCTAGATTTCTAGTTTCCTGAAACAAATGAACAGAAGCACCAGAATCTACAACCCAACTTCCTTCTCATCCAATAAGAAATCTAGTTTCAATGATAAAAGTAGATTTCATACCTGCTGGGGCTTTACCTTTGTCTGATGACTTCAGATAATCCGGGCAGTTACGCCTCCAGTGCCCCGGCTTTTTGCAGTGGTGACAAACGTTGGATTTCTTCAACGCTATCAGTGTGGATGCACTAGAAGATGAACCAATGCCTTGGCTCTTCTTCTTTCTCTTCTGGGTTGGGCCCTTCCGAGAACCTTGCTTCCGACCATGCTTCCCTCTGACCCATGCAACCATTGCACTGCCAGCGGGACCATCTTTCTTCATTACGTTTTTTGCAGAGTTTAATGCTGCAAGAAGACCAGCGTTTGACAAGTCCAACTTGTTCATGTGGAATGAAACCACAAAATTATTGAAATATTTGGGCAAGGATAGAAGAATGAAGTCAGCTTGCATGTATGCATCCATGTTGGCCCCAAGAATCTCCAGTTTAGACAAGTAGCCAAACATTTTGAGTACGTGCTCTCGAACTGAAGTTCCTTCCTGCATCTTGCAGCGAACAATCTCTTTCATAATATTGTAATGTTGGGTGCGGTTGATGTCACCAAACGTATCTTTTAGATTATGTATTATCTCCTGGCATGTGCTCATCTCCACATGTTGCTTCTGCAGAACATTGGAGAGAGAACCCAGGATATAGCATCTAGCCAAGACATGATCTTCATCATACTTGTCATTGTATTCTTTTTCTTCCTTGGATTTAGAGATCTCATGCTTGTCCTCAGAGAGCGCATAACTTAAGCGCTCTGCAGAGAGAACAAGCTCCAAATTACGGATCTAATCCAAGTAGTTTGGGCCGGTCAATTGGTTTACCTCATGAAGCCTACTAAGTGGGTTCAAGGACTTCATTTCTGAAATTAAGAATGCACTATATTAGAACATATAAACATATATTCAAATTTATGATATTTGATTAAGGTATTTTAAATCAAATTATTCTTTCATTGTTGACTTTGAAAGTTCATTCCCTTAATCACCGTCAAAGTAAGAGATATACTTACTGTTATATCTCTAGCAAGAATTGGGATCTCCTCTTTATCTTTGTCACATCCCAATAATATGAGAATTTGCAACTCCAATAAAGAGAAGCGGGAACACATTCTGCCTTGCAAGTCCAACTTGCATTTCCCAATTCGGTCTTTAACACCCAGGCCCACCACCCCTAAAGCGATGTTGGCCCGTTGTAATTGAACCAACCGTCAACAGAAATAGTACTCGCTATGCGCAATCCAATATCGCCCCAATAATATGAGGATCCGATATTGGGGTCACTACGTATACGGCCTTACTCTTTCGAGAAGCAAAGAGCCCGATCCAGATGCGCTTGCATACAGGAGTTGTCACTTCGGACAGGCGTCTCCCACATGCAATCCCTGGTGACGGAACCCTTCACCTTGATGGGAGACCATGGATGTCACTTATGTGATCCTCCACCTCATATTCAAATTTTAATTAATAATCATGAATCACATTCATATAATTAATTCTTTCAAGGGAAATAATAACTCTATTCATAATAGAGTGTCTTAATTGGACATAATCAATTTAATCATATTAAATTAATTATCAATCCAATTCAATCAACAAACTTGATTATTTTACTTGAATATAAATATGGTAATATCTCAAAGTACGTATTAATTCGAATTTTAATAACTAGAAAATACACCTTGATTTTCTTCGGCATTATCGAGTCCCTACCCGCTGTCATGGCCAGTACTGACGAGAGTGGGACGGACCACATACGTTGCAACCCGCAACCCCAATGCTCTCCGACTAGACACCATATCCACCTCAGGAAAGGATAATGCCAAATATATCAATTTGTACTTGAGATGATCATCGGTTCTTCAACCGAAATTATACCATATAGTAATAATCAAAACATTTTTATTATAAGGAAATTTGCTACACAAATTCCCAATCCTATTCAAGCATCAAGTTTGATGATTGTGTTTAAAATTATGATCTAGATCAAATCTAATAAATTAATTGGTTGAGGCCAAGTGAATTAAGAAAATAATTATCTTCCAATATTTCACAAATATTTTCCATAATTATTTTATGAAATTAACAATTAATTTCTCTAATTGACAATCTCTTGGTTCTTGATTAGGACTGCAATTTTAGTAGTGACCCCTACTCACTAAAATTAACATATCTCAATCAATTTATATCCAAATTAGACAAACTCAATTTTCAAAGATTGCTAACTTGATTTAGGACAGAACTTAATGATGTTTCATGCATTTCGAGGCGGATAAAATAGTAATTAACTCTTTAATCATGTTAAGATCTACAGTTCCCGCAACAGTGCATACATGTTCATTAAAACAACCATATCTCGAGCATACGGAATCCGAATCATGCAAACTCAGATCCTATGGTTTACTTATTTAATGTGGAACAAAACACAAGTAAATAATTCGTTCTTAAACATTTTAAACATGTCCGAAATTATTTACTAAATAGATGCGCGAAAATCAAATGCGACAAAAACTTTCGCGACCTTAACGAACCCAAGTCATCCTCGCTTTGCGAATCATATTTGAAGCCATTGACCTAAGGCTCTGATACCACTTGAAGGATATTTATTATCCTCAAGCGCATCACGGAAGCGTGATCGTCGTATCAGATACAACGCAGAACGACTAGTCGTACTAGTGGTTTTGTGCAGCGGGATTTAAAAAAAATTTCATACAGTGAAACCACATGATCCAAGAACGATTCTCAGATCGTTTCATCTATAACCACAATAAGTATAAAGGTATACCTCTTGAAGCGTGGTTGATAGAGTCTCTAAGAGAAGAGACCTCCCGTCTCAAGTCCGATCGTCGGAGAGATTGCTTACGAGCGCGGGGATGAATCGCGTAGTCCTCACAATCCAACAAGATGATCCAAGCACGGTTGCTCCTGATCTCGTCATACGAGATCGAACGTCTCCTTCGTGAGCGTAGCACTCCAAGAAGACGGATAATCGAAGAACTTCGAAGCGGCGATTCGGTGGTGAAGGCGACGACGAGTCTCTCTTCTCTAGGGTTGGTGACGGCCACCGAGAAATAGAGAGAGAGAGAGAGAGGTTGGCGTGTGAGGGGAATGAAAGAGAGAGAGATGGCTCCAATACTGCATAGCCCTAGAGAGCATGGTATGCCTCTCTATTTATAGGGTTTTAGGATCCATGGATCTCAATCCATGGGATATATAAAATCAATGGATGAGATTGATTTATGTCCAATCCAATGGTCAAGATTGTTGTAGGTGAAACCAACAAATTATGATCTAATTTAGATTAAAATATATTTGACAAAATCAAATATAAATCAATCCTAAATTACACCAACAAATATGGAGAGAATATACATGGAGATTACATCTCCCGTGCATATACATGGTGGACGACCACCCATTCCAAATAGGACATGGGTGCCGCCCACTTGTTTCCCAATGGAGGCAATCTCATGAGATTTAATGAGATTGCATATCTCCATGGAAATATCTCATTATTTATTTCCAACAACTTTGTTGTGATATATTCTTCAAAAATAATTCACAATTAATTTTGAGAATATTGCAACCTTGCCATTGAAAAATTATGAATCACATTCACAACCCAAAACAACATATAATTTACATTATCGATTAATTACACAATGTGTATCCAATACACATAATAATTAATCAACAAATATAAATTATAATTAGCTCTCTCTAATACATTATAAATCACATTTATAATATATTATGAACAATTGAATATCTCTATCCACATTATTCATATCCATAATAATTAAATCACATTTAATTATATTGGATAATTTCTACACACATCAAGATGATTAAATCACATTTAATCATTGTTTCTTCATTGCTTAGATCTATGGAATTATTCTGGATCCTTCAAGAATAATGCGACTTCTTCGTAGATACTTGAAGATAAGGACAGTGCAATTGTATTGTTCCATGTATAGTGACTTGGATGTTGAGATCATATCTCAAATCCAGATCCCATGGATCTCCCACTGATGCTTGATCAAATCAAGACCGTAGACCTAATCTTCTCATTGCATCTGAATCTCATTCAAATCAATGTCCAGTTCATGGACTAAGATTAGGTCACTTCTCTAATGAGAGGAGTCACTAAAATCCAAACCTATTTCATCACTTCCTCGGAATGGAAGCGTCATGGTTATACAATCGTTTATGATCACATCACCCTCAGGTATTCCCAATACCTGTACATCCTGCATACTGGAAGACCTATGACCATTCTGAAGATAAAGATCACTTTATACTGTCATCTTCAGGGTTTGATCATTAAGTTTCTCAATCTTGGTCATTGGGATTTGGTATAGATCATATGCTTTCACAAAGCATATATCTTACCTTCAAATTCATGTCATGCTTCTAAAGCATGATGACCACGCATGGAATTTGATCAGTCCCAACACCTCATGAGTGAGCTCCTGTCTCCCGGTTCATAAGTGAATCTGTATGATCCCTTTGAGAGATCGTATTACTCATATGTCCTTACATGCACACCAGCTTGCTGGTGTATAGACCTTGGTTAGGTCATCAACCTATTGGTCTGCCAAATGTACACACTCAGACATATAGCAACAGATCTATCTCCGGTCAGAGGATGCATGCCTATGCTGTGACAGTATTCAACATAGGTCTTTGGTTATCTCGATCTCGTTAAGTCAACCCATTGACTAAACTAACCTGACACCTCCGAATCACTATTCCCATGCGGAGGACCTGCATCAAGAGGTCAGTCAGATATCAACCATTTGAGAAAGGATTGCCATCTCCTACTCAGGTTGGAGATCGTCACTTAACAATCATTTGACGATGCTTCGTGAGTCCTCTATCTAACTCCTTAGATATTCATCCAAGCATCAGCCTCTATGATTCATTCAATGAATCAACAGCTATATGATCATCAAGATGGCCATGGTACATAACCCTTAATGTACAGAGGGACCTGATAGTGCATTAATTCATTCAATCTCAGAAAGGGAGTGAAAATAATCAATAACTTTTATTAATAAATCATTTATTACAATAACATTAATTGTAGGAATGGTTCGCCCGGGGCTCACATTGCTAACATATTTCGCATTCATCAGTATTCCTAATACCTACACATCCTGTGTACTGGAAGACCCAGAATAAATCCGAAATATTAGATCTCTTTTAGATTGTCTCCTTCAGTATTTTATCATTAAGTTTCTCATTAGATCATTGGGAGTTCGTATCGATCATATACTTTCCAAAAGCATATATCATAACTTGTTCTTGATCATATACTTTGTAAAATTATATATCAAACCTACAAATTCAGTCAAGCTTCCAAAGCGAGACGATCGTGCACGAAATTTGATTCTTCCCAATATTGCATGAGTGAGCTCATGTCTTCCAGTTCAGTAAACGAAGTTGTATGATCCCTTTGAGAGATCATATTACTCATACACCCTTGCACGTACACCAGTGCGTCGGTATATAGACCTTGGTTATCTCATCAACCTATTGGTCTACCTAATATACATACCCAGACATATAGTAACACTTCTATCTCCGATCAGAGGATGCGTGCCTATATCGTGATAGCATACGACATAGGACTTTGGTTATCTCGATCTCGTTAAGTTAACTCTTTGACCTAACTTATCTAACACCTCTGAATCTCTATTCCTATGCAGAGGACCTGCATCAAGAGGTCAGTTAGATATCTTCCTTTAGAGAAAATATTGCCATCTCCTTCTCAGGTTGGAGATCCTCTCTTAACAATCATTTAGTGGTGCTTGATGAGTCCTCAATCTAACGCATTAGATATTCATACAAGCACCAGCCTCTAATGTTTCAATAATATAATCAACAGTTGTATGATCGTCAAGATGGCCATGGTACATAACCCTAATTGTATTAAGGGACCTATTATGCAAATAAATTATTCTTCATTTCAGAGCAGGGGATGATATTTGCAATAACATTTATTGCATAATGGATCGTCGTGGGCTCGCATGTTCAACAATCTCCAACTAGCCCAAAGAGCCATTAATGGGATAATCATTTAAAGCTACACTCATATGACAATCATAGGATATTAAGAAAAATAACAAGGTAAGCTGATCGGTCACTTTGTTCACAAGAGACTACACCAAGTCCTTTTACGATACTTTCATATCCCTCAGTAACAGTGCTCGCATCCATTGTGAATGTTGCATCTCATGCAACCAATACTCAATCTTGTCAGTTATAGTGTCCTTGACAATACATCTTAATAATTATTATAACTTGTATTTCTATAATCCTTATCAGAATATCCTTATTCTCGAAGATCTCTATCTCCTAAGGTATCTACAATTAAGACCTTTTAGATCACTATCTATGAAGTCTTAATTACTTTAAGATAAGACTTAGAGATCACTATCTCAAAAGTCTTGTCATCTTTGAAGATATTTTTATTACTACAATCAAGTGTTTTATTTCCACAGTAGGATTAACAATAGTTACTACTCCCAGTACATGGCAGACATCTGACTTTTGTACACATCTAGCATACACTCGGTTTCCTATAACTGATGCACAAGCACAAGCAGTTTTAGCATTCACTTCCTCAACTCCTTGAGGTGCTATCCCTTTAGACAGATCATTACCATATCTTAAGTATGGAAGCCTTTCTTGGAAATTCCCAGAAAACATGTCCAAGGTGTACGACTAATGTGACGGTCCCAATACCCTTCTCTTTACTTCTGAACAACTTCAGAACTAAGATCCAAGAGGTATCCTTGAGATCATATCTCAAGTTATGGAATAGTCAGTCTATAAAACACTTATTATTATCCTTATATCATTCCAAATGATCAGGATATTATCTACATTTAGCACAATGAACACAATGGCACTCCCACTAAGCTTCACATGGTTCATCAAGATTCTAACTGAAATCATAACATTTATAATTTCATCAAATCTTATGTTCCTATTATGTAAAGATTATTCGAGTCCATAGATGGAGTTATTCAGCATGCACACTTAGCTTTCCTTAACCAAGACGCCATGGGGCTACTTCATATGAATATCCTTAGATAGGTATTTGTTGGGCATCCGAGCCCACGGTGAGCCAGAATGCAATAAATGTTATTGCAAATATCATTCCCTGATCTGAAATCAAGAAAAACTAATTTGCATAATAGGTCCTTAGTACAATTAGGGTTATGTACCATGGCCATCTTAATGATCATACAGTTGTTGATTCAACTATTGAGTCATAGAGGTTGGTGCTTGGATGAATATATAAAGGGTTATATTGAGGATTCATCAAGCACCGTCAAATGATTGTTAAAATATGTTCTCTAGCCTGAGTAGGAGATGGCAATCCTTTCTCATAAAGGCTTATATCTAACCGACTTCTTGATGCAGGTTCTTTGCATAGGAATAGAGATTCGGAGGTGTTAGATAAGTTAGGTCAAAGAGTTGACTTAACGAGATAGAGATAACCAAAGTCCTATATCGTATGTTGTCACGATATAGGCACACATCCTCTGACCGGAGACAGATGTGTTGCTATATGTCTAAGTACATACATTTGGCAGACCAATAGTTTGATGACCTAATCAAGGTCTATACACTGGCGCGCTGGTGTGCATACAAGGGTATGTGAATAATACGATCTCTCAAAGGGATCATACAGGTTCAGTTACTGAAGCGGAAGACATGAGCTCACTCATGAGATATTGGGAAGAATCAAATTTCGTGCACGGTCGTCTCGCTTTGGAAGCTTTATTGAATTTTTAGGTTTGATATATACTTTTGGAAACTATATGATCAAGACTTAGGTATGATATATGCTTTCGGAAAGTATATGACCGATACCAACTCCAATGATTAAATGCAAAACTTACTGATAAAACCATGAAGTAGACAGTGTAAAATTGATCTAATACTTCGGGTTCATTCTGAAAATTCCAATATGCAAGATGTATATTGAGAATACCTGAGGGTGATGTGATCATAAATGATTGTATAACCATGACACTTCCATTCCCAGGGAGTGATGAAAGGCTCTGGATTTTAGTGACTTCTCTCAGAAGATAAGTAATATGATCTTGGTCCAAATGTTGGACATTGATCTGAATGTGATTCAGATGCAATAAGAAGATTAGATTTGCGATCTTGATTTAATCAAGCATCTATGGGAGGCCCAAGATCTAGATTTGAGATGTGATCTCAATATCCAAGTCACTATACGTGGAACAATACAATTGCCCTATCCTTATCTCCAAGTATCCGCGGAGAAAACGCATTATCCTGGAAAGAGTTCAGGATAATTCTATTGTATATATTATATATCAGAACATTGAGAAATGGATGTGATTTAATTGTCATGATTAATATGAATTTGATTCATATTATATGGAGAGTTATCTAAAATAATTAAATGTGATTTAATTATTAGAGATGTAAATAATGTGAATGTAATTCGTATTATTTGGGCACATGAGAATAGAGATCCAAGATGATTAAATGTGATTTAATGATCATGGATATGAATAATATGGGTAGCACTATCCATATTAATCATATATATTATGAATGTGATTTATGATATATAAGAGAGAGCTATTTGTAATTTACATTTGTTAATTAAATGTTAATGTGAATTGGATTCACATTGGACATAATATTGAAAATATAATTTACATTTTATTTTGTGTTGTGAATGTTAATCACAAATTTCTAATGGGGAGATTGCAATATTCTCAAAATAATTATGAATTAATTTTTGTAGAATAATTTACAACAAGTGTTGTAAAATCATGGAGATTTCCAAGGAATCTTGAAATATCAACAAGATTGCATGAGATTGCATGGAGATCTCACCCTTCCATATTGGAAGGGTGGACGGGTACAATTTCTCTATAGAAATTGGTATCTGTCCACTCTAAATATGGAGAGTGAAATCTCCATCCAATAATCTCCATGTATGCTTGATTTAATTTAAGATTGACATATATTTTGATTTATCAAATATATTTAACAAAAATTAAGTCAATTGTTGTTGTGTTTTTACCGACAACATCTTGACCATTAAAATAAACACAAATCAATGTGAGACAATAGATTTGTGTTTCCCATGTATTGAGATCTGTGGATACTAAAATATTATAAAAGGGGAGGCAACCCTTGATGTTTTAGGTTACAACAACACAATGAGAACATAAGTCTCTCTCTCTATACGCGCCCACTCTCTCTCTTTCATGTGGTCGTCCACCATGGATGCCCTAGAGAGAATCTCCATCGCAACATCGTCGTTATGCTACCCAATAATTTTCTCGTGGATCTCTGTCTCCTTCAGTGCATCCCACTCGTGAAGAGAAGACATCGTATCTCGTGGGACGAGAACTGGAGATCCGTTGCTTAGATCATCAACGTGGATTGCCAGGAGCACGTGTTTCAACAACACGCTTGCAAGCATCTCCTCCATCAAATCAGACTTGAGACAGGATGTCTATTGGTTTAGAGACTCGATCGCAGCCACGCTTCAAGAGGTAATCCTTTTACTTATTTGTACTTTAGATGAAACGATCCGAGAAGTGTTCTTGGATAATGTGGTTTCGTCACATAAAAAATTTTAATTGCCGCTACATCGAGCAACTAGTGCGACTAGGCGCTCCCAATCACATATGATATGATCCTCACGCTTCCGTGATGCGGGATCTCACCATATCCTTTAGTATTCATATAGGAATGCAATCTTTACTCACATCTTGAATATGTCATAGTAAAGTTGTGTAGATAAAGTTAGCAACATTCTGATGAGTTTAAGCATGGTTACTGGAGAGTAAGTCTCATTGCAAGCGATGTCTTATCTTCGATGTGTTGCTCATGTCTATGAGCCGTGCTTTGATGGTCTCAACCTTCTCATTAGGTTCCTCTATCTCTTGAAGATCCATATACATCTTAATGGGTCTTACCCATATAGGTGGATCCTCGACGGTCCAAATACAACATTTGTATATGAAGTATACTTTAGACTTTATTGCTAAAATCCATCATTCCTTGTCATGATCTTTAGAGGCTTAATCACATGAAGTAAGATCATCGTCAGATTTAACTGACGCATTGAACACATCCTCAAACTTATTTGAAGAGGTATTAGTGTTTCATCTTTAATTGTCCTTTTAGTTTTCGATTTCACAAGCCTCATTATCATATCAAGATTAAATGAGTTCCTTTACTTCATTTTCATCTTGATTCTCAAGAAAGTCATCTTCTAAGAATCGCATTCTCATAGATGAATCTTTAAAGAATCTCAAGGTCATAAAGTATGTATCCAGTACTATCCTTTATATATCTAATGAAGTAGTACTCTTTTGTGCTAGATTCCAGTTACTTGCATCTATGACAAAGTTATGGACCAAGCAACCCTAAATCCTCAAGTGTCCAACACTATTCTAGGTTCCAAACCATAGCTTATGAGGATGTTTGGGTTTAGATTTACATGGAGCCTTTTAAGGATAAATATTGTAGTCTCTACTACATATATACCTAGAAACTAACAGGTAATTATGCTAAAATTCATCGTTGATCAAATCATGCAACACATGATCTAATTGTATCTCCCTACAACTCTATTAATTTTAGGTCTATAAGGAGGAGTGAGATGAGAATGATATTCATATCTCCATAATGTATTCCATGAATTCATCTAATAGGTACTTCCTACCTAGGTTAGATCAAATTTATTTTCATCTTTCTTCAATCTTTGGTTCTAAACCAAAATTGTGAAAACTTTGAACATTTCAAAGCTTTATAAGGTGAAGGGAAGAAATCTCATATCACAAATAATCATTAATAGATATCACATATCCATAATATTTATTATGATATAGATGATTCACATACATCATTATGTATGAGATCTAGAATACCTCAACATCTAACACCATTCCCAGAGAAGGGTGTATTGGACATTTTACTTTGAATACAATATTCATAAGTATGTAAGTTTTGAAAGTTTAGACATTCTAAAGTTTCATATCTTACTAGTCCATTGATCTTATCAACAGACACATGTCCAAATCTTGATTCCAGATCATTATCAAATGATCTTCATCCTCCTATTGATCCTTTAAGGTTTTAAATTTTCAGTATTAGAAATGTTAATGAACCATTCATTAATTTTCTAATATAGTAGAGTTCTCCAGATGTCAGATTACAATATGAAATATATCCATCATAACTCTTTATGATAGGTCTGTTCCAGAATTCATGTTTATTTCCAGCATTTAGAAATAAACAATGAGAGTATTCTAATATCCAGGTCATAGAGACATTCTCTATGACTAAGAGCTCTCCCACTGAAAATATGAAGTCTAACAATCCAATAAAGATTATTGCAATAATTGCATCAATATCCATGTGGATGACTATTAAACCGTAAGATCAAATTTCTAGTCTTCTAATACATATACAACCAATTGCAAGTGTTATTAGAAGAATGAGATACAATTATTAGATTTTGATTTTATCAAATAAGAAAGTCAATTTCAATAATTATATGGTGATGTATATTATTTCGATGCACTAAGTCCTTCTCTAAGGATCCTAGATAGACTAGATATTCACACTATCAATACATCAACTAATTGTAGTCTTATCATTCATCCAAGTCTTTGGATGTCATATGTATGGAAACCATAGAAGTATAGTCAACTCTTTGACTTTCCTTCTAATTTGGGTGCAACCCATGCTTCCACTGTGCTCCTTTCATCTATAAAAACAATTGTGTAAGACAAAGGATCCCTTATGTTGAATTCAAAAGATTTCAATATAAGAGTATTTCTTCATTTATACATGCTTCATTCCATTCATACAATATGAATATTATGAAGCTTCATGAATGACTAGAGTAGAATGATGACACTCATCGTACCTAGATACATCTTAACTCTTAAAATCCTTGGTTCAGGTAGGTACTCAGACATTTTGAGTACACCATCTATTACAAAACCACCATTCTGCATAATGCAGTGAACAATGTCATTCATGATTAAATGTCGAGAGCACATATGTATGCCAGTTCATCTTCTTAAATTTTATAAAGATTATTTGACAATTGCGATCATCATCGACATGTCACTTCCAACGTACATTTGATGAGATAAAGACTATATAGACATACAAACCCTAGGGTTGTATTCATATTGTCTATTTAATTGTCATTCCTCATTATTACGAGGAAACTTGCACATTGCAACTATATACATTATGTGTCCAACTACAAGAACAACATCTTGATCATGGATCATTGAGTATTCTATTTAGTGGGTTAATTGAGGATTACCTGAAATAAGAAATTTGCATAAAGGTATATAAATATATATTTTATATACATATTTTACTTTGATTTAGGAATTTTTATATCAAAGTTGTCTTGCCTTGTTAACACTGAAAGTTCATTCCCTTAATCACTTTCAATGTAAGAGATATACTTACCATTATATCTCAGTAAGATCTGGGATCTTCTTTCTCATCTTTGTCACATCCCAATAATATGAGAAATTGGAGCTCGGATAAAGAGAAGCGTGAACACATTCCACCTTGCAAGTCCAACTTGCATTCTTGATTCGCTCTTTAATACCTGGGCCCACCACCCCTAAGACGATGTTGACCCGTTGTTAATTGAACCAACCGTCAACAGGATTGGAACTTGCTATGTGCAATCCAATATCGCCACAATAATATGAGGAACCACTATTGAGGTCACTACGCATACGACCGTACTCTTTCAAGAAGCAAAGAGCCCTATCCATATGCGCTTGCATACAGGATCTATCACTTCGAACATGCGTCTACTACATACAATCCTCGGCGACGAAACCCTTCGCCTTGATGGGAGACCATGGATGTCACTTATGTGATCCTCCATATCATGTTCAAATTCTAGGAAATCATTATGACTCATATTTATTACGATTAACTCTTCTATGAGAAATAACTACTCTATTCAAAATAGACTATTTTAATTGGATATAATCAATTTAATCACATTAAATCAAGTATCAACCCAATTCAATCAACAAACTTGATTGTTACTTGAAAGAATGGTATTATCTCAAAGTACGTGTTATTCGAATTTTAATAATTACAAAATACATCATGATTTCTCCAGCGTTATCGAGTCCCTACCTGTTGTCATGGCTTGTACCGACAGGAGTGGGAAAGATCGTATACGTTGCAACCTGCTACCCCAACGCTCCCCGACAAGACACCATATCCACCTCAGGAAAGGATAATGCCAAATTGATCATTGTGTACTTGAGATGATCATCGGTTTTTCAACTGAAATTATACCATATAGTAATAATCAAACTAATTTTGATTATAAGGAAATTTGCTAAACAAATTCCCAAACCTATTCAAGTAACATGTTTGTTGAAAGTATATCAAGTAACCAATTGTTGATCTAGATCATATATAATCATTTACTGATTGAGGCAATTCCATTTAAGGGAAAAATTATCATCAAATATTTATAAAATATTATCCGTAATTATTTCAGGAAATTAACCATTAATTTCATAAATTACTTAAATGACAATCACAAGGTTCGTGATCAAGTATGTAATTTTCAGCAGTGACCTCTACTTACTGAAATTAACATATCTCAATTAATTTAAATCCAAATTATGCAAAATAAATTTCTAAAGTTTGCTAACTTGATTTAAAACAAAATCGAAGTGATAAACATGCATTTTTAGGTATTTTAAAACCGTAATTAACTCTTTCATTAAGTCATTATTCGTCATCCCCAAAACAATGGACATATGGTCATTAAAACTTGAGAAAACGGAATCCAAATTACGCAAACTCAAATTTCATGTTTTCCTTATTTAATGGGAACATTATCCAAGTGATATCTTTGTGTTTAAACATTTTAAATAGGGCCGAAATTTATCACAAAATAGGGCTGCGAAAATTGAAATGCAATAAAATTTTCACAATCCCTTGTGAACCCAAGTCTTCTTTGATTTATGGATTGTATCCAAAACCTATGACCTAAGTCTCTGCTACCACTTGAAGGATATGTGAAAATCCTCAATCTCATCACAGAAGCATGAGGATCGCATCGAATGCGATCAGGAGCGACTAGTCGCACTAGCTGCTCGAGGCAGCGGAAATTTAAAATTTTTAAATTGATAAAATCACATGATCCAAGAACACTTATTGGATCATTTCATATTAACCACAAATAGGTATAAGGTTTAACTCTTGAAGCGTGGTTGTGATCGACTCTCTAAACCAAGATACCTCATGTCTCAAGTCCGATCCAACAGAGGAGACACTTGCGAGCGTGTTGATGAGATGCGAGCTCCTCGCAATCCATGTTGATGATTCAAGTGACAGATCTCCTAATCTCATCATACGAGATCCAACATATTCTTCACGATCTAGGCACACCGAAGGAGATGGAGATCCACAAGTAGATGATCTGACATCATAACGACGATGTTGTGGCGATGACGACTCTCACAATGGCTCCATGGTGGATGATCATTATGAGAGAAAGAGAGAGGCTCGGCGTGTGGAGAAATATAGAGGGAGAGAGAGCATCCGTAACTGAGTATCTCGAAGAGCAAGGGGTGCCTCTTCTTATATAGGGTTTTGGGAGTCCATGGATCCCAATTCATGAACATCACACAATCAATGAGTGAGATTGATTTGTGTTTTTGTGTTTCTTTCAATGATTATAATCTTATTGTAAAAAAACAACAACAATTAATTTAATTTAAATTAAAATATATTGATAAATTAATATAAGTTAATTTCAAAACAAATCAATTGGCTAGTCTTGGAGATAATGAAGAAACTAACCACATCCTCTAAAAGGGAGACGGTCACGATCATCTCATGAGATCTCATTATCTCATGAGATATCATTATCTCATGAGATCCCATTATCTCATGATATATCTCCAAGATTTACAACAACAATTGTTGTAAATTATTTCACAAAAATAATTCATAATTATCTTGTGAACTTTGCAATCACGCCATTGGAAAAATGTGAATCACATTCACATCCCAAAACAAAATATAAATTATATTTTAATTAATTGTCCAATGTAAATCCAATTCACATCAATAGTTAATCAACAAATATAAATCACAAGTTGCTCTTTCTTATATATTATAAATCACATGTGTAATATATATGATTAATATGGAAAGTGCTATCCACATTATTCATATCCATGATAATTAAATAGTATTTAATCATCTTGGATCTCTATTCTCATGTGCCAAAATAATATGAATCACATTGACATTATTCACATCTTTGATAATTAAATCACATTTAATTATCTCAGATAACTCTCCTTATAATATGAATCAAATTCATATTATTCATGATAATTAAATCACATTTAGTTATCAATTTTCTCAATGCTCGGATACACATATCAACAATGAAATTATCCATGAACTCTTTCAAGGATAATGTATTTTCTCCGCATATACTTGGAGATAAGGACATGACGATTGTATTGTTCCACGTATAGTGACTTGGATATTGAGATCAAATCTCAAATCCAGATATTACGGACCTCCCTTAGATGTTTGATTAAATCAAAGCTGTAGATCTAATCTTCTCATTGCATTTGAATCACATTCGTATCAATGTCCAACATTTGGACTAAAATTAGATCACTTCTCTATGAGAGGAGTCACTAAAATCCGAACCTATTTCATCACTCCGTTGGAATGTAAGGGTCATGGTTATTCAATCGTTTATGACCACATCACCCTCAGGTATTTCCAATACCTGTACATCCTTCATACCGGAAGACCAAGAATAAACCCGAAGTATTAGATCAATTTTACACTGTCTACTTCATGGTTTTAGATCAATTATAAGTAAGTTTCTCTTTATGAGAAAGGATTGTCATCTCTTATCTCCAAGTATCCGCGGAGAAAACGCATTATCCTGGAAAGAGTTCAGGATAATTCTATTGTATATATTATATATCAGAACATTGAGAAATGGATGTGATTTAATTGTCATGATTAATATGAATTTGATTCATATTATATGGAGAGTTATCTAAAATAATTAAATGTGATTTAATTATTAGAGATGTAAATAATGTGAATGTAATTCGTATTATTTGGGCACATGAGAATAGAGATCCAAGATGATTAAATGTGATTTAATGATCATGGATATGAATAATATGGGTAGCACTATCCATATTAATCATATATATTATGAATGTGATTTATGATATATAAGAGAGAGCTATTTGTAATTTACATTTGTTAATTAAATGTTAATGTGAATTGGATTCACATTGGACATAATATTGAAAATATAATTTACATTTTATTTTGTGTTGTGAATGTTAATCACAAATTTCTAATGGGGAGATTGCAATATTCTCAAAATAATTATGAATTAATTTTTGTAGAATAATTTACAACAAGTGTTGTAAAATCATGGAGATTTCCAAGGAATCTTGAAATATCAACAAGATTGCATGAGATTGCATGGAGATCTCACCCTTCCATATTGGAAGGGTGGACGGGTACAATTTCTCTATAGAAATTGGTATCTGTCCACTCTAAATATGGAGAGTGAAATCTCCATCCAATAATCTCCATGTATGCTTGATTTAATTTAAGATTGACATATATTTTGATTTATCAAATATATTTAACAAAAATTAAGTCAATTGTTGTTGTGTTTTTACCGACAACATCTTGACCATTAAAATAAACACAAATCAATGTGAGACAATAGATTTGTGTTTCCCATGTATTGAGATCTGTGGATACTAAAATATTATAAAAGGGGAGGCAACCCTTGATGTTTTAGGTTACAACAACACAATGAGAACATAAGTCTCTCTCTCTATACGCGCCCACTCTCTCTCTTTCATGTGGTCGTCCACCATGGATGCCCTAGAGAGAATCTCCATCGCAACATCGTCGTTATGCTACCCAATAATTTTCTCGTGGATCTCTGTCTCCTTCAGTGCATCCCACTCGTGAAGAGAAGACATCGTATCTCGTGGGACGAGAACTGGAGATCCGTTGCTTAGATCATCAACGTGGATTGCCAGGAGCACGTGTTTCAACAACACGCTTGCAAGCATCTCCTCCATCAAATCAGACTTGAGACAGGATGTCTATTGGTTTAGAGACTCGATCGCAGCCACGCTTCAAGAGGTAATCCTTTTACTTATTTGTACTTTAGATGAAACGATCCGAGAAGTGTTCTTGGATAATGTGGTTTCGTCACATAAAAAATTTTAATTGCCGCTACATCGAGCAACTAGTGCGACTAGGCGCTCCCAATCACATATGATATGATCCTCACGCTTCCGTGATGCGGGATCTCACCATATCCTTTAGTATTCATATAGGAATGCAATCTTTACTCACATCTTGAATATGTCATAGTAAAGTTGTGTAGATAAAGTTAGCAACATTCTGATGGGTTTAAGCATGGTTACTGGAGAGTAAGTCTCATTGCAAGCGATGTCTTATCTTCGATGTGTTGCTCATGTCTATGAGCCGTGCTTTGATGGTCTCAACCTTCTCATTAGGTTCCTCTATCTCTTGAAGATCCATATACATCTTAATGGGTCTTACCCATATAGGTGGATCCTCGACGGTCCAAATACAACATTTGTATATGAAGTATACTTTAGACTTTATTGCTAAAATCCATCATTCCTTGTCATGATCTTTAGAGGCTTAATCACATGAAGTAAGATCATCGTCAGATTTAACTGACGCATTGAACACATCCTCAAACTTATTTGAAGAGGTATTAGTGTTTCATCTTTAATTGTCCTTTTAGTTTTCGATTTCACAAGCCTCATTATCATATCAAGATTAAATGAGTTCCTTTACTTCATTTTCATCTTGATTCTCAAGAAAGTCATCTTCTAAGAATCGCATTCTCATAGATGAATCTTTAAAAAATCTCAAGGTCATAAAGTATGTATCCAGTACTATCCTTTATATATCTAATGAAGTAGTACTCTTTTGTGCTAGATTCCAGTTACTTGCATCTATGACAAAGTTATGGACCAAGCAACCCTAAATCCTCAAGTGTCCAACACTATTCTAGGTTCCAAACCATAGCTTATGAGGATGTTTGGGTTTAGATTTACATGGAGCCTTTTAAGGATAAATATTGTAGTCTCTACTACATATATACCTAGAAACTAACAGGTAATTATGCTAAAATTCATCGTTGATCAAATCATGCAACACATGATCTAATTGTATCTCCCTACAACTCTATTAATTTTAGGTCTATAAGGAGGAGTGAGATGAGAATGATATTCATATCTCCATAATGTATTCCATGAATTCATCTAATAGGTACTTCCTACCTAGGTTAGATCAAATTTATTTTCATCTTTCTTCAATCTTTGGTTCTAAACCAAAATTGTGAAAACTTTGAACATTTCAAAGCTTTATAAGGTGAAGGGAAGAAATCTCATATCACAAATAATCATTACTAGATATCACATATCCATAATATTTATTATGATATAGATGATTCACATACATCATTATGTATGAGATCTAGAATACCTCAACATCTAACACCATTCCCAGAGAAGGGTGTATTGGACATTTTACTTTGAATACAATATTCATAAGTATGTAAGTTTTGAAAGTTTAGACATTCTAAAGTTTCATATCTTACTAGTCCATTGATCTTATCAACAGACACATGTCCAAATCTTGATTCCAGATCATTATCAAATGATCTTCATCCTCCTATTGATCCTTTAAGGTTTTAAATTTTCAGTATTAGAAATGTTAATGAACCATTCATTAATTTTCTAATATAGTAGAGTTCTCCAGATGTCAGATTACAATATGAAATATATCCATCATAACTCTTTATGATAGGTCTGTTCCAGAATTCATGTTTATTTCCAGCATTTAGAAATAAACAATGAGAGTATTCTAATATCCAGGTCATAGAGACATTCTCTATGACTAAGAGCTCTCCCACTGAAAATATGAAGTCTAACAATCCAATAAAGATTATTGCAATAATTGCATCAATATCCATGTGGATGACTATTAAACCGTAAGATCAAATTTCTAGTCTTCTAATACATATACAACCAATTGCAAGTGTTATTAGAAGAATGAGATACAATTATTAGATTTTGATTTTATCAAATAAGAAAGTCAATTTCAATAATTATATGGTGATGTATATTATTTCGATGCACTAAGTCCTTCTCTAAGGATCCTAGATAGACTAGATATTCACACTATCAATACATCAACTAATTGTAGTCTTATCATTCATCCAAGTCTTTGGATGTCATATGTATGGAAACCATAGAAGTATAGTCAACTCTTTGACTTTCCTTCTAATTTGGGTGCAACCCATGCTTCCACTGTGCTCCTTTCATCTATAAAAACAATTGTGTAAGACAAAGGATCCCTTATGTTGAATTCAAAAGATTTCAATATAAGAGTATTTCTTCATTTATACATGCTTCATTCCATTCATACAATATGAATATTATGAAGCTTCATGAATGACTAGAGTAGAATGATGACACTCATCGTACCTAGATACATCTTAACTCTTAAAATCCTTGGTTCAGGTAGGTACTCAGACATTTTGAGTACACCATCTATTACAGAACCACCATTCTGCATAATGCAGTGAACAATGTCATTCATGATTAAATGTCGAGAGCACATATGTATGCCAGTTCATCTTCTTAAATTTTATAAAGATTATTTGACAATTGCGATCATCATCGACATGTCACTTCCAACGTACATTTGATGAGATAAAGACTATATAGACATACAAACCCTAGGGTTGTATTCATATTGTCTATTTAATTGTCATTCCTCATTATTACGAGGAAACTTGCACATTGCAACTATATACATTATGTGTCCAACTACAAGAACAACATCTTGATCATGGATCATTGAGTATTCTATTTAGTGGGTTAATTGAGGATTACCTGAAATAAGAAATTTGCATAAAGGTATATAAATATATATTTTATATACATATTTTACTTTGATTTAGGAATTTTTATATCAAAGTTGTCTTGCCTTGTTAACACTGAAAGTTCATTCCCTTAATCACTTTCAATGTAAGAGATATACTTACCATTATATCTCAGTAAGATCTGGGATCTTCTTTCTCATCTTTGTCACATCCCAATAATATGAGAAATTGGAGCTCGGATAAAGAGAAGCGTGAACACATTCCACCTTGCAAGTCCAACTTGCATTCTTGATTCGCTCTTTAATACCTGGGCCCACCACCCCTAAGACGATGTTGACCCGTTGTTAATTGAACCAACCGTCAACAGGATTGGAACTTGCTATGTGCAATCCAATATCGCCCCAATAATATGAGGAACCACTATTGAGGTCACTACGCATACGACCGTACTCTTTCAAGAAGCAAAGAGCCCTATCCATATGCGCTTGCATACAGGATCTATCACTTCGAACATGCGTCTACTACATACAATCCTCGGCGACGAAACCCTTCGCCTTGATGGGAGACCATGGATGTCACTTATGTGATCCTCCATATCATGTTCAAATTCTAGGAAATCATTATGACTCATATTTATTACGATTAACTCTTCTATGAGAAATAACTACTCTATTCAAAATAGACTATTTTAATTGGATATAATCAATTTAATCACATTAAATCAAGTATCAACCCAATTCAATCAACAAACTTGATTGTTACTTGAAAGAATGGTATTATCTCAAAGTACGTGTTATTCGAATTTTAATAATTACAAAATACATCATGATTTCTCCAGCGTTATCGAGTCCCTACCTATTGTCATGGCTTGTACCGACAGGAGTGGGAAAGATCGTATACGTTGCAACCTGCTACCCCAACGCTCCCCGACAAGACACCATATCCACCTCAGGAAAGGATAATGCCAAATTGATCATTGTGTACTTGAGATGATCATCGGTTTTTCAACTGAAATTATACCATATAGTAATAATCAAACTAATTTTGATTATAAGGAAATTTGCTAAACAAATTCCCAAACCTATTCAAGTAACATGTTTGTTGAAAGTATATCAAGTAACCAATTGTTGATCTAGATCATATATAATCATTTACTGATTGAGGCAATTCCATTTAAGGGAAAAATTATCATCAAATATTTATAAAATATTATCCGTAATTATTTCAGGAAATTAACCATTAATTTCATAAATTACTTAAATGACAATCACAAGGTTCGTGATCAAGTATGTAATTTTCAGCAGTGACCTCTACTTACTGAAATTAACATATCTCAATTAATTTAAATCCAAATTATGCAAAATAAATTTCTAAAGTTTGCTAACTTGATTTAAAACAAAATCGAAGTGATAAACATGCATTTTTAGGTATTTTAAAACCGTAATTAACTCTTTCATTAAGTCATTATTCGTCATCCCCAAAACAATGGACATATGGTCATTAAAACTTGAGAAAACGGAATCCAAATTACGCAAACTCAAATTTCATGTTTTCCTTATTTAATGGGAACATTATCCAAGTGATATCTTTGTGTTTAAACATTTTAAATAGGGCCGAAATTTATCACAAAATAGGGCTGCGAAAATTGAAATGCAATAAAATTTTCACAATCCCTTGTGAACCCAAGTCTTCTTTGATTTATGGATTGTATCCAAAACCTATGACCTAAGTCTCTGCTACCACTTGAAGGATATGTGAAAATCCTCAATCTCATCACAGAAGCATGAGGATCGCATCGAATGCGATCAGGAGCGACTAGTCGCACTAGCTGCTCGAGGCAGCGGAAATTTAAAATTTTTAAATTGATAAAATCACATGATCCAAGAACACTTATTGGATCATTTCATATTAACCACAAATAGGTATAAGGTTTAACTCTTGAAGCGTGGTTGTGATCGACTCTCTAAACCAAGATACCTCATGTCTCAAGTCCGATCCAACAGAGGAGACACTTGCGAGCGTGTTGATGAGATGCGAGCTCCTCGCAATCCATGTTGATGATTCAAGTGACAGATCTCCTAATCTCATCATACGAGATCCAACATATTCTTCACGATCTAGGCACACCGAAGGAGATGGAGATCCACAAGTAGATGATCTGACATCATAACGACGATGTTGTGGCGATGACGACTCTCACAATGGCTCCATGGTGGATGATCATTATGAGAGAAAGAGAGAGGCTCGGCGTGTGGAGAAATATAGAGGGAGAGAGAGCATCCGTAACTGAGTATCTCGAAGAGCAAGGGGTGCCTCTTCTTATATAGGGTTTTGGGAGTCCATGGATCCCAATTCATGAACATCACACAATCAATGAGTGAGATTGATTTGTGTTTTTGTGTTTCTTTCAATGATTATAATCTTATTGTAAAAAAACAACAACAATTAATTTAATTTAAATTAAAATATATTGATAAATTAATATAAGTTAATTTCAAAACAAATCAATTGGCTAGTCTTGGAGATAATGAAGAAACTAACCACATCCTCTAAAAGGGAGACGGTCACGATCATCTCATGAGATCTCATTATCTCATGAGATATCATTATCTCATGAGATCCCATTATCTCATGATATATCTCCAAGATTTACAACAACAATTGTTGTAAATTATTTCACAAAAATAATTCATAATTATCTTGTGAACTTTGCAATCACGCCATTGGAAAAATGTGAATCACATTCACATCCCAAAACAAAATATAAATTATATTTTAATTAATTGTCCAATGTAAATCCAATTCACATCAATAGTTAATCAACAAATATAAATCACAAGTTGCTCTTTCTTATATATTATAAATCACATGTGTAATATATATGATTAATATGGAAAGTGCTATCCACATTATTCATATCCATGATAATTAAATAGTATTTAATCATCTTGGATCTCTATTCTCATGTGCCAAAATAATATGAATCACATTGACATTATTCACATCTTTGATAATTAAATCACATTTAATTATCTCAGATAACTCTCCTTATAATATGAATCAAATTCATATTATTCATGATAATTAAATCACATTTAGTTATCAATTTTCTCAATGTTTGGATACACATATCAACAATGAAATTATCCATGAACTCTTTCAAGGATAATGTATTTTCTCCGCATATACTTGGAGATAAGGACATGACGATTGTATTGTTCCACGTATAGTGACTTGGATATTGAGATCAAATCTCAAATCCAGATATTACGGACCTCCCTTAGATGTTTGATTAAATCAAAGCTGTAGATCTAATCTTCTCATTGCATTTGAATCACATTCGTATCAATGTCCAACATTTGGACTAAAATTAGATCACTTCTCTATGAGAGGAGTCACTAAAATTCGAACCTATTTCATCACTCCGTTGGAATGTAAGGGTCATGGTTATTCAATCGTTTATGACCACATCACCCTCAGGTATTTCCAATACCTGTACATCCTTCATACCGGAAGACCAAGAATAAACCCGAAGTATTAGATCAATTTTACACTGTCTACTTCATGGTTTTATAAGTAAGTTTCTCATTTGATCATTGGGCGTCGGTATCAATCATATACTTTCCAAAAGCATATATCATACCTAGGTATTCATCATATACTTTCCAAAAGTATATATCAAACATACAAATTCAGTCAAGCTTCAAAAGCGAGACGACTGTGCATGGAATTTGATTCTTCACAATATCTCATGAGTGAGATCATGTCTTCCGATTCAGTAACTGAACCTATATGATCCCCTTGAGAGATTGTATTACTCATATGCCCTTGTATGCACACCAGCATGTCAGTGTATAGACCTTGATTAGGTCATTAACCTATTGGTTTGCCAAAAGTACATACATAGGCATATAGACACACATCTGTCTCCGGTCAGAGGATATATCGTGACAGCATACTATATAGGACTTTGGTTATCTCTATCTCGTTAAGTCAACTCTTTGACCTAACTTATCTAACACCTCCGAATCTCTATTCCTATGCAGAGAACATACATCAAGAAGTCGGTTAGATATCAGCCTTTATGAGAAAGGATTGTCATCTCCTACTCAAGCTGGAGATCATCTCTTAACAATCATTTGAAGGTGCTTCATGAATCCTCAATCTAACCCTTTATATATTCATCCAAGCACCAACCTCTATGACTAAATAGTTTAATCAACAACTGTATGAACATTAAGATGGCCATGGTACATAACCCTATTTGTACTAAGGTGAAGGATATGGAGAAATCCTCAAGCGCATCACGGAAGCGTGATCGTCGTATCGGATACGACGAAGAACTACTAGTCGCACTAGTTGTTCGGTGCAGCGGAATTTTAAAAAAAATTATTCGATGAAACCACATGATCCGAGAACCATTCTCAAATCATTTCATCTATAACCACAACAAGTATAATTCAATACCTCTTGAAGCGTGGTTGATCAAGTCTCTAAGAGAAGAGACCTCCTGTCTCAAGTCCGATCGTCGGAGTAACGGCTTGCGAGCGCAGGGATGAGTCGCGGTGTCCTCGCAATCCAAGTTGATCCAAGCGCGGTTGCTCCTGATCTCGTCACACGAGATAAAACATCTCCTTTGTGAGTGAAGCACTCTAAGTAGACAAAGAACCGCAGAGCATCGAAGCGGCAGCACAATGGCGCAGGTGTCGACGATTATCTCCACCAAGGTATGGTGGACGGCCACCAAGAAGAGAGGGAGAGAGGGTTGTCGAGTATGGAGAAAGAGAGAGAGAGATGTGTGCTACAATAGCATGTAAAAAGAGAGCATGGTATGCCTCTCTATTTATAGGGTTTTGGGATCCATGGATCTCAATGCATGGGAATATAAAATCAATGGATGAGATTGATTTATGTCAATCCAATGGTCAAGATTGTTGATGGCAAAAGCCAACAACTTGTGATTTAATTTTTATAAAAATATATTTGATAAATCAAATAAATATTAATACCAAATTAAATCAATCAAATAAGGAGAGAGAGAGAGAGAGAACAAAGGAGATCAACCTTCCCCTTTTGAGGGAGGTGACGGCCACCAATCCCACAAGGGATTTGGTACCGCCCCCTCCTTTCCTAATGGGAGGGCAATCTCATGGATTCCATGAGATTGCATATCTCCTTGTTTTTCTCTCAACTTATTTCCAACAACTATTTGTTGGTATTTTATCCACCAAAAAATAATTCTCAATTATTTTGGGAATATTGCAATCTTGACATTGGAAAATTGTGAATCATATTCACAATAAAAAACTAAATGTAATTTACATTTTTCAATTAATTAGACAATGTGTATCCAATACACATTAATAATTAATCTTCAAATATAAATTATAATTAGCTCTCTCTAATACATTATAAATCACATTTATAACATATTATGAATAATTGGATATTACTATCCACATTATTCTTATCCATAATAATTAAATCACATTTAATCATATTGGATGATTTCTTATACATCATGATAATTAAATCACATTTAATTATCAATTTCTCATTGCTTAGATCTTATGGAATTATTCTTAAACCATTTAAGAACAATGTTATTACTCCTTAGATACTTGGAGATAAGGACAGGGCGATTGTATTGTTCCACGTATAGTGACTTGGATATTGAGATCATATCTCAATTCCAGATCCCATGGACCTCTCACAGATGCTTGATTAAATCAAGACCGTAAACCTAATTTTCTCATTGTATCTGAATCTTATTCAGATCAATGTCCAGTATATGGACTAAGATTAGGTCACTTCTCTAATGAGAGGAGTCACTAAAATCCAGACCTGTTTCAGCACTCCCTCAGAATGGAAGCGACATGGTTATATAATCGTTTATGATCAAATCACCCTTCAGGTATTCCCAATACCTCCACATCCTGCATACTGGAAGACTTATGATCATTATGAAGATATAGATCATTTTTACACTGTCATCTTCATAGTCTGATCATCAAGATTCTCAATCTTGGTCCTTGGGATGTGGTATAGATCATATGCTTTCACAAAGCATATATCTTACCTTCAAATTCATATCATGCTTCTAAAGCATGATGACCATGCATGGAATTTGGTCAATCCCAATACCTCATGAGTGAGCTCATGTCTCCCGGTTCACAAGTGAACCTGTATGATCCCTTTGAGAGATCATATTACTCATATGCCCTTACATGCACACCAGCTCGCCGGTATATAGACCTTGGTTAGGTCATCAACCTATTGGTCTGCCAAATGTTCATGCTCAGACATATATCAATACATCTGTCTCTGGTCAGAGGATGTTTGCCTGTGATGTGACAGTATTCATCATAGGTCTTTGGTTATCTCGATCTCGTTAAGTCAACTCATTGACTCAACTAATCTGATACCTCCGAATCAATATTCCCATGCAGAGGACCTGCATCAAGAGGTCAATCAGATATCATTCTAGTGAGATAGGATTGCCATCTTCCACTCAGACTGGAGATCACTACTTGTCAATCATTAATGATGCTTGATGAGTCCTCCATCTAACTCCTTAGATATTCATCCAAGCATCGGCCTCTATGATCCAATTAATGAATCAACAGCTATATGATTATCAAGTTGGCCATGGTACATAACCCATATTGTACAGAGGGACCTTATAGTGCATTCATTCATTCAGTATCAGAAAGGGAGTGAAACATAATCAATAACTTTTATTGATAAATCATTAATTACAATAACATTTATTGTAGGAATGGTTCGCCTCGGGCCCACATTGCTAACATAAGGGACCTATTATGAAAATTAGTTACTCTTCATTTCAGATCAGGGAATTATATTTGCAATAACATTTATTGCATAATGGCTCGTCGTGGTCTCACATGTCCAACATTTGGCACGATCATACAACAATTGTACGTCGTAGATAATCTTCTCTGCCTTACGTGGCAGTAATAAGGTGGGCCTTCAGCGAGAGTGTTATTGATTCATCGTGCTCCATGAGGTTATTTTGAATCTTAATGAAGGTCAATGCATGTCTCACAAATACAGAGTGAGGTCGGTGAAGGTCCTCGAGCAACTTGAAGATGGTGACTATTAAGATCAGTCGAGAACAAAGCTCCAGATTAGAGCCCACCTTCTTCATCCAACAATTAATGGATCTTTAAACTTGCAGGATCTAGAAAAGCATATCCAAAGCAAGGCAAGATATATACATGCTAAAAGTGGACGGAATGGAGAGCTTTGTCGAAACGAAGAATGGGAGGCCATGCTGGCTTTCATCCGCCATGAATGGAGGAAGGTGGATCAAAGCGGAAAGCATGCGACAGAGTAAGAAGCGCGGAGGATAATACCTCCTGCGTGGATCAAGGATCCATGATGAAGGTCGAAGATGCCTTGGATAAGGATATAAAGTTGAGCATATTGCGGGAAAATTTGAAAAAATGAAGAAGGGGAACCTAATTATCTAACATGTGCATGATGAAATCATCATGGGTGGTTGTTGTAGCTTGGGCATAAGCTTCAAAGAAGCTTGTGTCTTTACTTAACTCAAACAGTTGATGCGAGAAGCTCGAATGACAGCAATAGCCATTGTAGCATGGCCATCTCGACCATGGGTCTCAACAGGCCTGAGGTCATCATGGCCTGCATTAATCTGCAGTAACTCTATCTTAGATACTAGGAGAGGGCCGGGACTTGGCCTATACATGGTTAGACCACTGTCGCTTGAGGCGGTGGAGTTTTATTTGAAGGGAAGATGGTGGTGGTTACTAAAGACTTTGACAAAGGTTTCAACCATCACCAATGATGGGGAAGTTAGGGCTAGGATGAAAGTGGAGGTTGGCGAAGGTTAGGGAAGTTAGCAGAAGGGGTTGTCGATGGAAGTTAGTCTAGAGGGTAATCGATATGGTTGGGATAAGACGGAGAAGAAGAGCAGTTGGAGATGCTTTCCAAAAGGAGAGGATCGACTGGAGGTTGAAGGTAATTTGGAAGCCATTGGATCAAACGATCCAACAGTGGATATGGATGCACGTCTGGAGGTTGTAAACTACCAGATCAAAGCAGATCTGATGACTCAAGAGAATGACAAGTGGCTAAAGGAGAGGTGGTCCACGTGGTTGCATGTAGAAGCGCCACGTGGCCCAATCAGAATTAAGAAAAATTAAAATAATTAGATATTGAATTAAAAAACACAAAACATGAAAGTTTTAGATCTCGATGAGATCTACAACATTCATGCAGAAGTTAAAGAGATTATAGGTCATATATATAGTATTAATTAAATTCAAATAAAACATTTTTCTTTATTTTCTTTTGTTATTTTTATGGATTTCTATTTTATGTTATTTTATTTATGAATAATTTTATTGTGATTTTTATTTCATTTTTAATAAGGAATAAATACCTAAAATATTGAACCATAATAGGGTTATATTAATATATATCAAATAGTATTAATTTCTACAACACAATAATTAGTAATTAGTATTATTAATCAATGAATCTTCTGATTTAACCTAATCAAGAGAGATAATAATGATGACTAATGACGAAAATCTGGGGTTTATCAATGTCTTGATTATGGCATCTCAAAATTTCCTTCAGTGGAGACGTGAAAAAAAGAAGGGGTGATTTGGAAGATAGATTATGAGAAGGCATACAACTATGTGGACTAGAACTTATGTGGTTGTGACGAGTCGCTAAATATGATGTTTAATTTGGGCACGTTGTAGTATGTGTACTTAGCGAACCAATCAAAACCGAGAGAAGATCTCTGTGAAGAGTGTCTCAGCATAATTTATATCTCGGGCAAGTCCGGGGTTGAACACAGGGAGGCAAAGGAACAACTTCGGATTAATTTGAAAATTAAGATCTTGATTTCCAATGTAGATTATTTTTATAATTTTTTTATGCAATTACAAATACCAATGCAAAATGCAGGTGAATTAAGTTACTAAGAAAGCACACAACTTAGTCAAATTAATTTTAATGAGAAACTAATCCAATTAAGCGAAATTACGTTTTTTCCTAGAATCCTAATCCAGAGATGAATGCAACATACATTTTTTGTATTTTTCAGGGTTAAAATGCAACAATAGACTTTTTCACACAAACAGAAAGCAAAAATCATGAAAACTTTACTGGAATTAAAACTAGTTGAAAAGAGACTACAATAATTTTTTTGGAATTTGTAGACAAAATGTCAATTTTTTAAGGATTTTTTAATCAAAATAGAGTGATAGTGAGTAATTATTTCCTAATCAACAATATCAAATTAATATGAGTGTGGTTATTTCAAAAAGATATTTAGATTCTCAATGCAGAAGAGTTGAAATTTTGCGAAAAGGATGTATGTGGATCTAATTAAAAATCAAATATGGAAATCACTCTATGATTTATTTCAAGCACAAGACAACTCTACTTTGGATGAAATTTGGATAGTAATTCAATAACATATAAAGGCATCATGTCTAATTTTTGTGGAATTTTTAGGGAAACTATGAGTTAGATATCAATTTAAGAGTTCAGATTGGGTAAAATATGAGTAATTCAATTAAACAATTTTAATTAATTACCCACAACTCAAAAAAATACAAATAAATATTCGTAATGTAGACAATTAGTTGCCTAACACAATGGCCATTTTCATTAAATAAAATGATACAATACAGATGTCCAAATGAATAGTCAAACACAGAGGTATCTGTGCAAACCATAAAATGAAATTGATAATATAAAACATGCACAAGGACTAAAAAGTAATTACAAAAAGTTTGTGGATAAAATATGCAAATTTTACAATAAAAAATAAAAGGAAATTGGACAACCTTCTTCTTTGTTAGGGCGCAGGTGGAGGAACCCAAAAATGGGTGGTGGTGGCGGCGGCGGGCGGCTGCACTGCACGCGAGGGATGGAGAACGGAGGGGGCATGTGCGGTGGCGTGCCGTTGGACGGCTGCACGGGCGGAGAACGACGGAGAACGGTGGAGGCGGGTGCGGTGGTGCACCGCTGGGATGGCTGCACTGTTGCCCACGCATGGCGGTTCGCTCCTGAAGGTGGACCGCGAGGCCGGGCATGGCCGCGCGTGGCAGTGTCAGTGAGGAGGAGGAGGCGCCGCTACAGGTGGTGACGGGTGGCGGTGGAAGAAGGAAGGGGGCGGCGGCGGGTTGTGGCCGCTACTCCCTCCATTATTAATTTTTTAACTTATTTTTTTATTTTTTTATTCTTTGTTGTTGTGATAATAAAAAACTTTTTTTGTTTTGATTTTTTATTTTTTTTGTTAATCAGGGGATGCACATAATGGAAAAATAAATGCTATTGTGGTGGTGGTCAAGATGATGAACAAAGGGAGTTATGTAGATAATAATATGATGTGGTAGAAAATGCAACACTAAAAAAACGATGACAAAAAAATTGAGCAGACAAATGACTTACAATGAACGCGGATTGCCTGAGGGGTGCTCAAGAAGAGCACGGTCTTCACTCAAATCGCCGACGAGCGATGAGCTCGAGCAGCGCACGGGTGTGGCTACGATGTTAGCCAAAAGCCATCTTATCTCACCGGAGAGAGGGTTATCGTCGCTCGACTGCGGTTGCGTCGCTGTCACCGATTTAACTCTGGGAACTAGGCTCTCCTCACATAAAGATGGATCAAGTGCAAATTGATGAGGATGGGAAGTATATAAAGAGGATGAAATGAGAGGTGATTAAAGTGGTAGGAGGTTAATAAAATAATGGGGTTGAATTAGAAGTTAGAAATTTTGGTGGAATGGTGGAGTTGAATGGCGGTTATTGTAGAGAATGGAAAATAAATAAAGGACAATAAAATGAAATAAAGTAGGCTATTTTAAATACAACAAAAATATAAAGAAGGAAAAATAGTGGAGAATTTACAAAGGAATACATACAACATGTACATTTTTTGTTTGCTTTTCTAATATGTATTTTTTTGTCTTTTTAATAAGAGATATTTACAACGAAAAAATACAATAAAATACTATAATCAAAATAAACCACAAGCATGATACTTTTGTATTTTTTCTAAGTAAGAAAGTTAAAATAAAAAATGAAGAAAAAATGAATAAATACATAATATGCAATGTACATCTAGGTCCTGAAACCCAACTTTTGCAAATGAGCTCCGATTTTAATGAAACTACTTCCATTGGATAGATAATTTTCTAAATTGAACTTTAAAAGTGAGTTTGGTGAATTTGGAGTTCATACAAAGCGGGAATTGGCCAGGAAGTTCGACTTTACGGCTTTTTCCTATTGGGATCTAGGAGCATTTATTTGAGGTGAGTTTTGTTTTGTTTTTTTATATTTTTATATATATATTTTTATGAACAAGATAGAGAATTAATTAGCTAAAAAATAAAATTATTAAAAATACATGAAGTTTTGGACTATTTAGAGGTGAAAAACTCCTTTAATTTTGCGGCTTTTTATTGCTAATGTATTTTGTACATCTAATATATAATAATTGGTGTGTTTTATTTACAAGAGTCATTTTATTAATTTATTGATTTTATGGACATTTTTCTGGGATTTTACTCGAGAATTTTGCTAAGATCAAAATATTGAGATGATGAATCACAGATTCATCACCCCCCTATACTTAAACTTTGTTAGTCCTCGAGCAAATAAAGAATGAATAAGTTGGGTTAACCTCTGACTGTGCATGTGAATACAAGACTTGATCCGTTCAAGAACTCTTTGTTTTAGAGATCCTAAAATTCTAAGCTGAACCAAGCTCTAGTCAAAAGGTACCCAATTTCTCTAATCGTCAAACTCTCTTTGTATACGTATATAGTAGGGATATGACTTAAGTGTTGACCGTAGTTACAAGAGTAGAGTCACAATGTCACCCAAGGTTCAAGTCCAAGAGACTCTCCAAAGAACTCGACCCTCAACACTAGGCTATCGGGACGAACCAATTTATGTAAAATATTGTTCACCTCTCTGTTCGAAACTTCTTCCATGCAATTGGACTGTGGATGGTAAGGACTAGTAACTCTATGCTCAAATCCATAGTCCTTAGCTAAAGATCTCATATCTCTGTTCACAAAGTGGCTACCTGCATCAGATATCAAAACTTTTGGCATCCCGAACCTTGCAATAATATGGTCTCTCACAAACTTACATACAGTCTTGCTATCTGCGGTTCGGGTTGGGATAGCCTCCACCCACCTAGATAAATAATCAATCGCCAATAATATGTACTCATGTCCTTGGCTATTGGGAAAGGGACCCATAAAATCTATGCCACATGCATCAAAAACATCACAAATAATCATCGGTTGCATGGGCATCCCATCTCTTTGTCCAACTATCCCTCCCATCCTTTGACAGATAGGGCATGACCGTACAAAATCAATAGCATCTCTAAATATGGTCGGCCAATACAATCCACATTGAAGTACTTTGTGAGCGGTTCTCTTTCCTGAATGATGTCCTCCAGCCTCAAGTGAATAACAATATGTGAGGACACTCTGGTACTCCTCTTGAGGAATACACCTTCTCTAAACACAATCCGGTCCTCGAAGAAAAGGAAAGGATCGTCCCAGTGGTATCTCCTCGAATCTGACTTCAGTCGATAAATGCTACTCCTAGTCCAACCATGAGGAACCTGCTTGGAGATAATATAGTTCACCATGTTGGCATACCACGGGTGTGAGTCAATAACACAAATTGACTCATCTGGGAAGGTCTCTCTAATCTGCTCATAATTAGGAGAATCCTTAAGTTCAATCCGAGAAAGGTGATCAGTGACAACATTCTTCACTCCAGGTTTAACTTTTATCTCCAAATCAAATTCCTAGAGGAGTAAAATCTACCTAAGAAGATGCTCCTTCGTGTCCTTCTTTTCCATTAAGTATCAAATGGTTGTGTGATCTATGTAAATTGTCACCTTAGAGCCCAAAATATATGATCTGAACTTCTCGAGGGCCCATACTACCGCGAGCATTTCCTTTTCAGTCACTGTATAATTCTTCTGTGTAGGATCTAATACTTTGCTCACGTAATGGATAGCAAACGGGATCCCCTCTCGCTTTTGTCCTAACACAGCTCTTATAGAGAAATCTGAGGCATTAGTCATGATCTCAAAGGAGAGAGACCAGTTAGGAGCTTGTTGGATAGGCAAGGCACAAATCTTCCTCTTCAAGATCTCAATGGCCTCCAGACACATGTGATCTACAACGAACTCTGTGTCTTTCCCTAAGAGCTCAGTCAGTGGGAGGGCGATTTTTGAAAAATCCTAAATAAATCTTCTATAGAATCCAACATGCCCTAAGAATGACCGTACTAACTTCACATTGGTAGGTGGATCGAGTTTCTTGATCACCTCCACCTTGGCAGGATCAACCTCCATTCCCCTTTTGAAGATGACATGCCCTAATACGGCACCCACCGTCACCACTTATGCCTAGTTCAAGAACATGTTTTTGAAGAAGTTATACTCGTTGAGTAGGACTAACATGATGAGGATGTGCATTACGAGATTTTTCCAATTACACCATGAAGCCTTTTGTTATTCTTGGGAAAGATTCAAGGATATTCTACATAAGTGTCCCTGTCATGGACTAGATGACAATATCTTGGTCCAGTCATTCTTTAGTGGTCTCAACCCTGAGATGCAGGGTTTAGTGAGTGTTGCATGTGGAGGAAGCTATACATCACGAAGAGTGGATACCGTCTGGAAGGTATTCGAGCAGATGGCTGAAACTAGCTGCTCACAGATGGCCAGCAGGGCCTATACACCTTCCCCCAGTTCACTCTCATTGGATGGAGAAAATCAACTGTAGTCGATCTCTCTCAGGACATCATCCCTAGCATGGGACTCCTTGCAGACAAGCTTACAGTAGTTGAGAAGATCGACAGGAGGATTGATGAGTTAGATCGGAGTGTCTCCAAACATCCAAAACAGATGGAGGAGTTGACTGAGAAGGTATCTAGGATAAGGATACCCGTCGTGATTGCACCCTTTGCTCCCGTTTACCGAATTCACCATGTTCAGGAGTTGTTGGTGTCAGGAAAACCTCAGCCGTGGGAGCAGGACCAATCCTACACCCACTCTTTCCAGCAGCTACCTCCATTAGAAGAGACAGTTCAGGAGGAGCCTCCACCAGTTTGGGAGGTGAATGGGATATGGTATACTCAAGACCCTGCCAGGCAGGGAAGTACGGGAGACCGACATATCTACCAGCATCCCTCGACCTTTCACAACACCGCATTCACCTCCGCACCACCTCCTTCACATCAGAGCCCTAGATTCCAGCCACCCCAGCAGTAGCAGTAGCAGTACCAACAATATTTCCAACAGGGCCATTACCAGGCGGGCCAGCAGGGCCTGCAACCTAGCAGCAGTACCAGAGGCAGTACCCTGGCCAGCAAGCCAGTCTTCCCATTCTTCTTCACAGTCTTATCCACTTCCTTCTTCGTCTAGTCACGTTGATATACAGCAGCAGATACTCGACGAGCTCCGTTTCTACAGGAACGAGATTCATGACTTACAGGTGGATGTCAACCGCATGTCCAGATGGCGAGACGAGCAAATTGCACCCTCTACCTCTATCCCAGCCCAAGTTCAGGCTAACCCCAATAGCTTGAACCGTTCTAGTTCTCAGCAACACTTTGGTCTGGTATACTATTCATCATCTCCTAGATCTGAACATGAGATTCTTTCGTGTGACGAGGCTAACCACGGGACACTCTGGAGCGGAAGGACCGTGACCGTACCTGACCAGGCGAGGGATACGAGGAGCTCTATCTGGGGAGTCTTTAGAGGACGAGGAGGAGAGGTAGCATATTCCGAAGCCCCATCAGCACCATTCGAGGATTTCTACTCAGGGAGCCGAGAGGAGAAGGAGATCACGTATGCAGCATTAGCAGCATGGATACACTTATGATTCTACGGAGGACCTTGCATCTCCGGTTGTGGTGGATACCACTTCAGCTTCTATTCCACAACCTATAGAAGATAGATTTGATTTCACTCCCATGTTGCATCAAAAAGATTCTTGTATGAAGAACTTTGTTTCAGTTAATGCCAAGAATGATCTTTCAGCTCATGATTCAGACTCTACATCTTCTGTTTCTCTAGATTCAATCCCTTTCCCCCGTGCTCTTATGGAAGGAAAGCGCATCAAAAAGATTCAGAAAGATGACCCCAATATGGCACGGTTTTGTAAAGAAAATATCACTATAAAAGTGCCATTTGATGAATATGTGGCTAACCATCCTGCATCCCGAAAATACCTTAGGTGAGATGCACAACTACAAGGGTTAGCAGGAAGAAAGATAACCGAAATATAAAGACACATGTCTTATCAGTAGCCACAACCTATTGTCATAAGAATCAGACTTTGCCAAGGAAAAAGAGAGACATGGGTGCTCACTATGTGGAGAGTCGTATTGACGACATTGCATTTGCACGCACACTCTTAGATAACGGTTCTTCAATCAACTTACTTCCCTTAGCATTATATCAGAAATTGGAGTTGGGACCACTTCGCAAATCTAGAGCTTTACTCCAATTCGCATATCGTTCAGTGAAGAGACCTAAGTAAGAAGTGAAGAATGTAGTTATCTCGATTGAGGGGCAGAACTATCAGGTTGACTTCATAGTCTTGGACATGGAGACCCCCAATCATTGGAGAGAATCTCAGATTATTCTCGGGCGGCCCTTCCTTAGGGACGCAGGCACAACTTTTGGTTATGGTACGGGAATGATGAAGTTCCATTCTATAGGTGGAGAAGTGAACCTTGAGATGAAGCAAACCAAGTGTCAACGACCTAATTCTGAGAGTATCACAGAGTACTCATCTTCAGAGGCAGATTGCAGAATGATTAGCACAGTTGGGATTTGTGGACAGATTCCTTCAGGACAGAGCGAGTCACTTTCATCTGGAAAGGGCATAGTGGATAATGTAGTTTTCCAGGTGTTGTCCGATCTTGTGAAAGATGCATCTACCTATTCCCATGATGACACAGAGATCCACCTGGATCTGTCAGTTCCGTCCCCTTCAGAACGGTCATGGGACATAGATGATGAGTCGGACGTGGCTTTGGTTGAATTACCGCATTTCTTTGGCAATCTGACTCCCCTTACTTCTGAATTGGTGGCGATTACTACTCAGCTTAGCCCACCTTCATGCAGCACGGAACCAGATTCAATTAAGCCAGATTTGATTGATGATACCACATTGCCAGAACTGAAATTACTACCTCCTACACTCAAGTACGCCTTTCTTACGGGACCCAAAGAGAGATATCATGTCATCATTAGCTTAGACTTCACTTTAGAACAAGAGTCTAGGTTGTTAGAAGTCTTAGAGATGAACCGCAAAGCAATAGGCTGGATAGTGTCGGATCTCGTAGGCATCAACCCCACTCTCTGCTCGCACCACATCTTTACTTAGGATAATGTGAGACCTTCCCGTGAGTTCCAGAGGAGACTTAACCCCAATCTACGAAAAGTAGTGAAGAAAGAGATTGAGAAATGGTGCAAAGCAGGGTTTATATACCCTATTTGTGACTCCAAGTGGGTGGCCCCACTTCATGTTGTCCCAAAGAAGTTGGGAATTCATATGGTCACCAATGAGGAGGGGCTAGAGATCGCGACACGAGTACCTACGTCTTGGTGTGTCTGTGCTGACTATAGGCGCCTGAATGTTGCGACCAAGAAAGATCACTTTCCCTTGCCTTTTATTGATTAGATCTTGGAGAGACTAGCATGAAAAGAGTTCTTCTGTTTTCTTGATTGGTACTCAGGCTACAACCAGGTAGCTATAGCCCCTGAGAACCAGGAAAAGACCACATTCACATGTCCATTCGGTACTTATGCTTTCAAGCACATGCCATTCGGTCTCGGCAATGCCCCCGGGGGCCTGTCAGCCATACTGCTGGTACTGTTACCGTTGCTGCTGGGGTGGCTGGAATCCAGGGCTCTGCTGTGAAGGAGGTGGTGTGGAGGTGAATGCGGTGTTATGAAAGATCGGGGGATGCTGGTAGATATGTCGGTCTCCCATACTTCCCTGCCTGACAGGGACCTGAGTATATCATATCCCATTCACCTCCCAAACTAATGGAGCCTCCTCCTGAACTGTCACTGCTAATGGAGGTGGCTGCTGGAAAGAGTGGGTGTAGGATTGGTCCTGCTTCCACAGTTGGGGTTGCCCTTACACCAACTGCTCCTGAACATGGTGAACTCGGTAAACGGGAGCAGAGGGTGCAGTCACGGTCGGTATCCTTCTCTTAGATACCTTCTCAGTAAACTCCTCCATCTGTTAAGGAAGTTTGGAGACGCTCCGATCTAACTCATCAATCCTCCTGTCGATCTTCTCAACTACTGTAAGCTTGTCTACAAGGAGTCCCATGCTAGGGATGATGTCCTGAGAGAGATCGACTACAGCTTATTTTCCCCCTCCAAATGAGAGTGAACTGGGGGAAGGTGTATAGGCCCTGCTAACCATCTGTGAGCGGCTTCTTTCAGCCATCTGCTCGAATACCTTCCTGACGGTATCCGCTCCTCATGATGTATAGCTGCCTCCACAGGCAGCGCTCACTAAACACTGCATCTCAGGGTTGAGACCAGTAAAGAATGATTGGACCAAGATATTGTCATCTAGTCCATGACAGGGACACTTCTGCAGGATGTCCTTGAATCTTTCCCAAGCATCACAAAAGGCTTCATGGGGTAATTTGGAAAAACTCCTAATTCGCGTCCTCATCATGTTAGTCCTACTCAACGGGTAGAACTTCTTCAGAAGTAGGTCCTTGAACTAAGCATAAGTGGTGACTGTAATTCCAAGATTCTTCACCCAGTAGTCGGCTTCGCCACCAAAGGCAAATGGAAGGGTTGTGAGCCTAATATAATCTTGGCTAACATTAGGATGTCTGAGGTTAGCATAGATGAGCTCAAAGTCCCTTAGAAATGCATATGGCTCCTCAGAAGCATTCCCATCAAAGTGTGGCAGCGGGTTCAGATAGCGCGGCTTCAACTCAAAATCAATTGTGGATTCTGTCGTACTCATGTAGTTCTGAATTTAATATTGTCAGGGGTTATACGCCGCATCCATTGGTGATCCAACTCCAACATTGAGCTGCCCTAATGATGAGCGTAAAATTCGCCTCTTTTAATAGGTATAAATAAGTCGTAGTACAGGAGGCAAATTTTTCTTCAACAAAAACCACAGGACTTTGAATGATGTGGAATATTTATGCTTGGTAGGTGTACCAAGGTCGAACACAGGGATACGGAAGCCTAATCAGAGTATGGAATTTTGATTCATGAGGTTCAATGTGATTTAATCTCAATTTCAGGTCCATATGCAATTTATGATGCACTATGATATTTACAAGGCGATGCCATGATGCATGCATTTTTTTATTTTGTTTTTATGCAAGTTAAAGTGATGATGCATGAGAAATTATGCAAGGAACAAGTATGTCAAATAAAAACCTACAATTATACCCTAAAATGTGAGCAACGCAATTTAGAATGAAATTAGAGTCAATTTGAACACATCATTAAAAATCGGTCATCAAATCAAGCAAGACAAGTATAGCATGGTCTCAATTAACACATAAAAGTTCACTTTAATTAAAAGAGTGTCAAATGAAACAAATAAGCATGCTAGAATGTAGAGGATAAAATAAGGATCAAAACGACACTAAAATCATGCAATTTGGACCTACGATGCTCAAGTTATGCTAAAAACAGTGCAAGGGCATAATTGTAATAAAAATGTATTAAAATAAAGGGATAAATATTGCATTTAGGTCCCTGAAGGGACCTAAATGCAATTAAAGAGAACCGGCTGGGCCCAGTTGCAATTTATACATTTGCGCGCTGGGGCATATTTGTAATTTCCAAAAAGTTGCGGGCTTCCCTGTAAAATACCCTAGTTGCGCACGTGGAGCGCGCGCCTGGAGGACCGAATTGTAATTCTTCAAAATGTCTGGGTTGTTCTTGCAATTTACCCAGCACATCACGTGTACTGCACGTGAGGGGCTAGGCTCGGGTCAGCCCTGTGGCTCGGGACACGTGGCCGCAGCTGGAGGTTTGGATCTGGGCTTGGACCACCCTAGCCTGTTGGTGCGGGCTGAGGCTCGGGCCTACCACATGTCGATATCTTCACCGTCTGATCCAGATGATCGGACGGTCCCTGCACCTTCGTCCTCCTCCGCAGGTCGTCGGAGAAGGCGGGGCTCCGGCGACCTACCCTTGGCTCCGCCTCGCATCGCGAGGTCATCTTAGGGTCGTGGAAGCATGCTGGAAGACTGGCGGAGAACTTGGAGTATCGGCGAGGCTCCGTGGATGATCGGAAATAACGCATGGCTGAGCCTCAGCGGAGGAGAATTTCTTGGAGGAGCTCCGGCATCAAACCCCATCAACCAATGTACCTGCAAAAGGGTCAGACATAGCCGAAGCGAGTGCACGTGGTTGTGAAGTGTGTGGAGGGGGATGGGAGCCGGCGGAGGTGGAGAAGGTGGGGGCTCAGAGGAGTCCTCCGCCGTGAGGACGGAGGAGTGGAGTCGGAGTGCGGTGGGGTTCTGACGGAAGGAGATGGAAGAGCGACGGCGGCTGATGGCTGGTGAAGCTATGGAGATGGTTGGACGGAGGTGGAGATGTTTGTAGGGAGCGCGATAAATATGAGAAAATATAAGAAAAAGAAGGGGCAGAGAAACCTCATCGGAGAGGGGAACCCTGGCGGAGGATGATGCTTGGGCTGAGGCTCCGACGAGCCTCGGGTCGTTGCCCAGCTGGTCAGCAAGCCAGCGACCTCGGAGGTGCTTGGAGACACCGGAACATGGCGGAGCACCGTCGTGGGTCAACACCAGGATGAAACCATCTTCGCTTCGACATTCCGCCCCTCCGTTGTCACCGGAGGGGCGGAGGAAGCTAGGTTTTATCCCAATAACGGTGGACGTCGGCGAACGAAGGCTGAGTGCGCTGTTTATAGGTGGAGGCGTCCGGCGGTTACTGGGCGGAGCAGGGGTTTCGAGAGGGTTTTAATGGCGATGGGGTTAATGAGGCGAGTAATGGAGGTTGCGCGAGGAAGGTGGATCTACGGGTGATGTAGGGGAGGCGTTATGAGCTTAAGGGGATGGCCGGAGAGATGGCCAAAAATGGAAGGGGGTGAAGTGCGCACGATGTGAAACGGCTGGAGGGGGGGTTACGTGAGGTAGACGATGGGTAGCAACCGTTGGATCTAGTGATCCAACGGCTTGGAGGAGGCGCTGATGGAGGGTTCCGATTATATCATAGGATTAGATCAAGCGGCAGGGAGTTAGGCGCCGATGAGCGGCCCAGATGGAGCGATGGTGAGATCTAACGGTGAGGGATGACTGGTTGACGTGGAATGCGTATGGACGTGGGATGGAGAGTGGTCCAGAGGGCTGAGATGAGTGGGCTGAGGGGGCGCCACGTGGCCCAATCAGAATAATTCAAACAAAAATACAAAGAAAAATATAAAAGAAATAGTTAGAGGCCGAATTTGGAAAAAGTCAAAACATGAAAGTTGTTCGTCTCGATGAGATCTACAACTTTCATGTTGGTCAAAAAGCCAAAAGAGGTCATTTGTACAAAAAGTATTTTTGATGGTATTTTTAAGGGGATAAAAACACCAAGTTTGTGGTTTTGATTTGTTTTTGTATTTTTTTTAGTGATTTTAAAGGTTAGTGACTTATAGACAAAGTATCTACCTAATTTTTAGGGATTTTTGACTGATAATAATAAGGGAAATACAATAAATTAATGGTAATTATACACAATATAGTACATGATAAAATCAAAGAATTAGAGGTGATTTTATTGGATTAATTTAGACAGGGGTTTTAATAAGTGGCTTTTAGCATGATGAATACGAGATTCATCATACCCCTATACTTAAACTATGCTCGTCCTCGAGCATCTAAAGAATGAAGGAGTCGGATTAATTCCTGACAGTACGCGTGAAATTTACAAGGCTTGATCTCTCAAAGACTCTTGACCTAAGTAATCCTAAAATTCCAGGTTTATCCAAGCCTTAGTCAGAAGGAATCCAACTTCTCTGATTATCAGACTCTCTTTTTGTACATATAATATAAGGATATGACATTTAGTGTACTGCATTTCATGAGAGATGAGTCGATGCATCACCCAAAGTTCCAGTCCCAAAGATCTTCCTCTAGACCTAATCCTCAATACTAGGGAATAAGTCTACTCTTGCTTCAGTCTACCGTCTCATTAGTTTGTCAGACTTTGAAATGTTGATGGACGGCCATATGATGGAGGTACTGGGATTGTGTCTAATTTTCTCACCCTCACATTGGAACAAGGGGCCTCTCGAGTGCCTTTTACTCAACACATGTATATTATTATTTTGTTGATCAATGTGTCCGTCAAGAGAGTTGGAGTCGTCTGCACTTGTTTTTCTGGGAATACACCGGGGTGTGTCTCTTTTGAGTATCTAAGATACCTTCGACACCCAGACTTGTAGCATTTACAATGCAGAGCCCTTTTTTGGTGTCAGCCCGACTCCTGGTCCTAATTAGCGCTTGGTCCAAGTGGACACTTTAAAAAAAGTTTGGGAGCGCTCGCCATTGGTGGAAGCTCATTTGGAATTTGACTTTAGATTTAGAGCTTTTCTTTGACATTTCATTTCTTTTGTTGGCTAGCTCCACTGCTTTTACCAAGAGATTGGCGCACACTGATCAACAAATTCCTTTAAGTTTCATCACACCCTGGCACTTTTAGGTAAATATCAAAGAGATAGCATATGAATCTTGTTCACATACTGGTTAGGGTTTTGCTGACACTCAGGTTTTCTGAAGCCTTCATTAACTTTATCCCATCCTCGAATATCATTAGATCAGGTCTACACTTAAATCTATGGTTCTAGTTCCTCAAGTGATATCTCATCTCAGCTCATCAATCATGCAGTTGGGGGAGTGACTGTGCTGATCATATTTTCTTGAAGGTAGAGATGAAGAGAGCAATATAGCACTCAAATCTTTCAAACCAGAGGAGTGTGGATATTTAAGTCTTAAAAACCCTAATGACTAAGGCATGTTAACTCAGACTCTCAAGATTCCAGAGATCCAGTGTCCTCAAAATACTCAAGCCTTGCGTGAGTGTGAATGTGTCAGGAATACACCAACTCCACGGGTTAAAGAATTTTTGTTTGATTTTTATCTTTTGCAAATTTTTATGGGTTTTAATTTTTTTTTGGGAGAGACAATGACTGACCCAGGCTCAAATAAATAAAAGTATCCACTCTCAGCCAGTATGGGTGTAAGTGCGGGTCGAGACCCGTGATCCTTAAGGACAGTGCCATATGCGGTGTCCTTTAAACCACCCACTCTGCTAAGGGAGACCGAGGTTCCCTCACTGAAAATGTCTACTAAGCCTAGTAGTCAGAGTCAAATCTCGAGAAACATTTTTAATTTTTCAATTTTTTTTAAAAGGGTTATTTACAAAGATTGATCCCTCAATTTTAATTTTTTACAGGTTTTTTTACTCAGTTCCCAAGGTTACCAAAACCCAGCCCGAAAAATAAAATTTAAAAAGTTTTAAAAACGTGAGCTAAGGCTAAAGTAGTATACAATAATATACGGTATACCCCCCTATACTTAAAATTTGCTATGTCCTCATAGCATAAGTGCCATGAGGCCAAGGCTCGGTTCAAGTACAGGGTGATATAGCGGAACTGAGGAGGAGAGTCCCCCTATACTTGGGCCAAAGTTGGCCTAAGTACAAGAAGACAGGACGAGGGATGGAAGAGTAGGCAGGTCCCCCCTATACTTAGGCTACAAATAGCCTAAGTAAGGTCTGTGTTAGGGGGGGTTCTATGATACAATGGTGAGGGGGAGGGAGTTTGTGAAGAATAGATATACACAGAGAGAGAAAGAGAGATAGAGAGAGAGAGATATTCAGGGGGCGGTGAGGGTGAATATGTGCGGTGTAAGTGTGTGTGTGAGGGGGGGATTTTTTTTGTGTGTACAATATGCAATATTGGAAATAAATATGCAGATACAAGATTTTTTTACAACATGCAATGCAAGTTGACTGCTAAACATCCTAGAATTTCTTCACGGTTTCCCTTGTGGCCTCTTCAGCGGAAGCTCCCGACTTCGCGCCTCCATGATGATCAGGCGTCTCCGATTTTCCATGGGCCCTGCCACAAAAGAGAAAAGTTAGAGACTCAGAGAAATTAAATCAGCAAATAATATGCAACTAATTGATGCATGAAATGAGGACCTAGAAATTATTGAATTAATTTAAAAATATCAAAATTCAAAAATTAAGCAAAGCCGTATCCCCGGCAACGGCGCCATTTGATGAGCGTAAAATTTGCCTCTTTTAATAGGTATAAATAAGTCGTAGTACAGGAGGCAAATTTTTCTTCAACAAAAACCACAGGACTTTGAATGCTGTGGAATATTTATGCTTGGTAAGTGTACCAAGGTCGAACACAGGGATACGGAAGCCTAATCAGAGTATGGAATTTTGATTCATGAGGTTCAATGTGATTTAATCTCAATTTCAGGTCCATATGCAATTTATGATGCACTATGATATTTACAAGGCGATGCCATGATGCATGCATTTTTTTATTTTGTTTTTATGCAAGTTAAAGTGATGATGCATGAGCAATTATGCAAGGAACAAGTATGTCAAATAAAAACCTACAATTATACCCTAAAATGTGAGCAACGCAATTTAGAATGAAATTAGAGTCAATTTGAACACAACATTAAAAATCGGTCATCAAATCAAGCAAGACAAGTATAGCATGGTCTCAATTAACACATAAAAGTTCACTTTAATTAAAAGAGTGTCAAATGAAACAAATAAGCATGCTATAATGTAGAGGATAAAATAAGGATCAAAACGACACTAAAATCATGCAATTTGGACCTACGATGCTCAAGTTATGCTAAAAACAGTGCAAGGGCATAATTGTAATAAAAATGTATTAAAATAAAGGGATAAATATTGCATTTAGGTCCCTGAAGGGACCTAAATGCAATTAAAGAGAACCGGCTGGGCCCAGTTGCAATTTATACATTTGCGCGCTGGGGCATATTTGTAATTTCCAAAAAGTTGCGGGCTTCCCTGTAAAATACCCCAGTTGCGCACGTGGAGCGCGCGCCTGGAGGACCGAATTGTAATTCTTCAAAACGTCTGGGTTGTTCTTGCAATTTACCCAGCACATCACGTGTACTGCACGTGAGGGGCTAGGCTCGGGTCAGCCCTGTGGCTCGGGACACGTGGCCGCAGCTGGAGGTTTGGATCTGGGCTTGGACCACCCTAGCCTGTTGGTGCGGGCTGAGGCTCGGGCCTACCACGTGTCGCTATCTTCACGGTCCGATCCAGATGATCGGACGGTCCCTGCACCTTCGTCCTCCTCCGCAGGTCGTCGGAGAAGGCGGGGCTCCGGCGACCTGCCCTTGGCTCCGCCTCGCTTCGCGAGGTCATCTTAGGGTCGTGGAAGCATGCTGGAAGACTGGCGGAGAACTTGGAGTATCGGCGAGGCTCCGTGGATGATCGGAAGTAACGCATGGTTGAGCCTCAGCGGAGGAGAATTTCTTGGAGGAGCTCCAGCATCAAACCCGATCAATCAATGTACCTGCAAAAGGGTCAGACATAGCCGAAGCGAGTGCACGTGGTTGTGAAGTGTGTGGAGGGGGATGGGAGCCGGCGGAGGTGGAGAAGGTGGGGGCTCAGAGGAGTCCTCCGCCGTGAGGACGGAGGAGTGGAGTCGGAGTGCGGTGGGGTTCTGACAGAAGGAAATGGAAGAGCGACGGCGGCTAATGGCCGGTGAAGCTATGGAGATGGTTGGACGGAGGTGGATATGTTTGTAGGGAGCGCGATAAATATGAGAAAATATAAGAAAAAGAAGGGGCAGAGAAACCTCATCGGAGAGGGGAACCCTGGCGGAGGATGATGCTTGGGCTGAGGCTCCGACGAGCCTTGGGTCGTTGCCCAGCTGGTCAGCAAGCCAGCGAGCTCGGAGGTGCTTGGAGACACCGGAACACGGCAGAGCACCGCCGTGGGTCGACACCAGGATGAAACCATCTTCGCTTCGACATTCCGCCCCTCCGCTGTCACCGGAGGGGCGGAGGAAGCTAGGTTTTATCCCAATAACGGTGGACGTCGGCGAACGAAGGCTGAGGGCGCTGTTTATAGGTGGAGGCGTCCGGCGGTTACTGGGCGGAGCAGGGGGTTTCGAGAGGGTTTTAATGGCGATGGGGTTAATGGGGGCGAGTAATGGAGGTTGCGCGAGGAAGGTGGATCTACGGGTGATGTAGGGGAGGCGTTACGAGCTTAAGGGGATGGCCGGAGAGACGGCCAAAAATGGAAGGGGGTGAAGTGCGCACGATGTGAAACGGCTGGAGGGGGGGTTACGTGAGGTAGACGATGGGTAGCAACCGTTGGATCTAGTGATCCAACGGCTTGGAGGAGTCGTTGATGGAGGGTTCCGATTATATCATAGGATTAGATCAAGCGGCGGGGAGTTAGGCGCCGATGAGCGGCCCAGATGGAGCGATGGTGAGATCTAACGGCGAGGGATGACTGGTTGACGTGGAATGCGTATGGCCGTGGGATGGAGAGTGGTCCAGAGGGCTGAGATGAGTGGAAGACGTGGCGGGTGGAGGAGCGTTAGATGAGAGGTTGATCGGAGGGCTGTGGTTTAGGCGCCAGTTTGCGGTGGAGATCTGATCTGAAAATCAGATCCAATGGCTGTGAACGAGGCGAGGTTGGACGACGGAGATGGAGGCGATGCGGAGCTGATCCAACGGCCCAGGAAGCGCGCCAGGTGGCAGCAAGGGAAGCGGGCCACGTGGGCGGGCTGAGGGGGCGCCACGTGGCCCAATTTGAATAATTCAAACAAAAATACAAAGAAAAATATAAAAGAAATAGTTAGAGGCCGAATTTGGAAAAAGTCAAAACATGAAAGTTGTTCGTCTCGATGAGATCTACAACTTTCATGTTGGTCAAAAAGCCAAAAGAGGTCATTTGTACAAAAAGTATTTTTGATGGTATTTTTAAGGGGATAAAAACACCAAGTTTGTGGTTTTGATTTGTTTTTGTATTTTTTTAGTGATTTTAAAGGTTAGTGACTTATAGATAAAGTATCTACCTAATTTTTAGGGATTTTTGACTGATAATAATAAGGGAAATACAATAAATTAATGGTAATTATACACAATATAGTACATGATAAAATCAAAGAATTAGAGGTGATTTTATTGGATTAATTAAGACAGGGGTTTTAATAAGTGGCTTTTAGCATGATGAATACGAGATTCATCACCTAACTGAGCTCTGAGAAGTGTGTGTTATTGCTCAGATGCAACTAATCTGGCAAGTACCATTCTCATCGGATCTTCATGATTCTCTTCTTCCTTGTCTTTCTTCTTTGGAGGCATTTTACTTGAATCTTCTTTATGGCCTGAATCAGCAAGGTGTTCTTGATTAGAAGAGGATTTATGAATCAAGATATTCTCACCGAGCGGAAGGTCTTCTTTGGTTAGGTGGGAAGAGAGAAATGGAATGGTTTGTGAGTAACCATTCCGAGAGTGGGTGATCCTATGCTCACGAGAGTCATGAGTCCAGGTTGGTCCAAGTTGCGCATGGACCTGTGAAGACATACTTTTTGGAGGGTTCAACGAGAGATTCGCAAAGTTCGAATAAATATCCCCCCAATCGGTCATCTTCAATGTCAAAAGAACATATTAGAACACGATATTCAATGAGGTACTAGTTCTATGGTGCACGTAAATGTGCGAAGTAAACTCACATAATATAAACACAATTCAAACCCTCAATTTCACCAACTCAACACTTGATGGTGTTAAGAGTTCGGCAAATTATCTAGTCAATTTTAGTTGGTGATAAATACAATCTTGGAAAGATTAACGAGCTGTTAGGTGCTCGTATTTTCCTACAGACTGGCCCGATTCTTACGACTAATTGGACCTACTTTTAGCCAGTATAGGAGTAAGTACAGGCCGGAGCCCGTTCCTTGAGGGCTAAAGCATCCTCTAAACCTCCCACTCTGCTAAGGAAGTCCGGAACGTATAAATATGGCTACCTGTATTCCTTACTGAAAAGTAGCTAATCGCCTCAAAATAAAGAATCAGTAGTAAGTAAGAAATCTTGTCTTGGCTCTATCCTAGGGTCATCTCTCTCTCTCTTGTAAGTAAATCAAACAATGAGGGCTTTATCCACCCGAGAACAGGGGTTCTTTTTATTCCAATTTTTTTAATCGATCTGCTCAATTCAATCCCAATTGTATAGTTAGGTTATCATTTGAATTGTATCTGAACATAAAAACACGTCTATCGTTCAGTCCCAATTTCCTTTTTGACCTTAAGTTATAAAACAAGAAGGGAATTGGAAATCAGAATGCAAATAGGAAACTATGATGCATGCTCAGAAGAAGGTATACTTATAGTGAATCCCAGCACTCTCCACGCGTTATTCAAAACTGAATTTGTAAAGTTTACACTAAATGCATGCAGATTGAGAAAAACCGCACCTAAACAGTATACTATTAGCAAGGGAGAATTAATTTGATTTGAGCTAAGTAGTACGTGTCTGTGTGTGTCACATTATGAATCTTATAAGATATATGAATCTTCTAAGATATGTGTGTCCTAAATTATGATGGGTACAAAAAAATTTAATTCTAAACTACCATGTGCCAAATCTTTAATTTCTCTACTCAAGTCGAGCCCCACCCGCACCGGAGAGTGAAACAGGTCTCGACACACCACAAATAATGTTCAAGTCTTTTTTGCACACGCGAGCTCTCAAACAAGAGTCGTTGTAAAGGAGCAAACTACCTAAATTATTACGACACAATAATTACAAAACAATTTACAAAAGTTCTCTCAAATATAAATTAATTCTCCTCTCTCTTCAACAATCGGCGCACGTCGCGTCCGTCGACCTCCGATGTACTCCAAGTCTACCGAGCCCTTGCAAGGAAAATGATATTTATATTAGATAGATAAAAACAAAATCTATATAAAAAATGAGCTGAAAAATAATTAAAGTAAAATGGATTAATTACAAGTGGGATCGGGGATCAGACTACCCAAGTAAGTGAAAATCTAAATCCAATTTTTTAAATTGATCCCTGAGCCATTTGCCTCCCCGGCAATGGCGCCATCTGACGAGTTGCTAAATATGATGTTTAATTTGGGCACGTTGTAGTACGTGTACTTAGCGAATCAATCAGAATCGAGAGAAGATCTTTGTAAAGAGTGTCTTAGCTTAATTTATATCTCGGACAAGTCCGGAGTCTAACACATGGAGGCATAGGAACAACTTCGGGTTAATTTGAAAATTAAGATCTTAATTTCTAATGTTGATTTTTCTATAATTTTTTTATGCAAATACAAATGTCAATGCAAAATACGGGTGAATTAAGTTACTAAGAAAATACACAACTTAGCAAAATTAATTTTTAGAGAAATTAATCCAATTCAGCAAAATTATATTTTTCCTAAAATCCTAATCCAGAGATGAATGCAACATACATTTTTTTTGTATTTTTCAGGGTTAAAATGCAACAATGACAAATACACACTTTTTATGGGTTTTTTCGCAATTTTCACACAAATAGTAAGCAAAATCATGAGAACTTTACTGGAATTAAAACATGTTGAAATGATATTACCATAATTTTTTGGAATTTTTTTGACAAAATATGAATTTTTATGGATTTTTTAGTAAAAATATAGTGACAATGAGTAATTAATTCCTAATAAATCCACAATATCAAATTAATCAGAGTGTGAATTATCTCAAAAAGATATTTAGATTCTCAATGCAGGAGAGTTGAAATTTTGCGAAACAGATATATATGGATTTAATTAAAAATCAAATACGAAAATCACTCTATGATTTATTTCAGGCACAAGAAAACTCTACTTTAATAAAATTTGTACAATAGTTCAATCACATATAAAGGCATCATGTCTAATTTTTGTGGAATTTTTAGAGCAACCGTGAGTTAGATATCAATTTAAGAGTTTAGGTTTGGTAAAATATGAAGAATTTCAATTATCCACAACTCACAAAAATACAAATAAATATTCAGAATGTAGACAATTAGCTGCTCAACACAATGACAATTTCATTGAATAAAATGATACAATACAGATGTCCAAATAAATAGTCAAACACAAAGGTATCCGTGCAAACCATAAAATGAAATTGATAATATAAAACATGTACAAAGACTAAAAAGTAATTACAAAAACTTTGCATAGAGTGAAGGACTAAAAACACAAATTTTTGAGATGTACAAAAACTTTAAAAAACTTTGCAAATTTTATAAAAAAAATTAGAAGGAAATTGTATAATCTTCTTCTTCGTTAGGGCGCAGGAGGAGGAACCCAAAAATGGATGGTGGCAGCATCGGGCAGCTGTGCCGAACGCGAGGGACGAAGAACGATGAAGGCAGTGCAGTGGCGCACTGCTGGACGGCCACACGGGCAGAGAACGGTTGAGGCGGGTGCGGTGGTGCATCGCTGGGGGGCTGCACGGCTCCCACGCGTGGAAGTTCGCTGATGGATGTGGACCACAGGGCCGGGCGTGGTCGCGCGCAACCGTGTCGGCGAGGAGGAGGAGGCGTCGCTACTGGTGGTGATGGACGATGGTAGAAGAAGGAAGGGGGGCGGGGGCGGGCTGCGGCTACTGCTCCATACGTTATTATTTTTTAATTTTTTTTTTTTGATTTTTTTGTTCTTTGCTGCTGTGATAATAAAAAACTTTTTTGTTTTAATTTTTTTTATTTTTTAGTTTTGTTAATCAGAGATTGCACATGATGGAAAAAAATGATATTGTAGTGGTGGTCAATATGATGAACAAAGGGAGTTATGTAGGTAATAATATGATGTGATAGAAAATGCAACACTAAAAAAACTATGATAAAAAAATGAGAAGACAAATTACTTACAATGGATGCGGACCGCCTGGGGAGTGCTCAAGAATAGCACGGTCTTCGCTCAAATCACAGACGAACGATGAGCTCGAGCAGCGCGCGAGTGCGGCTGCGATGTTGGCCAAAAAGCTAATGGATCTCACCGGAGAGAGGGTTGTCGTCGCTCGACCGCAGTTGCGTCGCTCTCACCGATTCAACTCTGGGAACTAGGCTTTCCTCATATAAAGATGGATCAAGTGCAAATTGAGGAAGATGGGATGTATATAAAGAGGATGAAATGAGAGGTTATTAAAGTGGTGGGAGGTTAATAAATAATGGGGTTGAATTAGAAGTTAGAAATTTTGGTGGAATGGTGGAGTCGAATGGTGGTTATTGTAGAGAATAGAATCTAAATAAAGGAAAATAAAATGAAATAAAGTAGGCTACTTTAAATACAACAAAAATATAAAGAAGAAAAAATAGTGGAGAATTTACAAAGGAATACATATAACATGTACATTTTTTTGTTTGCTTTTCTAATATGTATTTTTTATCTTTTTAATAAGAGATATTTACAACAGAAAAATACAATAAAATACTATAATCAACATACAACACAACGATAATTTTTTTTGGAATTTTAAATAATTGAGAAAGATAAAATAAAAAATAAAGAAAGAATGAATATATACATAATATACAATGTACATCTAGGTCCCAAAATCCAACTTCTGCAAATGAGCTCTGATTTTAATAAAACCACTTCCATTGGATAGGTAATTTTCTAACTTGAATTTTAAAAGTGGGTTAGATGAATTTGGAGCTTATACGGAGAGGGAATTTGACCGGGAAGTTGGACTTTACGACTTTTTCCCTTTGGGATCTAGGAGCATTTATTTAAGGTAAATTTTGTTTTGTATTTTTTGTATTTTTATACACATTTTTATGAACAAGTTAGAGAAAAAATTATCCAAAATAATTATTAAAAATACATGAAGTTTCGGGCTATTTACAGGTGAAAAACTTCTTTAATTTTGCGACTTTTTATTACTAATGTATTTTGTACATCTAATATACAATAATTGGTGTGTTTTATTTACAAGAGTCATTTTGTTCATTTATTAATTTTATGGACATTTTTATTTATTAATTTTATGGATATTTTTCTAGGATTTTACTCGAGGATTTCGCTAAGATCAAAATATTGAGATGATGAATCGTGAATTCATCAGGTTGTCTCTAAGGTGCCGTGACTTCACAGAGCGCTGGATTACATGGATGAAGATGTGCATCACGAAACTTGGTGCTGGTAAAAGAAATACCTGAAGGGGGTTTCTTCCAACCCCAGAGGGGAGTATGGCAGGGGTGTTCTTTGGCACCAATGTTGTTTATCTTGATGGCGGATGCTTTGGCGGTTCCATTCAGGTGCGCAGTAGACGGAGGATGGTGCAAGGGGTTTCGATGTGAATCAATCTCTATCCATCTCTTGCAATATGGGGATGATACAATGCTCTTTCTGGGAGGTACAAAGTATAAGACTAGAAGTGCGGTGTAGATTATGGTGTCTTCAACAGTCTTTCAGGCCTTCAGATCAACAAACATAAGTCGATTGCGATCTCGTTCAGAATGGAGATTGAGGATGGTGGTAGAATGGTGGAATTGTTGTGATGTCCTCTAGGAGAGTTGTCGATTTCTTACTTGGGCCTTCCTCTGGTGGCAGGCAAACTCAGGAAGTCGGATTGGGACTTGGTTTTGTAGAGATTTGAGCATAATTTAGCAAGATGGAAATCGATCTCCCTATCTAAGGGGGAAAACTGGTCCTCCAGAAGCATGTACTTTCAGTTATCCATATTTTCTTTTTCTCCACTAGACTATGCCAGTGAGAATCCGCAAAAAGATCGAAGCAATGATGAAGAGATTTTTTTGATCCGAGGGAAAGCATCAAAAATCGGTGTTGCATTTGTTAGGTTGAGAGGAGATGACGCACCTGAAAATGAAGGAAACTTAGGTGTTCGGGATGTGGCATGCATGAACAAAGTACTTTTTGCAAAATGGGTCATTCAGATTTGGGGCAGTTCAGATAGATTGGCGTCTAGACTTCTATGTGAGCTCTACGGAGTTTGAGGGTCACTTGAAGTTGGGAGAGTTCAGTTTCAATCTCGTCTATGGGACGGTGTGCGTGAAGTTTTACCCATGGTGGCATCGAGGTTGCGATCGAAGATTGGTAATGGGTAAATATTCCTATTCTGACGAGATGATTGGACGGAGGACGGACCGCTGAACAGCTGGTTTGCAAGACTATTTTCTTTGGTGGTTATGAAGGAGTGCTCTGTGGCATAAGCAAGGATATCAGGTTCGTGGGACCTGCAATTTTTGTCGTTCTCTCTTCGCGTCGGACAGAGGAGTTGGTCAGACTGCAGTCGGAGCTACCATCACCATATTGCTTAATTGAGGGGAGAGATCATTTTGAGTGGGATGGTGGCAGGTTCTTGACGAAGAAGGCATATAGGGAATTCAAGGGCACCGTGATGGACTTGGATACAGAACTCTATCAGGTTAAGAAGATCATATGGGCTAATAAGATTCTATGCATGGTTAAGATTTTCCTATGGTTCGTGAGAAGGGGTAGATTGTGCGACAAAGCAAGGAGGGGAAGGCTTTTCGGTATTATCGACACTCCGTATGATAGGTGTGGAGAGCGGACTGAAGATGCCGACCATCTGTTCTTCAGGTGCCTATCGTCGGAAAAGGTATGGCAGGAGGTAGGGATTTCTTGGATTTCAACTGGAGGCGCTACCGAGTTTTGGATGTTGGTGAAGTTGGTAGGAGGCAACTGTAGAGATGACTCCTCTTTGCCTTTAGCAATTTTTTGGGTCATTTTCGTGGGAATGAATGATCTCATTTTTAAAAATCAGAGATTTTATCCGATAAATGTACTCGCTCATTGTAACTCTCTTTATCATTTGTTTGTGGACCTCCATATAATGTACTCCTTCCTTTTTTTTAATGATATATTTTACATGCGGTGAATCCCAGCTAGCATTATTAAAAAAATATCGTTGTGGTATGAGAAAATATAACCTTGTGCCATAACATAATTAGAAGTTTGCCGTTTAATTAATCTGGAAAATTTTACTTCTTTCCAGTCTAATGAAAACTGACACGGTATATATACAATATCCTGATTAAGTTAAAGTTATCGGGGAAAATGAGGACGTCAAGCTTGTTGGATAAGCACTACTACTAGCGCTACGGACAGCTAATCCTTCGTCGGAAAAAATAATTCGGGGTAGGAATATTCAGTATAAAATGTAGAAGATATAGGAAGTTAAAAAAGAAACCTGAGAAATTTATTTGCATCAGAGAACGATTTATTTGTCATTAAATAAAATTGAGGTAGTGTTATAGCATCAGAGAACATAAGCAATAGAAGAAAAACCATTGAGCAACAGCTCCGTGTTAGAAACAATCCACACAGTCTAGACTTATGATATACAGCAAGTGATATTGAAGATGAAAAACTTATTCCGATTCCAGAGCCTCCCTTTGAAATCAAAAGGCTCCGTTTGGCATGCATGGGTTGATGGCCTACATTGTATCAGCAAGGCGTCCAGGTGGAGGCGAAGACGGCGTCGTGTCCCTTCCACGTGAGCACTATTACCTCTCCCTCCTCCTCTTCCTTCCTCAGCCCCCAGCCCGCCGCAGCGTGCTCCCCTAGAGCTGCACGCACCTCCGCCACCATATCGTCACCGGCCGCAACACCACGGAACCCCGCTGCCCTCATCCGCACGGCCCACCTCCCCCTCCCTTCCTGCCTCTCAACCCTCTCCACTCCCTCCTTTGCCACCACATTCTCCACCCTCCACCTCACCTCCTCCTCGTAGCGAAGCCTCCGCTCGCTCCCGCGTGGCAAGAACGTGTTCACGGCATCATAGGGGATCCAGAAGTAGTCGAATGCAGAACGGAGGCGAGCAGGAACGTCGGTGGAGGTGAGGTCCACGTCTTCATCGATGAGGGTTACGAGGAGCGGGGAAAGGCTGCGGAGAGACTTGAGGAAAAGAGTGCGGAAGGAGACAAATGGCGATGCTGGGACAATGGCAGTCGACGTAGAGGGGATTGCACTGGCTGTCTCGTCGGGGATGCGGTGAGGAAGCATCTGGCAGTTCACGACGAGTGCCTCCCCTCCTGTTGTCATCTGGTGCAACTGTACCTTCAATTATCAGAGTAGATGCAGCATCTCAAGGGAAGTCAATTAGGAGGTTACATATTATATAAAATAATCTTTCGCTACAAAGGGGTAAGTATCAGATGAAAAATCCAAATCAAAAGGCTATAAATGGAATCCTAAAAACATCGTGTTTCTGCGTAATCAATCATGCGTTACCACCAGGGGGCGAGTTACCATTTCTCTTTGTACATATGAAGCTAAAAGTTGCATTTCCTAAGTTTATGCAGCTTTTGTTGCAGAAAAGATATAATGGAGACTGCATTGAACAAAATGATGGGGGTAACCTTTACATTCAAACTGCTATGGCAACAGGTATCTGATTGTCGCAACCAGCTCGTCTACACAAACAAGTAGAAAAGTCTAAACCAAAAATTAGAAGACAACAATGCACGTAATTATTTTGGAATGGAATCTTTTTTTAATATAATTTCTCTAACTAGCTAGTATCAATTTTCGGATTAATTTAGATAGCAAGCTGGAAGTAGTTAGCATTTTGCTAAGTTGGAACCTGCTGTATCAAGGCACCAAATCCATCTGAAGGTGTGGATGGGATCGCTCTGAACTCCATGATCATGTTCCTGGACTTCGCGAAGTTCACCAATCTCGAGCCTAGATCATCGTAGGTGACATCAAGAACTGGCGGTGTCGGGGTCGGAGCGCCGCCAATGCTACCGTCACCATCCATGAAAGGCACTGTGAGCCGCAGCATGGGCGGTCCCTCGGGCCGGTTTGCGAGCGCGTCAATCAATGTCGGCATCTGCATACAGTGGGTTGTGCTGAAGTCCACCACATGGACAATGGAGAACCCTTCAGTCGCCTCAACTATGGCCGCATTTGCAGCCGTGTAACCAAAGCGGTACCACGGAGTCACGTCTATGTAGGAGGCCAAAGCCACGGGTGAGAAGCTTAGCATCTCGCTCGTCTCGATAATGTCCGCAGGCACGGCGGCGAGTGCGCCACCGCAGCAGCCAGTGATGGCAGCACGTGCAAGGAGTGCCCGAAGGAATGCGGTAGCAAGACGCTGGTTGCAGTCTCCCTCGGAGGAGGTGATGTTGTTGAGCACCCAGATGAGCTGCTGTGATAGGGATGCATCATTCGCCTCAATGGCTGCGGCGCATTGCGCCAGGAGCTGCTCCATGCATCCGCTGGTGCCGAGACTCCCAATGGCTTTCCCGGGGAACGCCGAACGATTCGCGAGGTCCAAGCAAACGGGCATGGCTATCCCATTGTGATGAAGATACGAGTCGTGTGGTGGTCCTGGCTGTGTTGTTTCTCTAAATTGCATCATTGGGCTTGTGAACAGAGAGATGAAGAAAGAGCCGGCGGTGAGAGATAAATAGGTGAGAAAAATTACGGATAGATTGAAACTCGTACCTAATTAGATTATTCGAGAGAGACGCTGGCCACGTGCGGAAACATACAAGTGCTATATGACCGAGAGGAAAAACTCCATTAAGAAGAAATCGAGAATTACAGTGCTCAACAAATAAACTCTTTCGTTACCCCCCTTCTCGTTCTACCACGCGAGCCCGAAGGGGAAAATGGAAAGCTGCTAGCGGTATGAACTGAGGATCAGAGGATGAATCTGATCGGATGTTGAGGTAGACAAAAACAGAAAACCTGAAGACACGCACATACGCTCGAAAGAGGATGAGATCAGGAATCGGATCGAGGTAGGGCCGTGATTTCTTGGGTGCTATGTGCAGGGTGTCGGGAAAGGGAGAGAAGTGGAGACAAGGAATTTATAGGATGGGGCTCCAACATCAAAGATAACGAATTGCTTAGATACAAAAAGAGGAAGAATTTATGGTGGAAAGATTTACCGAGGATCTGAAGGAGGGAATATATGTGTGACCCACTGACTCTGCTCACTGCTAGAGATTACGTGGAGTTAGGGTTTGCAGTTTGGGTGGGTAGAAGAAAGGGTGGGAAGAGAAGGGGAACAATCTCACGGGACAGATCGTGAAGCAGTGGCTCGGTCAGGCTCAGTTAAAGTGGGAGATTGGGACCTTTTTTCCTGATAAAACAGTAGTTGGTTGGTGCTGAAAGTGTGACATTCTTAAGAATGGAATATATTTTGCTTTATGCACCTTGCTATATGCCTGCTTGCTAACATGTCCTTCTAAGATGATGTTAACATGCATGCTTTTTCTTTACCAAGGGATTGGAATGCTGGAAGTGATTTAAGCACATTACGAAGAGCGAGAAACTATGATATGTGTGATACAATATAGGCATGAGTGGATGAAAGATATCATGTCTTGATTTTTACAAATACTATGTTGAAATCAGGATCATAATTGCATATATTAAACAGTAATCACACGGATTCAAATGAATTAACGGAAAAATATTACAGGTTAACGTCATTTAAATCATGCATTTCCCATCTATTATCTGATTACGTAATGCAAACATAAACCGATTAATTAAATGGAAACAAGAATTAGGCATGATCTAGAGAAAGTAAAGCAATAAACAAATAATTGGGGCAAACAAAGTAAAAGAAGAATAAGGTTAGAGATCACCGAAGCGTCCATGAAATAGACTGCACTTAGAGAGGATTCCACCCCACAATACCAATGCGTAGGGTACGGGTGATTCGCTCCCGGATATGACGGTACACGATCTTCGTCTGCACACACCGACGAGATCGTCCTTGAATGTACCTCAGAGAACTGCAGCCGAGAGAAAGAGAAGCAGGTTCGTCCGTGAGAGAAAGAATGGGAACAGATGCAAGGCGGCATGAGAGGGTTTTTTCTTATGAGTGAAGAAAAACATCGTCGGGGAGGGGTTTAAAAAGGGGAGCTCGCTTGCCCTAGCATTCAGTATCTTTTTATTTCCGAAAATGCCTCTCAACGGGCATGTCCCTTTGGATTCCAAAATCACGACTAAAACGAGCCAATTGGATCGAGTCAGATTCCCAATGCAATTGAATCCAAATTAATCTGTTTGATTAATTTCATCAATAAGCCAAATGAAAACCGCAGTAAAAGTATCAAATCCTGAGATCCGAAACCATAAACCTTAAACCCTAAACCCTAGCATGCGGTACCTTTTGATTTCTGAAAACGTCCCTCAACGGGCATGTCCCTTCGGATTCCAAAACCACGACTAAACGAGTCGATTGGATCGAGTTGGATTCCCAATGTGATTGAATCCAAATTAATCTGTCTGATTAATTTAATCAATCAGCCAAATGAAACCTGCAGTAAAAGTATCAAGATTCGAGATTCGAATTGACTCTCCCGAGCCGGAGTCGGAGCGGAGCGGAGCGTGCACGCGCACATGTGGCCCTCCATTTCTCCACTCTACTATTGCTATAAAAGTTTGGGGTGTGAACTCATATATAAGCCCATCAAAAGTTTAGAGATACTAGGTATGGTATTAAACTTCCACCCAAGTTTTTTCATGTTTCAATTTTGAGAATTCCCAATTTCCCTCCAAGCCATTTGGTTTCCCAATTAAAACCAAATTAACTCTAATTGTAATCACAAAGACTTTCTAATTAAAAGTCTAATTACAATTCTAAACACAACAATCCCCCACGAATTCACCAATTTGAAAAAGAGATTCAAAGAGTGTTAAAAAACATCCTTCGACTGTCACACTTTGCTTTCAATAAATGTACCTTCCTATTTGAACATTTACCTGAGTTTACTACTTTCACTTTAACAGGAATGAAGTGAACTACATCTTGAACTTCAGATCGTGGTGTTAAAGTATACGGTAGAAACAACAAAGTGTTGTTAATGATACAATATTCAGGGTCAGTGCTCTTAAAGGCCATGCATCATTATCTTGTTTCATGACTGTGTTCAGGAAAGACCATCTTCCTTTAACTGTGGCCCACAGTAACACTCACATAGGTGGCTTTCTCCAAGGATGCACTTCTAGCATCCTGCCCAAAGGATTGAACCCATTCAGAGCCTATGCTCTTCCTAAACGTGCAGCTTAAATGGCACTCCGGCTTCCATGGATAAGACACTCATGTATAAGCATTAAATTAAGAGTGCCAACCAGTTATCTAAACAACTTATTACTACCATATTGGACCTACTTTGTGGGATCTCCACTCAGATAGGTTGGGTTGCTACTGTAGAAGAACTCCCAATTGGTCTCAGTCACATCCCAAGCCTAGATTTTAGGACTAAGATCTATCAAGTCCCTTAGTCAACGGATCTGCCGTGTTGTCCTTTGATCCAATAAAATCCACAGCCAACACCCCTCAAGACACCAAATCCCTTAAATGTCTTAAGTCTGATTTGTATGTGTTTTCTTATTTTCTGATTGAACTTTGAATTCTTGATCTTGGCAATTGTGGTCATATTATCACAATGTACTGAGATCACAAGAACTGACTGACCTACCATGGGAATTTCATAAAGAAGTTCCCTTAACCATTCAACCTCAATTTCAGTGGTGTCCAAAGCACACAACTTGGCCTCAAAGGTTGATGCACCGCCTCTAAGGGTGCACCGCCTCTAAGGGTAAAGACATACCCAGTAACACCATTACTCCCAGACTCCTCTATTTTCCCTTTCCAACTTGCATCACTATATCCTTTTAGTATAAATGGATGTCTACCATAATGCAAACTAAGGGAAATAGTTCCCTTCAAGTACTTCAGTACTTGATCCAGAACCTCCCAGTGAGTACGATCAGGACAACTAGTGTATCTACTCAGCTTTGCAACCGAGAATGAAATATCAGGCCTCGTGCAATTTGTAAGATACATTAAACTTCATATCACTTGTGAATACCTCAGCTGAGCTACAAGTACTCCACTTTTATTTTTAAACAACATTTTGGATGAATAAAAAAGAGTGCTTACAGCTTTACAATCTTGATATCCAAATTTCTCAAGTTCCTTCTAAACATAGTGAGATTGAGAAACTACAATCCCATCAACTAACCTTGTCAGTTTATGACCCAAGATCACATCAGCAACACCCATGTCTTTCATCTCAAACTTGCTACTTAAGAATGCTTTAGTCTCATTAATAATCCTTGCATGTGTTCCAAACGAAAGTGTGTCATTAATATACGGGCACAAGATAACACACTCATTACCTTTTATCTTGGAATAGACATACTTACCGGATTCATGAACCTTAAATCCACATGACAAAATGATTTTGTTAATTTTTTTGTGCCACTTCTTTGGTGCTTGTTTCAATCCATATAGGGATTTAACAAGCTTGCAAACCTTTCCCTCATTCCTAGGAGTCACAAGCCCATCAGGTTGATCCATATAGATCTCCTCCTCAAGATCGTCATGCAAGAAGGCGGTCTTCACATCCATCTGGTGGATAGAGAGATCATATACAGATGCCAATTCTATGATGATACGGATTGTGGTTATCCTAGTCATAGGGGAATAAGTATCAAAATAATCTATACCTTTTTTGCCTAAAGCCCTTGGCAACTAATCTGGCTTTATACTTTTCAATTGATCCATCATGCCTAAGCTTTCTCTTAGAAACCCACTTGCACCCAATGGAAGAGCACCTTTTGAGTAAATCAACCAACTCCCAAGTTCCATTTGTCATAATGGAGTCCATCTCAGATGTAACGGCTTCCTTCCATTGCTTTGCTTCAGATGAAGCCATGGCTTCCTTGTAACTTGGTGGATCACCCTAGATCTGGTAGACAACAAAGTCGCTACCCAGATCCTTGGCTATCCTTGGCTATCTATGCCACAGGTGACACCATTATGGTGTGTAGCGACCTATGGCTTTTGTTCAGTTCAACCTTTGCTGGAGGCATGGTAACATTTGATGGGGGCTTGTTGTGTACTCACGGGCTCTCGAACAAACATGGGGAGTTGTTACTGAAAGGTGAAATCAAACCTTACCAAGTTCTGCCATGGCATAGATCTTGTTTCTGAGATGGTGCGGTGACACAAACGGTACCGAGATGCTTGCAGATATCAGGTGTTCCTTTGAGGTGTATAAAGTTCGAAATCATTTGAGAGGTGCTACACCATTTGGAGAGCTTTCTGTTCTTCTTTGTGATGGCCTGAAACATGTGGGGAAAGAGATGTTCTGGAGGAGGTCATTGATCCTCCATTCATGGTGCCAAGTGCAACGACATTATTGGTTGGATGCACAAAATTTATCATGGGACTTCAAGTGGTGCAGCATCTGCCTCATTCTTCATCCAATGAGAAGATGGGTGTCCTCGTGGTTGAGATGGCAGTTCCATCGCAGACGGCGAAGGTGGTGAGGAAGGACGAGTAGTTAACCGTTACATTTTTTGGAAATTTCAAGGCAACATCAATGTGAGTAAATGGGGAGCCCACGATTTCCTATCATGATGGCATAAATGCAAATGACACGAATGGGGTTTTCAATCGTGGAAAATTTCAGTGGTTCAATTTGGGAAATAATGATGATGTTCCACTCGTGCCATTCATGGGTCAGTGACCTTTTTTAATGGGATGGGTTTGGTACACCAACTGGTTACATCTCTGAACTTAATACCAAGCTCAGGGGTCTAGGATGCGAGGACTTGTGGGACTCGAAAGGAGGAGGCAGTTACTATCATTCAGAATGGGACTAGTTCATCAACAAGTTTGGGCATGACATCGAGCACCCAAGAGAAATCAATGGGTGGATTGGAGCTGGTGGTAGACCTTTGTCAGTCTGTTGGGAGTTTGGCAGAATAGGATAGAAGAGTTGACGGGAGGTTGTTTGATTTTCGAAGTGATGTAGAGATGGTTCGAGCCCCTTGTCAAAGGCGCTTGAAGGGGGAAAGGAAGGGAAGTGGGAGGATTGATGAGTATAAGTCTTTATCGGGGATGCCACATATGAAGGACTTGGGTTTTCTTTACAGGAAGAAGCATCATGTGAAGTTGGGAGAGGGGTTGGAGCAAGATGGATTGTTCTTATCCAAAGGGAGTTAAGCTTGCTGTGGACGAGCATAGTAAATGAATCAACATTGATATCTAAGAATTTTCCAGCGGATATAGAGGAGATGTTTCCCATCGAGAAGGATGTCCAGGACCTTGGATCTTAAGGGAGTGGGTGACTGGGTTCGTTGGAGTGGAATTGGTGGGGGCATTCCCCTCTGCTCCTCAATGAATGTTGTTTCTTGAAATGTACCGGACTTAGACAATTAGAGAAGAGAAGAGTTGTGGTGTCCCTCCTTAGTGAGTGGCATACTGATGTAGTTTTTATGCAAGAAACAAAGCTAGAGGTATGGGACACTCTGATAATCGAGATTTTGCGAGGCTCTAAATATGCCTCACACAAGGCGGAGACAAAGTCGTTGTGGCGACCACTCACTAAATCTCAATTAATCAACAATTAACCCATAATAATAATAATTAAGCAATAAAGAGAAAAATTCGTGGAGTTCAAATTTATTATAACTCTACAATGGATGTGTATAATGAGAAAGCATGTAGAGGCCGAACACGGGGAGTATAAAAGGATAGATCGGGCAAATTAATGCACAAAAGTGATTGTGAGGTATTTGTCTATGTGATCCATTTGTGGGGGTTTTTATTTTTAATTTATTTTGTTTTATTTTTGTTTTATATTTTTATATTTTGATTTTAAATTTTTAAATTTTATATTTTATTTTTTCTTTTTTATATTTTATAGTTTCTTTTTATTTTAATATATATAAAGCTATATATATATATATGATATACATACAATAAAGGCTAGGGTAGATATAAAAACTAATAAAAACAAAATATTTTGGATTTTAAATAATCTTATATTTTTTGATTTTTAAGAATTTAGTTGATTTTGTATATTTTACGGTCAAAAATACCGTAAAACAGGGTTTAATAAAATAGGTTGAAATCGAAATTGAAATGGAGATTAAAAATATAAAACAGAATCAAAATTTCTCCAAATTAATTTTAAAATAATAATAATATAAAGAAAATTCAAAACCATAAAAGACAATTTTTAGAATTTTATAAATTTTATAAGGTTTTTAGGGTCTTTCTATTTTTGAGTTTCATTTTATAACTTTTTAGTGATTTTTTTCTGAAGGTTAAAAATAAAAAATAAACAAAATATATTTTTGTGAATTTTTCAAAATGAATTTTTATTTTTTATGGGTTTTCCATTGTAAATAGGGACAAAAGGGGGTATTTTTATTTTTAATAAATATTAAAAGATCATAAAATTGCAAACTAAAAATAAGGTGTGAAAGTAGATGAATTAGGAACTTAAATATATTTTTGTGGAATTTTTAGAGCAATGAAGCTATATAAAATAAATAAATAAATAAAATAAAGAGAAACTACATTACTAGTAGGGGCATAATGTAAATAAAATAAAGTTCAAGGGCATATCTACAATTATCACACAAATATACAACATCCCACTTAATTTTCTAGACTAAAACAAAATTCCAAAACCCCTAAAGGTCCCCTTGCAAAATGCTTGCACCTGACGCGCACAGGTACGTGAGGTGACGTGGTGGAGACCTAAATGCAATTAGAGAAAGTTGGGGGCCTAAATGCAATTACTAAAAAACATAATAAAGTCCTAAGAAAGTTTAGAGATTAACAAATAAATACAAAAATTACGTAGGTCAAAGATGCAAAATACCCACAAAGGGGCACGATCTAACAACAGATCCTCCTTCACTTATACATGTGTCTCAACAAGGAAGGACAATGGTGGTTCGCAGTCAATAGTACATATTAGATTGTTGATGTAGAACGGATGGTGAAGGGCTCAATTGATCCAATCGCAAAACAACTGGGGAGAGGCCTTGATCCAACAACGGAGAGCTAAGGGGGAAGAACATGCACGAATTCCATCGAGGTGAAGTTCTCCGAGCTCGATCTCCCTACTTCAACATTCCTTGAAACTCCAAAATGGCCAAAAAGCCTCCTGCGGTGGTCCTCTATCAGTCGGGGGCAGCAAAAGGATGCGAGATACACCGGAGATCCTCCACGAGGTTGGGTTCAAGGAGAAGCCCCAGGTGCCTCCAACGAGGTGCAAAATTTCCTTCCATGCATCACTTTCGCTCCAGGAACCAGCAAGAGAGATTAAGAGGGTCAAGGTATAAATGCTTCGACCCCCCAGGCATCGAGATAAGGTGTGGGTGGCTCGGGAGGAGGCGCTCCGATGAAGGTAGAGGGAGGAACATCGTCAGCTCGATCCAGATGAGGTCAAGGTGAGATGGAGGTGGAGGATAATGGAGAAATGATGAGGGAGTGAAGGCGAGGTGGTCCAGTGGTCGGGTAACAAGTGGGTTCACCGTGGAAGAGTTCGCTGGAGCACAACTCTAGCGAACTTTGAAAGAGGGTATTACGACTAATGTGAGCAGTGAAACACTAATCTAAGGCTAGAAATAAAATACATGAGTTAAAACCAAGTTTAAAAGCGATAAAAGTAACCTCGACTCAGCATTGACCGAGCAGATGAATCTTGCGGCGGAGGTGGCCATTGGAGATGGTGGAGACGTCCCTAGACGCGGCCAGACCCCGCTCTGAGTGGTTAGAGAGAGCCCTGTCACCACCCTCTATCCCGAGCACATAAAGGAGGCCTAGATTGGTTAAAAGGAAGTTTCAAAATGGGAGGAGAGAGACAGAGGGTTTATGTACAAGGTTGACGAAGTGGCCAGAAGATTGAAGCGATGCGGGTGCTACACTGATCTAATCCTCGAGATAATGCAAGGGTGTGAATCATCCAAAATTAAGGAGAAAAAGTCATGAAGGGATAGTCACAAAAAAATTCAAAGAATGGTCTCGAAAAATCCTAGATTCGAGGCAAAAATGCATGTCTGACAACCTGGTGACCACGATCAGAGAGTTGACCGAGGAAAACAGGCGGTGAAGTCTGGTTGGTCCATGTGGACCAACCAGAAAAAACCTAGATAAAATTATTTAAGAAATTAATAAAAAAGAGTAAATGATTTTTATTAATTTTATATTATAAAATAAAAAATGTTTCTTCTTTTCTAAATTATTTTATTATGTTATTTATTTATTTTTTAGAGGTAATTTATTATGAGTTACTTTTTAGGGTATACATATAGTATATTCATCTATGTTTTTAAGTCTTTTATTTTTATTTTGTATTTTTTTGATTTTAGGTTATTATTTTATATCATTATAAATTATTTTTATATATTTATGTAAATTTTTATTTTTTCTGATATATTATATGAATTTAAATAAATAGGTCTATTTATTATATAGTATTGTTATAGTATATTCATTTATGTATTTTATTTAATGTTTCATTTATTGTTTTATTCATGTTTTAATATGTACATATATTATAAATAATATTTACAAAATTATGAACATATAAAATTATAAAATAAATAAATAATTAATAAAATGAATATTTTAATCAGGTATACTATACAATAGAGGTCCAAAACCTAACTTTCACACCCTAAGTCCAAAAAATATGAAACCCCCTTCATCAAATATCTTATGAAAAGTTATATATAGTTAAATGTGATTTTAAAATATTTTAAGTTATTATTTGAGAGATATGGGTCTAGGAAGTTGGTATTTTGGAATATTAATTAGACTGTATCTTTTATTCTGTATATTATTTTTGTATGAAATTAATTTGTGTTTTTCTATATTTTATTATCTATAATTTTCATGTATAAAGTTTCTTTATTAAAGGTATAAAAATTGAAAATAAAATAGGTCCAAAAAATAAATAATAAATGGTAGTTTTATTGTATTTTGAACCCTTATCCCCCCCTCCCCCACTTTATTCCTTATCGACCTAGCCATCAAGATTCCTAAGTCTTGGGGTTTAGGATCATAAAACATCTTCATATATTTATTCTTTTTTATGCTTTCCTTTATTCTATAATTTTGGCATTAAAAATAGTATTTTACCACTTTATATAATAATGCATGAATGCTAATTTGCATGAACTAAGGGTATTTACATGCATTTACTGGAGTTTTTAAGGTCAAAATGATAGAATAAAGATAATGAAATGGAGATTCATTACACACTCCTTTGGAGAATGGTCTTTAGGGGTAGATTATGGGATTATAAAGAAGTCCTGTCAACCATGGCTTCTAGTGGCATCTTGGTAGGGTGGTGTGGTAACTTGGTAGAGTTGGTTGACGTGGTTGAGTCACACTACTCATTGTCCGTTGTACTTCATCATATGTAAGATAATGCTCAGTTTCTATTCTCAGTTGTGTATGGCCCCATTGCTCTAGTTCACCTATTTAGGAGGATCTAACTTCGGCGAGATCTATGCACCCTGATCTTCCTTGGCTCATTGGCAGTGACTTCAATGTCACACTTTTAGTAGCATACATGACTCGAGAGAGGAGGGTTTGGGAACTGGCTCCCCTGGTTTTCTTAAGTTCGTGAGTGACTCTATGCTGGAGGTGCTTGATGCGTCAAACTCCCACTACTCATAGAGGAATACCTCCTCTCGCTCTTTTTGGGATCACTTCCTCGGTTCGTGGAGCTCTTGGAGTCTTTCCCATTGGCTTCTGCTATGCCTCTATCACGTTCGCATTTGGATCATACTCCTATATGCTAGAACTCTGGAGAGGCCAATCATCCTCGTAGCATGTTTCAGTTTGAGCATGCATGGCTTTTGGAGGAGGGGTGTCAGGATCGAGTAGTCGCTTGCTGGCAGGAGGTTCTGACTAGTGGTTTTGCATCACGAGACATGGCATCTCACCTCAAAGCCTTGAGGCGTATGTTGATGTCTTTCTGTTAGGAGGTTAGGGCACTTTGGGCGGAGAGGAGGGCCTCAGCCTAGTCGGAGGTGGTAAGATTGGATGCTCTTGAGGACTCTCATGAGTTGGTGGCAGTGGATAGAAGCTTAAGAGAAGAAAATGAGAAGATATTGGCATAGGAGGATCACAAGCATGAGGTAGAGTGGAGGCAAAGGTAGAGGAAAACATAGTTGAGGGAGGGAGATGTAAAGGATATGTAAAGATCCTTAAGCACATCACGAAAGCGTGAAGATCACATCTTATGCGATCGAGAGTGACTAGTCATACTAGTTTCTTGGGGCAACGAAATTTTAAAAAAAAATAAACAATGAAACCACATTATCCAAGAACACCTCTCAAATCATTTCATCTATACCACAAACATGTATTAGGGTTATCTCTTGAAGCGTGGTTGTGACCGGGCCTCTAAATGAAGAAACCTCATGTCTCAAGTCCGATCTAATGGGGGAGATGCCTGCGAGTGCGTTTCATGCTACTCGCTATCAAAGTTGATGATCCAAGTAGTGAATCTCCTAATCTCGTATCATGATATCCGATGTCTTCTCCACGAACGAAGTGCACTGAAGAAGATGGAGATCCACAAGTAGTCAATCTAGCACAACGGTGTCACGATGACTACGAGTTTCTCCAAGTCAATATGTGGATGGCCACGATAATGATATACAGAAAAAGGTGGGACAGAGAAAGATATGGATCGAGTTTAATTGCTCATGGAATGATTATATTCTAAAAGACAAGGGCTACTCTTCCATTTATAGTACATGGATGTACATAGATCTAAATCCATGTTCCCTCTTAATCCAACAGTTTAGATTAAGAGGTTATTAATCAATGACCATGATTTGTTGCTACAAATTTACAACAACTAATTTTATTAAAATAAATTAATTATCTCCCTTTATCTAGATACCATTTAATTCATTTTAATTTCTATTATAATAAATATATAATAAGAGAGGCAACACCCAAAAAAGGGTGGTCGTCCCCTCCTTTGAATTGGTCACGGTGGACAACCGTCTTTATTTGTGGTTTGACTTCCTTAATATATATATATATATATATATATTAAAGCAACAACTATTATTACATTTATCTTCACAAAAGTAATTTCAAATTAAATTTGTGAAAACATCGATCATGCCATTGATAAATATGAATCATATTCATATAACCAACATAATATGTAAATTGGATTTACAATTAATTTTTTATTGTGAATCCCATTCACAACCACATATAATTTGTAATTACATTTACAATTAAATCTCTCAAACATATTATAAATCCTATTTATAATATCCATGATTATTATGGATAGAGATATCTACATTAATCATATCTTTGATAATTAAATCACATTTAATTATCCAAGATGACTATTCCCATGTGCCCAAATAACATGAATGACATTCACATTATTCACATCTTTGATAATTAAATCAAATTAATTATCATAGATAACTTGCCTTATATGGACAAACAATATGAATCAAATTCATACTATCTATTACAATTAAATTACATTTAACTATAATTTTACTCAATGCTCAGACACATTATTAATAATGAAATTATCCTTAAACTCTTTCAAGAATAATGTGCTTTCTCCGTGGATACTTGGAGATAAGGATAGGATGATTGTACGTTCCACATATAGTGACTTGGATATTGAGATCATATCCTAAATCCATATCTCGGGTACCTTCCATAGATGTTTGATTAAATAAAAGTCGTAAATCTAATCTTCTCATTGCATCTGAATCACATTCAGATCAATATCCTTTTGACCAAGCTTAGATTGCTTCTATAGTGAGAGGAGTCACTATAATCTAGACTTGTTTCATCAGTCCCTCGGAATGGAAGCGTCAAGGTTATACCATCATTTATGATCATATCACCCTCACGTATCCTAATATGAGTACTCCTTGCATACTGGAAGACCTAGAATAAAACAAAAAGTTTTATATCAAATTTAGAATGTCTCCTTCGGGGTTTTATCATTAAGTTTTTCATTTAATCATTTGGAGTTGGTATCGATCATATACTTTTCAAAAGCATATATCAAACCTACAAATTCAATCAAAATTACAAAATGAGATGAACGTGCATAATATTTGATTCCCAAAATCTCATGAGTGAGCTTATATCTTCTGGTTCAGTAATTGATGAATCTCGTACTCATCATGCTAAATTTGGTCATTTAGGCTTTGTCCCCCATCATTCACTTGTAATTAATCATTAATAGAGCATTATTAGAATTCATACACGTGTAATTAATATCGACATTTCATCATGCATAATTGCATTAAAAATCCCAAGTGTAAATTAGCTCAAAAAGCCGCTAACTTCTCACATTTGTAAATAATTCATCCTAACTATGATTGATCCAAAACCACCTCCATTGTGTAGATATTACTAACCTTATTAAATAAAAAATACAAAAGATTACTAATTTCAATAAATGTCAAACAATCCCAAAGTCTAATTTGACATCTGACAGACTAAAATGAGCATATCTCCCGCATATAGTGTTCGATTTTGGCCTATTCACTTTTAAAGTACTCATTTTCAAATACCTTCCAAACAAGACCAATTTCGTAAAATTCGAAGCTCATATGTGAAAGTTGGGTTTTGGGCCTCTTTTGCGCAGTTTGACTTTTTGCTACTTTTGACGTAAGTTTTTATGTACATAATTAACCATGTTAATTTTATTTCTTCTTCATTTGTGTTCTTTGATGAATGTTTTATTAAGCGACACAAGAATCCAAATCTAGATTAAAACTGAAATCAAAGAAACTGACTGAGTTTAAGTAAACGTGGTGAGTCTGTCCAAAAGTTGTGTGTTTCTTACTTTTATTTTATTTTCCCATTTTCTTATTTATTAAAAATCCAAAAAATTTAGATTAGTATGTAATTTTCTTATATTTTATCGTCCTTTCTATAATTTTTATCCTCTTTAAAACCACCAAAAAAAATACAAAACCCCAAAGATCCCAGTTTTATATACACAGACACATAGAGAGCCACCAAAAATACCACTTCTCATAGATGACGTCTTTTGCTCATGGGTCCTTCGTAAAAATTGTAGATCTTGTCGAAATGAAGAAGTTTTGTGAAGGAAAGTTTTCTATCCGAGGTCATCTTCTATCTCTTTTTCCTCTCCAAAATCTGAAATTCTTTTGGTGCCACGTGGCAGCTCCAGGGCGTGCCACGTGGCACCCCGCCTCACTCTCTCTCCTAATCACACTCGGGTCACGTGCCTCCTTCGTCTCCCCCATCCAGCCGTTCACCCTCCCCTTGTGGATCCACCATGCACAGCCGACAACCCTCACCATCACTCCTCGCCGTTACACCCCTCTCCCTCGCTAGTCGTTCCTCCTCTTGTAACGCCCTCGCACCAACTCCTATAAAGCTCAGCCCCCGCGTGACGCTCCGATCATCCGCCCTTCATCCTCTGGTGCCGGTGACAGTGGCAACAACAAGGCGGCGTGATCTGGGGGTGCCAGCCACCTCTGTCGTCGATCTTCCTTGTGGAGACGGCTGAAGCTTCGGAGCCCTTTGCCGCCTCCTCGAAGCAATCACCGGAGTCGGCGAAAGCTACTCCGACCCCAGGCGATCCTCCTCTCCACCTCTACAGCTTCGAGCTCGACAACAACCATCAGCTCCGCCTCCGACAGATCACAACCGCCTCGCGCCTCGCCGCCAAGGCCTCTGCACCTCGTCGTCGCCTCGAGCCCAGCGGTCTACCCACCTTCTTGCCTCGACCGGCCCGCACGACGGCCCTCCGCCCTGCATGCGCACCGCCTCGACCACCCCACCTAACGGCCCTTCCTTCGCGCACGGCAGCGCTCGGCTGGAACGCTTCTCCGCTTGGGTGTGCCTCAAAGCACAGTTGCCGTTGGATCGGGGCTGATAGCCGTGATCCAACGGCCTGCAAGGTGCCACGCGTTATCCCCAAGCCTTGGCCCCAGCCTCGAGGCTCGGGTCCCCCGAAGCCACACCAGAGCGTCACGTAGGCTCGGGAAACCAAGCCTGAGCCCCGCTACCCGAACTTAAGCCTCGACTCTGTTTCACAGGCTCGGGTCTCCGAACGACAGGCTCGTACGCCCCGAGCCTCGCCTCGCCTCCAAGCCTCCTGGCGCACATGCAAGGCACGTGCGTCCAGGAAAAAATTGCAACTGTGCCCTCCAAAGTTTCCGAAATTGCAAAAATACCCCCGCTAGTGGGTAAATTTCAAAGGGATCCCTCTGACTTTCAGAAATTGCAGATAAGCCCTCCAGGGATCTCTTTGCAAGAAAAACTTTATTCGATTTAAATTTTAGTCCCTGGAAATTCATTTTAGCATATCTTTTTCATACGAACTCCGTTTTGAGCATATAATATGTCATTTTGAAGCTTTTTCCATGCTCTACAATTTAGCATAGCTTGTGATCATATCTGAGGGTAGTCATTGTCAATTATTATTTGAGGATTATCATTGACTTTTGCAGGCTAAGTTTGACATATCTGTGCCATACTTGTGCTTGAGAAATTAACGATAAATCTATTGCAGGAGTTCAGTTGAGGATTTCAATTTGATTAACCTCTTGTGTTTATTGTTGATTATTCCCAATAATTTAATCTTTACAGGGGTTAAATCGAGGATAAATATTTTTTGACTCTCTATTTGGTTGATCGACTATTAACTTGGAGAAGGCAATTTACATGGAATTTTTGACAGGAATATACATTGGTAAATCTATTGTCCTGTAACCTGGAGTTGATAGATCTTTCTTGGTGTCAATATCTTTCGATCTGTGATTACCTGCTTGAGAACTTAATTGATAAATTTCATTGAGGCTTGAATTGTATAAGTCATAGATCCTGGGCATAATAGTCTCTGTTTATTTTATTTGCATCTCCATCTTTGCATTGTACATTTCCTCAACACAGTTGTTAATCAAGCATTGATTGATTACTTAATTTGATTTAAAACCACACAACTAAGAATCATCGTTCCCTGTGTTCGACCTTGGTAGACTTTCCAAGTAAAAATTATTCCACAACATTCAAAGCTTGTGGTTTTTGACGACCCGGATTCGCCTCCTATACTACGATTATTATTCATTATTAAAGAGGCGAATTTTGCGATCATCAAATGGCGTCGTTGCTGGGGAACGACGAATTTTTAGGGTTTTAAATCATTTTTTGTAATTAATTTTTGTAAAATTAATTTTTGTGTCATTTTCTGCATTTTATTCTGCATCTCTCTCTTACTTCAGATATTAACCGCAATTTCTCTTTTTACAGAAACTACTAGGAGTGACATTTTGGAATTCAATTCAAGGATCTGCAAGGAAGGCGATTAAGTTTTAATTTTGTCAGAGAGAGTTAGTATATATTTAACTTTTTGCATTATTCTCGGGGTCCCTCTCTTTGAACCCTTGTAATAATTCTGACTGAACATTTCTATGGTGTGTCGGGTCTGTTTCAACCCCTTCTGTGTGGTTGGGATCCGACTTGAGTGGCGTAGGACTTAGGTACATATACGCTTATTTTTTTATCATTGATTGTGCTCGTAATCTTTAGGCCACATTTTCACTAATTAAACGCATTGTAGATCGTTCAACATTAGCCAAAAATTTCAATCAATTCTTCCCGCTAATAGAACTATCTGTTTAGGGCGTTTTCCATCTGTGCATACTATTTAGTGTAAATTTAAATTCCTTATCTTGCATCCTGCATGAAGAATGTGAGGATTCATTGTAAGTCCTTCTCTTAAGCATGCATCATTGATTTACGTTGCATCAGCTTTTCCGATCCTCCTTCCTCAAAGTTTTACAACTTAGGATTTAACGGAATTGGGATTTCTCGTTAGGCGTGAATTTATGTGCTCACATAAACTACAGTGATAACCTTAACTTAAAACCGAGACTGCTAATCAAGGCGACTGGAAATAACTGACATAAATCTAACCTGTGTTTGGTGGAGAGAAACCCACTCATTGTTTGTAAGGAGTAGAACGCACATCTTGGATAGAGCCAAACTGAGGAATTTCACAGAGACTACTATTTTTAAAAACAATTAGCTACTTTTCAGTGAGGGTCTCGGGTAGCCGTTTTACGGTCCGACTTCCCTTAGCAGAGTGGGTGGTTTAGAGGACACCGCGAAAGGCTCCGTCCTCATGTAACACGGGTAGCCGTTTAAACGATCCGTACTTACACCTATACTGGCTGAGAGTAGGTCTAGTTGTATGAACTCGGGACAATCATTGTGAATTATTTCAGTACCTAACAGATTCTCTTAACTTGCAACATTGTCTTGTCATTAAATTAAACTTGAAAAGATATGCGGCCGAACCCTAACGTGCCTTCACCAGTGTTGAGTGGGTGAATCTACATGTTTGTTTTGCGTTTGATTTGTGTGTGTCAAAGACCTTGCAATCGCAAGCAAGTCGTGGTTCGCTGATCATTTCATCCCTCTTGAGAAGATGTCGGCACAATGGTCTTCTTTCCCGATCTCCACGATCATATCCCGATATCCTTCTCCTCACACTCCTCAGGGAAACCTGATCTTCAAATCAAGTTCCCCTCATCCATCATTCTCTACCCACCACTACATCCCACCCTATGACCACACTTCTTCTTGGAATAGCCCTCTCTCAAATTCGGACAATCTTATGGACATAAGAGAGAGACCCGAATCGAGGATGAACAATAGAGTGACCGATATTGACAGTAGAACACGATTTCCGGTCACTAGGATCTCACAACCTCTTGAACCATCCCATACTTAGGATGACTACCCTCTTGAGTACAATCAATTTTCCTTCGACAATCCATGAGAAAATCAACGTAAAGGAAATATAACTCATGACCAAACCATAATGATGATGAACAATCAATACTCTACTCGAGGTTACATGCAAGAATCACGACACATGGAGAACGATTATTCAGTCACTAGTCATGAGATGTTTGAGGATGAGATTGCTTGGATTAATCATACAACAGACACTTTAACAGAGAGAATATATGATCTCATCCAGTCTATGCAAAATTCAAAAGAAGTGAGGCCACCACCATGCGAACCACTATATCATCACAATCAGGCACAACCACTGTTGACCTCTGACCCCCTACTGATCATATCATAGAAAATACCAAAAATATTGAAAATTTTGAAAATTCAAAAAAATGGACAATTCTGAAATGGAAGCATTTTGCAAGAGTCTGATCTTAGAGCTTCCATTGATCAAAGCCATAGAATAGTTGCCCGATCTTAAGAGCTTTGTGAAGAGTCGACTGGACCCCAAAAAGATGGACAAGAAACGATCCAGGACTGAATATCATGTCATATCTATGGCTAGTTCTTTAGTGATGAATCATAAAATCAAAAGCCGCAAAGTCAAGCGGTTGACTCGGATCATATGTGAAATTGAGGATTCTACATTCACTCATGTTCGGTTAGATGACGACTCCACATTGAACATCCTCCCCAAGTCCGTCTTTGACCAACTCAAGCTCGTACAACTAAAAAAGACTAGGATGATCGTTCAATTACCCGATCGATCTACCAAAAGACCGCGGGGGATCGTTTATGTCGTTGTAAATTTCCGAGGTAAAGAAAATAAAGTGGACTTTATTGTCCTTGACATTGAGTACCCCAGAAGGTTGTCTGAGTCTCCTATAATTTTAGGAAAGCCATTCTTAGCCTCTGCTAAGGCAATCATCAATTGTGAGACTCATGAAATCATATTCCCGAACTCGAACAGTTATGATCAAGAAATAGATACTTTACAAAAATAGATATTTTACAGAAACACGTCCAGCTCTGAGGAAAACGAACTTGAAACCGATAGTTTTGATCAAGAAATAGATATTTCACAGACATCTCCGCATGACACACAGATACAAACCCTAGGAGAGTCACCTAAAAGACTGACTGTTGGACAAACTTCGGATTCTCACCACCCTATCACTACTCCTAGAAAATTCAAGATTGTGGAGCTTATGAAGAATTGGACCATATTATTGAAAATCATCACGATTATTTGAGTTGTCCAATCTTTGAGTCGGCAATAATTCATGAGATACTTTAACCATATAAGGAACCGACTCCGGAAACATCCCATGTCACCAAAATTCATGATCATCTGAAAGTGACATCAACACCCCCAGCCATAAACTACAAAATCACCAGGAACAATCTCCCTCGACCGAAGCAGCACATGACCCTTCAAGAATTGGTTGACTTTTACGGGGATTCATCTGATGAGGAACTCACAAATGCCAAATCCGTTACTCAAGACAGGGAGATGAAGATTGTCCAACTTCCTCCCAATACTTCCCAAAGAAACAAACCGACCAAGAAAGTTACCTTTGACCTTAGGCACCAGGTGATTTCTGAAGAGTCCTCGTCCGGTCCTGAGGAGGTACATCAGATAAGTGCAATAGGTACAACTCTGATCCAAGGGCACTTACCTCTGATCGACAAAAGTTGGAGATCCTCTGCAAATGACTACTATTCTCCTGAGGACGACTCCGACGATGGCTGGTCTTCTTCATCGGACCCCTCTTCATCACACTCCACATCTGCATACTATCTCCCTCCACACTCCCGCAAGAAGGTCCGTCGCAAACCTCCTTGATCTTGTACATCCGCAAATCTACCCGGTTCCCCATCTGTAATTATTCGGTTATACTCAGGCTGACCTGAGCCTAAGTATAGGGGGACCGCTACCATTGTTTATACATCACTTCTCTACTTTTTAACCCATCTATACTGAGTACAGGCTATGTCAACATTTCACTTTGTGCCATGAGGACATAGCACAAGCTAAGTATAGGGGGGTGTTTGTATATATTTTACCTACTTTATCCATAGCTCGCACTTTAGTCGTTTTTATCTAACATCGGGGATGGGTACAAGTAGTTTTTATTGTGTGTGTAATACTTGTTTTTAAAAAAAACACAAAAAAAAAACAAAAAAAAAAACAAAACAAAACAAAACGAAACGAAACAAAACAAAAAAACAAAACAAACAAATAAAAAACCTTTTTGCATAAAAAAATTCAATCATGGTCTTGCATTTCCTCAAGCATTGCATGCATTCCTTGGTTGATTCCTGACACATTCACTATCACTCAAGGCTTGAGGATTTTTTAGGACACTTGATTTCTGAGATCTTGAGATTCTGAGTTAGCCTGCCTTAGTCGTTAGGGTTTTGAACTTAATAATCCACACTTCCCTAGTTTGAAAGATTTGAGCGCTATGTTGCACTCTTCATCTCTACCTTCAAAGAATACGATCGGCACAAATCACTTCCACAACTGCATGATTGATGAGATGAGTTGAGATATCACTTGAGGAACTAAGACTAGATATTTGAGTTTAGATCCGATCTAACGATACTCAAGGATGGGATAAAGTTAATGAAGGCTTCTGAAAACCTGAGTGTCAGCAAAAACCTAGCCAGTATGTGAACAAGTTCATATGCTATATTTTTGATATTGACCTAAATGCCAGGGTGTGATGAAACTTAATGAAAGTTGTTGATCAGTATGCGCCAACTTTTGGTAAAAGCACTGGAGCTAGCCAAGGAAATGAAATGTCAAAGAAAAGCTCTATTATCCAAGTCAAATTATAAATGAGCTTCCACCAATGGCGAGCGCTCCCAAACATTTTCAAAGTGTCCACTTGGACCAAACGCTAATTAGGACCAAGGAGTCAGGCTGACACCAAAAAAGAGCTCTGCATCGTAAATACTACAAGTCTGGGTGCCGAAGGTATCTTAGATACTCAAAAGAAACACACCCTGGTGTACTCCTAGAAAAACAAGTGCAGACGACTCCAAATTCTCTTGACGGACACATTGATCAACAAATCTAAAAATTTGCATGTGTTGAGTAAAAAGGCACTCTAGAGACCCCTTGTTCCAATGTGAGGGAGAGAAAATTAGACACAATCCCATACCCTCCATTATCTGGTCGTCCATCTACCCTTTAAAGTCTGACAAACTAATGAGACAGTGGGCTGAAGCAAGAACGGACTTATTCCCTAAGTGTTGAGGATTAGGTCTAGAGGAGAGTCTCTTGGATTGGAACTTTGGGTGATGTCTCGACGTGACTCTCATTAATGCAGTACACTAAGAATTATATCCTTATACTATATGTACAAACAGAGAGTCCGAAAATTAGAGAAGTTGGGTTCCTTTTGATTAAAGCTTGGTTGAGCCCAGAATTTTAGGATCACTCAACTTAAGGATCTTCTATGAATTAAGCCTTGAAAATTCACATGCACAGTCAGGGATGTATTCAACTAAGTCATTCCTTCATGCTCGGGGACGAGCATGGTCTAAGTATAGGGGTATGATGAATCTCGTATTCAACATGCTAAATTTGATCATTTAGGCTCTGCCCCTCGTTGATGAATACTCATTCATCACTCTTTATTCTTATATTTTAGCTACAAAAACCTTTGCAAATGCATGTAGATGTATGTAAATAGGAATAATTACCAAAAGCATGCATTGTGTAAAAACCTATAATTAGCATGTTTTTGTGCAAAAATAAAAGAATAAAGCTTAAAAAGAAAAAGAGGGAAATATTTAGAATAAATATTGAGCAACCTAATCCAAGGGAGGGCTCAACATGGGCCTGACCGCATAAAAGCCAAAGTAGAGGGAGATAGGGGCTCAGGTGTGTAAATATTTATGTAAATAAATAAAGATAGTTTCCTCACCAAAAATATGCTTGTAAATACTTGTATATATTTATAAAATATAAAAACCAAAATAAAAAGTTAAAAATCAAAAAGACCAAAAATATCCCTTTCATCATGTACATAAACCACCCTTCCATATTTATTTAACCTTGTAAATAAATAAAATTAATTTTCAAACTTTTTGTAAATAGTCTATATTATGTATTGGAAATAAATAAAATAAAAACAATTAAAATCAAAACAAAATAAAAATAGAAAAATTAAAAATACAAAAATACATTATACATATACCATGTATATAGATGTACATATATATTTATTTTACATATGTACATAAGTAACAAAAATAAAATAAAAACACCCTTTTATTCCTTATTTTATAATGAAAATAAATAAAATATAAAATAGGAATAAAATTGCATAAAAATAACATTTAAAAATCAAAAATCAAAACCCTATATATTGTATATATATCTATATATAGCATATACTATGTATATAGCTTATTTTTATTTCCAAAAATTAATTAAAAATCACTAAAAATAGAAAAAAATAAATAAAAATAGTTTGTGTTTTGAGTTTTTGCAAAATAGGGTCCTAGCTACCTTCAATTGTCACTTCAATATTCAGCCACATGGCCCATTCCCATTTGGCCCTGGGGATGTTGACCGCCCGGTCAACTACCCCCCCCCCCCAGGACCACTTTCCGCGGGTCTGAGCTCCGGACCCGACTTCTCGAATTTTCGCCCGCTCGACCCGACACCCATTTCCCTAAACCCCGGCTCCGTTTTGATCCTCCCACATCCGACACCCTCGTCGGGCATCCACCTTGGGATCCGCGCGCCACCACGACCCTACCCGAGCCATCCTTCTCGGACCCCTCCAGCATACATAAGCGAGCTCCGCCACCTCCTCTCTCCATCATTGGCCATTCGCCTTCTTCTCCTGTGAGCTCCAGAGAGTGTGTGAGGTGACATCTCGCGCCTGAGCCTGTTGCAGCGAGGAGAGGAGGAGGATTCCATCGATCCGGCGACGTAGCCGCCGCAGCTCCGCCACCAGCGAGAGCTTCGAGCCTCGGGCCGAGACGACCCTCGAGACGATGACCAGGAGCATCCCCTGCTCCTCCCCAGTATCTCTGTTCACCCAGGTAGCCACTTAGCTCCACCATTTCCTTTAATTTCCATTTACCCCCAATTTGCGCCGCCATCGTATTTCTTTGATTCCGACCACCCCGTCACCCATCTCGATCATCCGAATCGACCCTCACGTTCGCCTTCGTCCGACGCACCTTCTCCACCCACTCACTCAACCCAGCTCGCACAGGAGCTGGGAACCGAGCTCCTCCGTCCACCACCTTCGCCGGAGCTCGCCGTCCCGACGCACCAGCCACCCCCACTTCGCCTAACCGGGTCGAGGCAATTTGCCCTCGACCCGTGAGTCTTCTGGTTCGCTTTTCAGGTCAAAACGAGGGCCATCTGAGGCCCTTCGTCATCCAGCCAGGAGACCCAGCTCCGCCGACCTCGCCCGAGCTCCTCGGAGCTCGGTTCGATCATCGGATCCCACCGGCAGACGCGGGAGCACTCCAGCTTTCTTCTCCGACCATCAGAGTGTTCCACGGAGGACCCCAGTGCACGCACGAGCCCGGCGAAGCTCGCCGGGGACCTGTTCTTCGAGGATCCTCCATTGCCGTCGATCGTCACCCCTCGCTCCAGTTTGAATCTGAGCCGTTCATGTCCGGAGCAGCCAGCACCGTCAGATCTGAGGAGACGTCATCTGGAGCGCCCACTGCCAGCCGCCGTCCGATATACACGTGGCGCGCATCCAGCACCCCCGCTTAATAAAGGGTAATTTACCCTTAGGCCCCTGTCTTTGTTTTATTTCATTTTAGTCTTGTAAATATAAAAATCAGTTGTGTAGTTTTAGGGTAATTTACATAGTTGACCCTGAGCTTTAGTTTATTTGCATTTATACCCCTGCCAGTTGTGGACACGTGCTTCGACACGTGATTTCTTTGGGTTATTTGCAGTAGATACCCTTGTAGTTCTGGATGTTCTTAAATGAATGAAAGTTTTTAGATATTTGCATTTATACCCCTGTGCATGGTTTATTTGAGCATGTGCGATATTTTTTGGGTTATTTGCATATAAGCCCCCTGGACTTTTGGTACCTGTTACCAATAAGTCCTCGGGATTTATTTTTCTTACATTTAGGTCCCTGAGTGCCCCAGGCATGCGCGTGGCGCGTGTTTTGCTGGGTATTTTGCACCAGGACCCCCAGAACTTTGGGTATTTGCACTTTGGTCCCTGTGCACAGTGCCCTATCTTTATTTTTGAATAAAATATCAAAACACCTCCAAATCCAACGAAAATTTGACACATGGCTCCTGCCATGGTGTAGGATTTTTGAGGAATTTTTGATTTTGTTTGGTATTTTTAAAAATAAAAAAACCTCTATTTTTGTCACTGTCTAGTTTGAAAAATCACAAAAAAATATAAACTCACTTAAAAATTCTATAAAAATTGTCTACTGTTTAGCTTGCTTAGGTTGATTTTCTAGCCAATTTTGGCTATTTTTCATTGCTAAAAACCACTAAAAACTTAAAAACACTTAAAAACCCATAAAAATTCTAGTAAATAAATTAAAAAACCAAAAACAATAAAATTGGTATCTAAATTTTCCTTGTTTTATCATCTTTACAGGAAAATTACCTCCAGGGCATTTTAAGGCCCTTAGATATTTTATCTAGAGCTTTTTGGCTCGGCTGGACAGTACCCACTGTTTGCTTCACTTTTTGATTTTTAGAAAATAAAATAAACATCAGAAAATTCTCAAAAATTCACCAAAAACACTACAAAATATAAAATACATAAAAATATTTTTATTCCAATTTTTGGTTGATTTTTGATGCTTTGAATAAATTGTTGAAGTGTGTATTTCTTCACTTTTCTCATTTTCTTTACACATTAAAAAGCCAAAAAAAATATAAAACAAATTAAAAACCACTAAAAATATTTTCTCCTTTTATTTTGACTACTTCGTAGGCCTCTCGGCCAATCCGTGCTCCTTGAGTTCGACCCTGGGTGCTATACCAGGTTAATCACATAGCAGGACCGCTATTCGTGTTTGATTGATTTTATCTGTCTTAAGTGGTTCATTTTTCTTAATCGACACGGTCTGATCGCTTGGGTCACGACGACCTATTTCTAGTACCTTATACCCGAGTGATCAGGCTTGTCATCAGAATGGCGCCGTTGCCGGGGAGCATGGCTTAGTAGTCGTTTTTCTGAAGTTTTTCCGCGGTTTTTCTTTTCGTGGCTTTTTGTATAGATTTCTGTAGATATACATATTTTTCCTGACATTTTTTTATAATAATTTGGTCTGACCACTTGTCTCTTTTTCTTGCGAGGGCCCGAGGATCGAGGCGGCTGATTTCGAGAAGCCGACGCAACCGCGAGACTCGGAGGCAGCTCCCTTCTACACGTAGCCGCAGGAGAGAGCGAGAGAGAGAGTTGAGTGGGTGAGGTTAGATTAGGTTTTATTTGATTATTATTGTTGTAATAATACAGGGACTTAGAGACTGGACTTGGACTGTGTTTGACCTAGCGGGTCTGTTTCGCCGAGCACCGGTGTGCTCGGGGGACCCTTAGGAGTTTTTCGCGGTTTTTGACGCGGTTTTACTTATCTTTTTTACTGCCTCTTCCGATGTTCACGCGGTTTTTGATCGAGCCCCTAGCCGTAGGATTTTCTGCTTGATTGTGACGTACCTCATAGGATCCAAACACCCTAATATAATTGCCTGTTCCTATAGTGCGGTAATTGGACCTATAATAAAAATAATAATAAAATAGTCATTTCATCACCTCCGAGCCTATGCGCCGCGAGCCCACCCCGTCAAGCGCTACTCCTGAACTCGGCCTGTCGAGAAGAGGAGGGGTGGGTCTAGACCGGACCCTTTGAATTGGAGGTTGGTGGTCGGCTAGCCGTTCTTTCGAGTAGCACTGCCGTTTAGGGCCTCGGTTTTCCGCTTGCATCATTTAGGTAGTTTATTTCCTATCTTTACATTTATGCGCGGATCATATTGCATGTAGAGTGCTGGAGTCAGGTACGCCTTCCTTACTTTGCATGCATCATTGATTTATCGTGCATCGGCTTTTTCGTCTTCTCCCCCCTGTTTTGGACTTAATAACCAGGAGAACCGAAAAAATCGTTAGGCGTTTGTTTGCTATTTGAAAAATATTAAAAAGAAAAACCATAAAATTGGGACTGGTTAACACTATTGATCTTAAAAGACGCTCACCCTAAAAATTTTGTCTTGGGGAGAGCAACACCCTCATTGTATGGTTTGGATGCGCGAGGGAGTGACCCGCACCCTAGGTAGAGCCCTCCGGTGCTAGTCCCGACTGATTACCGACTCTTCCGTGCGGGCCAGTCGGTTGGGGTAGCATCGGGTATCCTAACAGGTCACGTAAGCGCTCTGATATTTTGTGTGTTCACCTAATAAAATCGACAAGATAATTTGACCGAACTTTCACGGTCTTCAGCTCGCGTTGCGTTGGTGAACCGGGGGTTTGTTTTGTGATCATAGTTTTTCCAGATCTCATCCGCACTACTCGCCAGATCAAGATGATGGGTAGACGCTCTCTTAGGCAGCCTCTGGCTGCACCGCTTTCGGGCACGTCTACCCGATCATCTAGGTTGGCCCACGAGAGCCGAGACCAGCTCTCCGAGCTCGAGTACGACTCCGCCCTATTCCCCCTCGATCCCCTTTCTTTTGGTACTGAGAGACATGAGCCCGAGGAGAGATTAGCAGATTTGACGGCACCTGAGTTGGGCTCATTTGATTTTGCAGACGTCATGGCCGGCAGTTCTGAGGATCACCCCGGAGGTCCACGAGGAGATCAACATTTTGTTCTGGACCAGGGAGCGATCAACTCCACCCTGATCGCCTCTTTAGAGATAGTTCAGCAGCAGTTGAGAGATCAGGGAGCTTTTATGATTGACATGAGGAGAGAGTTGGAGCGACTCAGAGCAGATAGAGATCAGAGCGAGCCTGAGGACGGACCAGATGCAGAGGCACGAGCCGCAGCAGCCGCAGCAGCCGCCGCCGCCGCAGCGGCAGCCGCTGCGGCAGGAGGACCACCGAGACCGATGCGGGAGTTGCACAACCCCGGATCTACTACACTGATGCATCATTGGGTAGTGGTGCCTGCTATCGTGGGGGACTTCAAGTTCCCCCCGAACACCCTGCAGATGCTTCCCCGTTTTCACGGACTTGCCACCGAGGAGCCCCAACTCCACCTCCAGGAGTTCCTGATGATTTGCAGTACTGTCCACGACCGCCATGTGGACCAGGATATGATTCGGATGATCGCCTTCCCCTTTTCACTGGCAGATAGAGCAGCCACCTGGTTGAAGCATCTGGGGAAGTTTGTCTACACCTGGGAGCAGCTCCGCACCGAGTACTTGAAAAGTACTATCCACTTGGGCGGACGAATGCAGCGAGGGCCCTGATCAGTAACTTGTCCATGCTCCCCAACGAGCAATTCCATGAGGCATGGGAGAGGTTCAGAGAGCTCACAGACCGATGCCCGCACCACGACATCACGAAGCCGAACCTTATGCAGAGCTTCTTTAGCGGGTTGACACCAGAGCTCCAGGGCCTGGTGAATGCTTCTTGCGGCGGGTCCTATTTCGCCAAGGATCACGACCAGGTCTGGGCCATCTTCGAGGAGATGGTCGAGAACTACATGGTGATGTCCCAGACCCGGTTGTACACACAGAGACCCCAGCAGCACCTAAGATCCGTGCAGTACCAGAGGATAGCATGGGTCGATGCAGGTCCATCTAGTTCGTCCGCAGTCGCAGCAGCACAGGCAGAGTCGTCCGCTGCGGACATGGGTAACATCAGCGAGAAGTTGGACCGCATGGAGCTGATTGAGAAGAAGCAGTGCCAGGGTATCACGCAGATGGAGCAGATGGCACAGACTCTGAGCGACATGAAGACCCAGCTCATGTGTCTCCAGGAGGCACAGACGGCTTCACAGCCCCGTCTTCAGTCGCGAGGCGACTCCGGCAGCAGCAGCAGCTCGTCCCAGCGCTCCAGCTCCCTACAGCAGCCTAGACAGGTTCATCTTGTACAGGCGGAGCCGTACCAGCCGCAGCAGCCCTCTTACCAGTCACCACCATCTCCAGACATGCAGATGGTGGTATACCAGCCGGATCAGCCTTTGGCAGTACTCCCGCCAGCCCCATACGATGCAGAGCCGTTGATGGATGTCAACGGGATTTGGTATGACCGCCCCCAGCCTGGGATCCGACGAGACCATCCCAGATTCAGGTGGGGGAGTGGAGGTACCCAGCCCCAGCAGCAGTCATCCGGTCAGGGAGGGCACTATAGCCAGCAGAGAGATCACCAGCAGCAGCAGCCCCCAGCCCTCCAGCCACAACAGCAGTCATCCTTCATTCCTCGTCCCTATCAGCAGCAGGGACAGTCTTGGAGATGTGAGAAGCAGGCTCACCAGGCACACCAGCAGCAGCATCCTTTCTCCTACCGCTCTCCGCAGCAGCAGCACCAGTTCCAGCAGCCTCATTACCAGAGAGGCTACCCGTCGGGCTCCCATGAGAGCCCCGCCTTGGATGACATAGCCCGCCTCCTCACGGACCAGCAGGCTACATTTAGACGGGAGATGGATGAGTTCCGCCAGGAGATGCGGGACCTGATGAGAGGGAAGGCCGCCATCCCTACACAGATAGAGCCGAATCCGAACAGCCTGAATAGGAAGTCTGAGCAGGTAGTTGACACTTAGCATACCACTCTTAGTGATCCATTTGATGATATGTCTTCAGATCTGTTTGATGCTGATTTTATTACACTTAGGAGCGGTAGAGCACCAGCAGGCGGCGCCTCATCTGAGCGACGACTCGAGGATCCACCCAGGGCGCCAGATGAGGAGGAGGAGAGCGGTACTGAGGCTGCACATGATGATGATGGTGGTACTGATGCCACCAAGGATGCTGATTCCACCGGCGGCACTGAGGCCGCCACTTCACCAGTTCGAGGAGGTGGTGCTAATGCCACCCGAGGAGCCGAGCCAGCCCGCGGTACTGAGGCCGCGAGACGTCCAGTAGCAGAGCCAACCCATGGTGGTACTGAGGCCACCGGTGTTTTTGTAGAGAGAGCAGTTGTTTTTCCTCATTCTCATGTATCTCAGAACACTGTTGTGAATAAAGGAAAAGGTTTAGTTTCTTCTGGTCCCACTGTGGTGCTTGATGTATGTGCGGATCCGGCCGTCGAGCCGTCTAGGCCTTTTCCTAGTCCTTCATCTGCGAAGGACCCTGTGATCCCCTTCCCTAGAGCCCTTCAGATGGGGAAGAGGAAGAAAAAAGAAAATGATCCAAAAAAGAGAGAGCAGGAGGAGTTCAGTCAGAGCATGATCGATAGATTCCACATCCAGCTGACCCTCCAGGAGGCTTTGCAGCACATCCCCCTTCTTCAGCGATCTTTGAGAGATAGGACCACAATCAGGAGGAGGAGGAGGAGGAACCACACTTCAGAGATTCATGTGCTGACGAAAGCCACATGTTTTGCGATCCAGAACCGTCTGCCAGCCAAGAGGCCAGATTCAGGGGCCCCGTATGTCAGATGCCAGATTAGTGAGCAGAGGTTCGACCGGACTCTATTGGATAGCGGATCGTCGATTAACCTTCTTCCGGCAGCCCTTCTCGACCGCTTCGAGTTGGGCACTCTGAGACAGAGCAGGACAGTCCTTCAGTTTGCAGATCGATCTGTCAAGAGGCCGAAGGGGTTGTTGCGAGACGTTATCGTCACGATTCAGGGTCTGAAATTCCCCGTGGACTTCGTAGTGTTGGACATGGAGATCCCTGAGTCAGTGGACATGATAGCGGGAAGGTGTACTTTCGCGTCGAGGGCGAGAGTATACAAATAGAGACGGTCGAGGACTACAGAGCCAGAGATAGAGCACGCTCAGAGGATAGCACAGATTCAGAACAGCTGACAAACGCCGAGCCAGACATCCACCGGGACTGTGATTTTGTGATCACTGATGACGAGGCAGCATGGGCAGATCCTGCAGCACAGGCCATCCTCTCATTTTCAGATACAGCTGATGCCGAGATGATAGCAGAGGAGAGTCTGGAGAGCACAACCCTGGTTCAGGATACCACAGAGGCAGCAGAGCCGGTCCTTGATCGCGACACGGATTTCAGTGATGGTGGTGATGAGGCCACCTTGTGTTACGGTGGTACTGATGCCACCTTGTTTGATGCAGATCCCTCGGATTCAGAGTCTGACTGGGCAGATTGCGTTGATCAGATGCCATACTTGAGTCCACCTGAGCCTACAGATGAGGAGGAGGTAGATGCAGAGCAGATCAGAGACAGCACAGTTGAGCAGCCTTCTCCAGATCCAGTTTGCGAGAGTTCGCTTTCTTTCTCCCAGGCAGATTTGGCAGACTTAGCAGCATTGACACATTTTCTTCCGAAGCCAGAATTGCCAACGCCCAGCTGTCCAGAGCTGAAGCCGCTCCCCACTTCGCTGAAGTATCGGTTCCTTGCGGGCGAGCCTGAGATGTACCCAGTCATCATCTCTGCCGATCTGACTGGAGAGCAGGAATCCCGTCTGATGGGGGTTCTTGAAAAGAACCGCAAGGCAATCGGATGGAGCGTAGCAAATCTCCATGGGATTAGTCCATCAGTGTGCTCCCACCATATCTATCTCGAGGAGGGGGCGAAGCCGTCGCGTGAGTTCCAGCGGCGACTGAACCCCAACCTGAGAGAGGTCGTGATGAAGGAAATATCAAAATGGTGGAGTGCAGATTTTATTTATCCCATTTCCGACTCCAAGTGGGTCAGCCCCTTGCATGTGGTGCCCAAGAAGACGGGCATCACGACTGTGATCAGTGAGTCGGGAGAGGAGATTGCTACACGAGTACCCACCTCTTGGAGGGTCTGTGTTGACTACAGGAGACTCAACCAGGCCACCAAGAAGGACCATTTCCCCCTGCCTTTTATTGACCAGATCATTGAGAGACTGGCAGGGAAGAGCCATTATTGCTTCCTGGATGGGTACTCGGGCTACAACCAGGTGGCCATCGCTCCTGAGGATCAGGAGAAGACCACCTTTACCTGTCCCTTTAGTCCATATGCCTTTCGACGCATGCCATTTGGGCTATGCAATGCCCCTGCGACTTTTCAGAGGTGCATGTTGTCAATCTTTTCGGACATGGTAGGGGAGTGTTTGGAGGTCTTCATGGACGATTTCTCGGTCTACGGTGACGGATTCGACTCCTGTCTTGACTGTCTAGACCGAGTACTCCAGTGATGTATTGAGTACCATTTGGTTCTATCTTGGGAGAAGAGTCACTTCATGGTGACTCAAGGGACGGTGCTTGGCCACATCATCTCCAACAGGGGCATGGAGGTTGATCCGGCCAAGGTTGATGTCATTAGAAAACTCGCACCGCCGTCCAATTTGAGGCAGCTACGGTCATTTCTGGGGCACGTTGGATTTTATCGGAGATTTATTCAGGATTTCAGCAGGATTGCCCGACCGTTGACTGACCTCTTGACGAAAGACATCGAGTTCCTTGTCGATGACAAGTGTCTCTCGTCCTTTGCGACTCTCTAGCAGTGTGTTATTGAGGCTCCTGTTCTCCAGCCGCCTGATTGGTCTCTCCCATTCGAGATCATGACGGATGCCTCCGATTTTGCCGTGGGGGCAGTGTTGGGACAGAGGAGGGATGGAGTTCCGTTTGCTATCCACTACGCTAGCCGCACATTGGATTCCGCCCAACGGAATTACACGCTCACAGAGAAGGAGATGCTAGCCGTAGTGTTCGCCCTAGATAAGTTTCGATCTTATATCATTGGATCTAGAGTGACTTTGTACACAGATCACACCGCCATCAGGTACCTCATGGCAAAGAAGGATGCCAAGGCCAGACTGACTAGACAGATCCTTCTACTCCAGGAGTTCGACATTGAGATCAAGAATAAGCCTGGAGTCAAGAATGTGGTGGCGGATCACCTCTCCCGTTTAGAGCAGCCTGAGGAGTCTGAGCAGATTGATCCCATTCGAGATACCTTCCCAGATGAGGCGATCCTTGCTATCGCCTCACTCCCGTGGTATGCTGATATTGTGAACTTTCTCGTTGCTGGGAAAGTCCCACAAGATTGGCCCAGGCAGAGGCTTGAGACCTTCCTTGCGAAGGCCAAGTCCTACCGCTGGGAGGATCCCATCCTTTACCACGAAGGAGGGGATAGCGTCTGGCGTCGGTGTATTCCTCAGGAGGAACACCATAGCGTCCTCACTTACTGCCACAAGCTTGAGGCAGGAGGACATCATTCTGGGAGGAGAACGGCACAGAAAGTGCTCCAATCCAGCTTGTGGTGGCCTACCCTCTTCAAGGACTCTGAGGAGTTCGTGAAGAGGTGTACTGACTGTCAGAGGATGGGCACTTGTGCACAGCGTGATATGATGCCGATGCAGCCCATTCATTTCTGTGAGGTTTTTGACGCATGGGGCATCGATTTCATGGGTCCATTCCCTAAGAGTCAGGGATTTGAGTACATTCTGTTGGTCGTTGACTATGTTAGACGTTGGGTTGAGGCCATCCCCGCCCGAGCCGCTGATGCGAGGACAGTTTGCAGATTTTTGAGGAAGCACATCATCATGCGGTTCGGGGCTCCACGAGTTCTGATTTCTGATGGGGGTCTCATTTCATCAACGACCAGGTGAAGGCCCTTGCTAGCGAGTTCAGTATAGACCATTGTGTTGCTACACCTTACCATCCACAGACGAATGGTCTAGCCGAGGTCTCGAACAGGGAGATCAAGACTATTTTGCAGAAAGTCGTCCGCCCTGACCGAAAGGATTGGTTACAGCTTTTGGACTCGGTCTTGTGGGCATATAGGACTTCTTTCAAGACACCATTGGGCACATCTCCCTTTCGCCTCGTATATGGCAAGCCGTGCCATTTACCTGTTGAGCTGAGGCACAAGTCACTTTGGGCAGTTACAGATATTCTTATGGATCCAGATGGTGTAGGAGACCAGAGGAGGGCAGAGTTAGCTGCCCTAGAGGAGCTTAGAGATACAGCTTTCTCAAACAGCCTACAGTATAAGGACAGAGTGAAGGAGTGGCATGATTCTCATATCAGCCACAAGCATTTTGAGATTGGACAGAGAGTATGGCTGTTTGATGCGAGGCTTCGTTTGTTTCCAGGGAAGCTGCAGAGCAAATGGAAGGGACCCTACTTGGTCAGAAAGGTACACGACAATGGTAGCATTGATATATCCGAGTTGTCTTCTGAGAGTACCTTTCGAGTGAACGGCCAGCGGCTCAAGCCATTTCTAGATCATGAGCCGCGGGACGTTATTGTTGCCCCTATTCATTTTGCGTGAGATGTGGTCTCTTGACTCACATCTTTTGCATCTCACGCCTGATTTTCACTGTTCCTCCGCCTTGTATAGATCCAGATGTCCATATCATTCTATTCTTTAGTCCCACACCCCTTTTCTCATCTTATGATTATGCTATACTTAGGGTGTACTTTACCCTAAGTATAAGGGGGATGTAGGACCTGCGGGTATTCTTTTCATTCTTGCTGCTCCTGTTTTGCTGCCTATACTTAGGGATATTTTACCCTAAGTATGGGGGGGCAGACTCTGTATCTTCTTCACTCGGATTTCCCTTCATGTACAGCTTGCTATACTTAGGATTAGTTAATCCTAAGTATAGGGGGAAACCACCGAGTCCCTCTCATTCTATTCATTTATTCGTTCCTGTACTTAGCCATTCCTTTTCACTTCCCTTTTACTAAGCACGAGTTATGTCTTCTTCATCGCTCTTGATCACTCTGAGGACATCGTTCGAGCTAAGTATAGGGGGGGTGTGTATATATTTCATATATACTTTAGCCATAACTCGTACTTTGTGTGAGTGTGTTAATAAATAAAATGGCTAAAAATCACAAAAATTAAAAAATTTTCATGTACATAAACTTCTTTTATCATGCACATACATAGCTAGTGTACAAAGTATTTTTGTAAAAATGATTTCAAAAATCTTTTTGTGTAAAGCTTGTGTAAATATTTTTTGTATCGAAATTATGTATATAGTACAAAATTTTTCCAAAATGTTTTGAAAATCAAAAGTTTGCAAAAATCTTGTGTAAATATGTGTAAATATCTTCTTGCAAAACTTGCACCTCATGCATCATTCATCCATGATTTCAAAACATTTTTCAAAAATTTTGTACGATTGTAAAATATTTGTGTAAATAAGCATCTTGTGTACATATGTATATAGTTTTTTCTAGATGAGAGTTGACATTTAAACTAAGCCTGGAATTAAATTGAGAAATGGAGCTTGAATAAGATTTTAATCCACCTAACTTTAAGAGGAACCTTATAGGGCTTAGGGTTAAGGCTTTTCAGGTCCATAAGGACTTAATTCTTTGAGTCCACTAGGCTATGAGCATATGTCATCTTGATGAGCCTAAGTAGAGCACTTAACAACACACGCATGACTCTTAGAGACAATGGCTTGACTTGCACCAGCACTTTACACATGGCTCTCCACGGATGAGGTGGTAAGGAGGTAGTTTCCTTTGGCTTGGGGTAGCATATGAGGGTAGTACTTCTAGGCGGAACCTCTCTTCTTCTTATAGTGAAGGAAGTGCGTCTCAACTTGGTCTAGTGGTGATGAAGGCTAAAGACAGAAGCCGTGGGTTGTAATAAAGCTTCAAAAGAGGGATAGTCTACTGGCTCAAGAGGAAAATTTCTTATATGCTGCACCATGTAGATATGTTGTATAGAAGCACTTGAAAAAAAATGCAAAATGCAAAAAGAACTCCAAAAAAGTGGTGGGTCAGATTGAAAATTTAATAACCCCACCGGAGTGTATATAGTCAAATAAAGCAAAAGCTTATGGTATCATGTTACATCTCATGAAGCTTGCAGCGGGAGACTTGGCTACACTGGCTGGGCTTCCAAAAGTCTATACTTCTTCCCCCTCTTCTTGAGCCGGTTGCACTTGAACTTAGAAGGGAATACCCCGCTTCTCGAGGAAAGAGTTGCTAGACCGAGGCATCAGAGTTACCAGGTTGAGGGAGGTTGTTTCTTTGTTACTTCTGAGGTGGGGAGCCACATATCACTTACACTGCATGGAAAGATTCATGGTCATTAGAGTTTGTGTATGTAGACTTGTTCTGATCTGGTTTATTGAGGAGTCTTGCCCATAGATTGGTGGAACTTAGAGACTGTTGAGTTTTAAGCCTAAGTCTAAATAAGGTTCTGACACATTAATAATCCAAAGATCTGATCGAGCTCCATACCCCAATTTAATGAAGGCAAGTTTAATAATCAACCTTGATCCATGTACATTCCCCTCTTTTTCTTTTTTCTTTCTTTCTTTTTCACTTCTTTTTCAAATAAGTTTTTGCTAAGGGAGTAGCAAAGTTAAGTATAGGGGGGTGATGAATACTCATTCATCACTCTTTATTCTTATATTTTAGCTACAAAAAACCTTTGCAAATGCATGTAGATGTATGTAAATAGGAATAATTACCAAAAGCATGCATTGTGTAAAAACCTATAATTAGCATGTTTTTGTGCAAAAGTAAAAGAATAAAGATTAAAAAGAAAAAGAGGGAAATATTTAGAATAAATATTGAGCAACCTAACCCAAGGGAGGGCTCAACATGGGCCTGACCGCATAAAAGCCAAAGTAGAGGGAGATAGGGGCTCAGGTGTGTAAATATTTATGTAAATAAATAAAGATAGTTTCCTCACCAAAAATATGCTTGTAAATACTTGTATATATTTATAAAATATAAAAACCAAAAGAAAAAGTTAAAAATCAAAAAGACCAAAAATATCCCTTTCATCATGTACATAAACCACCCTTCCATATTTATTTAACCTTGTAAATAAATAAAATTAATTTTCAAACTTTTTGTAAATAGTCTATATTATGTATTGTAAATAAATAAAATAAAAGCAATTAAAATCAAAACAAAATAAAAATAGAAAAATTAAAAATACAAAAATACATTATGCATATGCCATGTATATAGATGTACATATATATTTATTTTACATATGTACATAAATAACAAAAATAAAATAAAAACACTCTTTTATTCCTTATTTTATAATGAAAATAAATAAAATATAAAATAGGAATAAAATTGCATAGAAATAACATTTAAAAATCAAAAATCAAAACCCTATATATTGTATATATATCTATATATAGCGCATACTATGTATATAGCTTATTTTTATTTCCAAAAATTAATTAAAAATCACTAAAAAATAGAAAAAAATAAAATAAAAATAGTTTGTGTTTTGAGTTTTTGCAAAATAGGGTCCTAGCTACCTTCAATTGTCACTTCAATATTCAGCCACGTGGCCCATTCCCATTTGGCCCTGGGGATGTTGACCGCCCGGTCAACTACCCCCCCCCCCCAGGACCACTTTCCGCGGGTCTGAGCTCCGGACCCGACTTCTGAAATTTCGCCTGCTCGACCCGACACCCATTTCCCTAAACCCCGGCTCCGTTTTGATCCTCCCACATCCGACACCCTCGCCGGGCATCCACCTTGGGATCCGCGCGCCACCACGACCCTACCCGAGCCATCCTTCTCGGACCCCTCCAGCATACATAAGCGAGCTCCGCCACCTCCTCTCTCCATCTTTGGACATTCGCCTTCTTCTCCTGTGAGCTCCAGAGAGTGTGTGAGGTGACAGCTCGCGCCTGAGCCTGTTGCAGCGAGGAGAGGAGGAGGATTCCATCGATCCGGCGACGTAGCCGCCGCAGCTCCGCCACCAGCGAGAGCTTCGAGCCTCGGGCCGAGACGACCCTCGAGGCGACGACCAGGAGCATCCCCTGCTCCTCCCCAGTCTCTCCGTTCACCCAGGTAGCCACTTAGCTCCGCCATTTCCTTTAATTTCCATTTACCCCCAATTTGCACCGCCGTCGTATTTCTTTGATTCCGACCACCCCGTCACTCATCTCGATCATCGGAATCGACCCTCACGTTCGCCTTCGTCCGACGCACCTTTTCCACCCACTCACTCAACCCAGCTCGCACAGGAGCTGGGAACCGAGCTCCTCCGTCCACCACCTTCGCCGGAGCTCGCCGTCCCGACGCACCAGCCACCCCCACTTCCCCTAACTGGGTCGAGGCAATTTGCCCTCGACCCGTGAGTCTTCTGGTTCGCTTTTCAGGTCAAAACGAGGGCCATCTGAGGCCCTTCGTCATCCAGCCAGGAGACCCAGCTCCACCGACCTCGCCCGAGCTCCTCGGAGCTCGGTTCGATCATCGGAGCCCACCGGCAGACGCGGGAGCACTTCAGCTTTCTTCTCCGACCATCAGAGTGTTCCACGGAGGACCCCAGTGCACGCACGAGCCCGGCGAAGCTCACCGGGGACCTGTTCTTCGAGGATCCTCCATCGCCGTCGATCGTCACCCCTCGCTCCAGTTCGAATCTGAGCCGTTCATGTCCGGAGCAGCCAACACCGTCAGATCTGAGGAGACGTCATCTGGAGTGCCCACTGCCAGCCGCTGTCCGATCTACACGTGGCGCGCATCCAGCACCCCCGCTTAATAAAGGGTAATTTACCCTTAGGCCCCTGTCTTTGTTTTATTTCGTTTTAGTCCTATAAATATAAAAATCAGTTGTTTAGTTTTAGGGTAATTTACATAGTGGACCCTGAGCTTTAGTTTATTTGCATTTATACCCCTGCCAGTTGTGGACACGTGCTTCGACACGTGATTTCTTTGCGTTATTTGCAGTAGATACCCTTGTAGTTCTGGATGTTCTTAAATGAATGAAAGTTTTTAGATATTTGCATTTATACCCCTGTGCGTGGTTTATTTGAGCATGTGCGATATTTTTTGGGTTATTTGCATATAAGCCCCCTGGACTTTTGGTACCTGTTACCAATAAGTCCTCGGGATTTATTTTTCTTACATTTAGGTCCCTGAGTGCCCCAGGCACGCGCGTGGCGCGTGTTTTGCTGGGTATTTTGCACCAGGACCCCCAGAACTTTGGGTATTTGCACTTTGGTCCCTATGCACAGTACCCTATCTTTATTTTTGAATAAAATATCAAAACACCTCCAAATACAACGAAAATTTGACACATGGCTCCTGCCATGGTGTAGGATTTTTGAGGATTTTTTAGAACATTTTTTATTTTTTTTGGTATTTTTAAAAATTCAAAAACCTCTATTTTTATCACTGTCTAGTTTGAAAAATCACAAAAAAATATAAACTCACTTAAAAATTCTATAAAAATTGTCTTCTGTTTAGCTTGCTTAGTTTGATTTTCTAGCCAATTTTGTCTAATTTTCATTGCTAAAAACCACTAAAAACTTAAAAATACTTAAAAACCCATACAAATTCTAGTAAATAAATTAAAAATCCAAAAACAATAAAATTGGTACCTAAATTTTCCTTGTTTTATCATCTTTACAGGAAAATTACCTCCAGGGCATTTTAAGGCCCTTAGATATTTTATCTAGGGCTTTTTGGCTCGGCTGGACAGTACCCACTTTTGCTTCACTTTTTGATTTTTAGAAAATAAAGTAAACATCAGAAATTTCTAAAAAATTCACCAAAAACACTACAAAATATAAAATACATAAAAATATTTTTATTCCGATTTTTGGTTGATTTTTGATGCTTTGAATAAATTGTTGAAGTGTGTATTTCTTCACTTTTCTCATTTTCTTTACACATTAAAAAGCCAAAAAAATATAAAACAAATTAAAAACCACTAAAAAGATTTTCTCCTTTTATTTTGACTACTTCGTAGGCCTCTCGGCCAATCCGTACTCCTTGAGTTCGACCCTGGGTGCTATACTAGGTTAATCACATAGCAGGACCGCTATTCGTGTTTGATTGATTTTATCTGTCTTAAGTGGTTCATTTTTCTTGATCGACACGGTCTGATCGCTTGGGTCGCGACGACCTATTTCTAATACCTTATACCCGAGTGATCAGGCCTGTCATCACTCGTCATTCACTTGTAATTAATCATTAATAGAGCATTATTAGCATTCATACATGTGTAATTATTATCGGCATTTCATCATGCATAATTGCATTAAAAATCCCAAGTGTAAATTAGCCCAAAAAGCCGCTAATTTCTCACATTTGTAAATAACTCATCCTAACTCCGATTGACCCAAAACCATTCCATTATGTAGATATTACTAACCTTATTAAATAAAAAATACAAAAACATTACTAACCCTAATAAGTGTCAAATAATCCCAAAGTCTAATTTCACATCTGACAGACTAAAATGAGCATATCTCCCGCATGCAGTGTCTGATTTTGACCTACTAACTTTTAAAGTACTCCATTTTCAAATACCTTATAAACAGGCCAATTTCGTAAAATTTGGAGCTCATATGTGAAAATTGGGTTTTGAGCCTCTTTTGTGCAGTTTGACTTTTTGCTACTTTTGACCTAAGTTTTTATGTACATAATTAAACTTGTTAATTTTATTTCATCTTGTTCTTTGATAAAAGTTTTATTAAGCGACACAAGAATCCGAATCTAGATTAAAACTGAAATCAAAGAAACTAACTAAGTTTAAGTGTCCGTGGTGAGTCTGTCCAAAATTTGTGTGTTTCTTACTTTTATTTATTTTTCCCCTTTTCTTATTTATTAAAAATCCAAAAAATAGATTAGTATGTAATTAATTAATTTTCTTGTATTTTATCATATTTTTCTATAATTTTTATCCTCTCTAAAACCACCAAAAAATACAAAACCCCAAAAACGTGGTTTTCTATACACATAGAGAGACACCAAAAATACCACTTCTCACAGATGACCTCTTTTTCTCATGGGTCGTTCATGAAAGTTGTAGAACTCGTCGAGACGAACAACTTTCGTGAAGAAAATTTTTCGATCCGAGGTCATCTTCTATCCCTTTTTCCTCTCCAAAATCTGAAATTTTTTTGGTGCCACGTGGCAGCTCCAGGGCGTGCCACATGGCACCCCACCTCACTCTCTCTCCTAATCACACCCGGGTCACGTGCTTCCTTCGTCTCCCCCATCCAGCCGTTCACCTTCCCCTTGCGGATCCGCCATGCACGGCCGACAATCCTCACCATCACTCCTCGTCGTTACACCCCTCTCCCTCGCCAGCCGTTACTCCTCCCGTAACGCCCTCGCACCACCTCTTATAAAGCTCAACCACCGTGCGACGCTCCGATCATCTGCCCTTCGTCCTCCGGTGCTGGTGACAGCGGCAACAACAAGGCGGTGTGATCTGGGGGTGCCAGCCACCTCTGTCGCCGATCTTCCTTGTGGAGACGGCTGAAGCTTCGGAGCCCTTCGCCGCATCCTTGAAGCAATCACCGGTGTCGGCGAAAGCTACTCCAAACCCAGGCGATCCTCCACCCACCTCTGCAGCTTCGACCTCAATAACAGCCATCAGCTCCGCCTCCGACAGATCACAACCGCCTCGCGCCTCACTGCCAAGGCCTCTACACCTCGTCGCACCCCGAGCCCAGCAGTCTGCTGACCTTCTTGTCTCGACCGGCCCGCCCGATGGCCCTCCGCAGTGCGTGCGCACTGCCTTAACCACCATGCCTCACGACCCTTCCTTCACGCACGACAGCGCTCGGTGGGGACGCTTCTCCGCCTGGGTGTGCCTCAAAGCACAATTGTCGTTGGATCAGGGCTGATAGCCTTGATCCAACGGCCTGCAAGGTGCCAGACGTCATCCCCGAGCCTCGGCCCCAGCCTCGAGGCTTGGGTCCCCCGAAGCCACACCAGAGCGTCGCGCAGGCTCGGGAAACCGAGCCTGAGCCCCGCTACCCGAACCTGAGCCTCGACTCCGTTTCACAGGCTCGGGTCTCCGAACGACAGGCTCGTACGCCCCTCGCCTCGCCTCGCCTCCAAGCCTCCTAGCGCACGTGCAAGTCACGTGCGTCCAGGGGAAAATTGCAACTGTGCCCTCCAAAGTTTCCGAAATTGCAAAAATACCCCCGCTAGTGGGTAAATTTCACATGGATCCCTCTGACTTTCAAAAATTGCAGATAATCCCCTCCAGGGTTCTCTTTGCAAGAAAAACTTTATTTTATTTACATTTTAGTCCCTGGAAATTCATTTTAGCATATCTTTTTCATACGAACTCTGTTTTGAGCATATAATATGTGATCAGATCTGAGGGTGTTTATTGTCAATTATTATTTGAGGATCATCATTGACTTTTGCAGGCTAAGTTTAACATATCTATGCCATACTTGTGCTTGAGAAATTAACGATAAATTTGTTGCAAGAGTTCAGTTGAGGATTTCAATTTGATTAACCTCTTGTGTTTATTGTTGATTATTTCCAATAATTTAATCTTTACAGGGGTTAAATCGAGGATCAATATTTTTTGACTCTCTATTTGGTTGATCGACTATTAACTTGGTGAAGGCAATTTACATGGAATTTTTTGACATGAATATACATTGATAAATCTATTGTCCTATAACGTGGAGTTGATAGATCTTTCTTGGTGTCAATATCTTCCGATCTGTGATTACCTGCTTGGGAACTTAATTGATAAATTTCATTGAGGCTTGAATTGTATAATTCATAGATCCTAGGCATAATAGTCTCTGTTTATTTTCTTTGCATCTCCATCTTTGCATTGTACATTTCCTCAACACAGAAGTTAATCAAGCATTGATTGATTACTTAATTTGATTTCAAACCACGCAACTAAGAATCATTGTTCCCTGTATTCGACCTTGGTAGACTTGCCAAGTAAAATTATTCCACAACATTCAAAGCTTGTGGTTTTTGACGACCCGAATTCGCCTCCTATACTACGATTATTATTAATTATTAAAGAGGCGAATTTTGCGATCATCAGTAATGAACCTGTATGAGCCCTTTGAGAGATCGTATTACTCGTATGCCCTTGTATGCACAATAGACCATGATTAGATCACCAATCAATCAGTCTACCAAGTGTACATACTCAAATATATATTATCACATTTGTCTCTGGTCAGAGGATGTGTGCCTATATCATGACAACATACGATATAGGTATTGGTTATCTTGATCTCGTTAGGTCAATTCTTTATCCTAACTTATCTAACACATTCAAATCATTATTCCTATGCGGAGGACCTACATCAAGAGGTCGGTTACATATCAACCTATTAGAGAATGGATTGACATCTCCTACTCAGGCTAGAGATAATATCTTAATACTCATTTGAGGGCGTGTGTTGAGTTCTCAATCTAACTCTTTAGATATTCATCCAAGCACCAGCCTCTATGATTCAACATTTGAATCAACAACTACATGGTCATTAAGATAGACATGGTACATAACCCTAATTGACCTATTATGCAAATTAATTATTCTTCATTTCAGATCAGGGAATGATATTTGCAATAAAATTTATTGCATAATTGCTCGTCGTGGGCTTGCATGTCCAACAATATTCCACTAGCCCATAGAGTCATTAATTTGCTAAACTTTAAACCCACACTCATGTGACAATCATAAGCTATTTAGAAAAATAGCTTGGTAAGCTGACTAGTCACTCTGATCCCGAGAGACTACGCTAAGTCCTTTTATGGTACTAGCATATCTCCTAGTAATGGTGCTCGCATTTAATGTGAATGTTACATCTTATGTAACCAATACTCAATATTGTTAAAGCATACAACTCGATAATAATTATAATCAGTATGTAATTTATATTATCCTTATTTGAATGCCCTCATTCTTGGATATATTTATCTCCTAAGGTATCCTCAGTTAAGACCTTTTAGGTCACTATTTATAAAGTCTTATGTTCTTGAAGATGAGACTTTGATATCACTATCTCAAAAGTTTTGTCATATTTGAAGACATTTTTATCACTGCAATCAATTATTTTATTTCCATAGTAGGATAAATAACAATTTAATACTTACAAAGTATGTCAGACATCTGATTTTTGTATACGTTTAGCATACACCAGGTTTCTCATGACTAATGCACAAGGGCAAGCTGTTTTAGCATTCACTTCCTCAACTCTTTGAGGCGTTATCCCGTTAGATAGATCAGTACTCTATCTTAAATGAAGGGAGCATTCCTTAGGGTTTTCAAAATGATGGAATGTGTCCAAGGTGTACTACTAATATGATGGTCTCAATACCCTCTTCTCTTTGCTTCTGAACATTTTTAAAACTAATATATAAGAGGCATCCTTGGGATGGTTGATGAATATGTGTTTCACCACTCTAAAAGAGGATAAGCTCAGTTACCCAAATTTCATTGTCATTTAGCCATCTACATTGCATAATTATCATTCATGCATGTGTAAATAATATTCAGATTTTATCATTCATCATTACATCAAATGAGCAGCCAAGAATCCAATGTACTATTGACCTGTAAAATAGCTAATTCGTGGAGTTTAAATGATTTTACTATAACTCCAAATCGCATGAAACCAACTCCATTATGTATATATTACTAACCTTCATCCATGAAAAATCCAAAAAAATTCTAACTTGACATATGCAAAATAATTTAAAACCCTAATTTCAAGATAGACAAATAGAAATGTTGATATCTCTCTCATGCAATGCCCAAATGAACTCTACTCACTTCTAAATTAATGTAGATTCACATATCTACAAATAAGATGAAATTCAAACGAATCTGAGTCCATTTGTGAAAATTGGGTTTTGGGACCTAATTGAACATTGTACTTATTTTCTGATTTTGGCCTATCATTTCATGTGCATATTTCACTCTTTTTAATTATTTTCTTTTTTATTTATTTAATTTATTCATTTTTAAATAAATTACATAAAAATAAAATCCAAAATAATAAAAAAGGCAGTAAAAAGACCAATTCTGACTTGAGCTTCCTAACTTGATATATATGTACACATTCCACCTCTCTAATTAATTTTGACATTAACTCAACCCATAAAAATCTAGAAAATGTCATTTGAATTCACTACGTTATTTCATAACACGTTCAATTTTCGCATGCATTTATTTATCATCATAAAATCAAATAAAAACTTCAAAGTCGCAAATTTGTTTTTGTGTATATAAATTACCACCAAACAATCATATCTTACACAAATTGTTCCATTTGCATCTGAATCCACAATTAGACGAATATGTTTCGTGTTTTACACTTTTGCGTTCGAGTCCATCTTCGATTTTTAGTTTATTTATTCATACATTTTATACATTGGCCAACCATTCTGATCAACATCGTGCCACGTGGTGCAACCCCACTGGTCCACATGGGGCCTGGTGACACTCACCCTCTCTTTTCTCTCTCTTTTCTCTCTCTTCATGTGCCTAGCACGTGCTCTCTTAGTCACGTACTATGCACGCGAGTCTTCTTCAGCCCTCTTCCCAAGTGTTAGTCACGTGATACCCCCTTCAACCTTTACCTCACATGCCACACATGTGATCTCACCTCCCTCCACATGTGTCTGATACGTGTTCGCCATCTTCCCCATTTCATGATGCCCACCATCACCTCCTCCAACATTCTCTGATGCGCCACCCACCAACCACATTTCTCTGATCGACCACCCGCTTCTCGATACATCTCGTTCAGCTCTGATCATACCCTTCCATCCTATCCAATGGCTACCTCCGTTGACCCTCAAACCCATAACGACTGGACACCTATCTCTGTTATCCCTTCATTTGCCTCTGCCATGAACCTCCTAACCACCGCCTCCAGATATCTCTCGTCCATTCTCCTTTATCGTCTTATCTAATTGTCACTGATTCAGAATGGACTTTATCCATCCTGGAAACCTGGAACCTCCGATTGTTCATCCTATATCACCTCTCCATTGTCCTATGTTCCTCCTAATTATATTTGTCGACGACAAGAGTTTCTGCTTATATGTCCATTCTCCGAACCATCAATTGGAAACTAAGAGAGAGAGAGCTGCGAGGGATGGGTGGCGACATCTCCTTCCTTCACCGATGATATCCTCTTCCCCTAGGCACGATCCACGGCCTCCACGGCCATGCAGCTTCTCTAGTAGGTTAAGCTAAGATTTGTGCTTTATGTCAAGCATTGAGGCGATCATCTATTGAGGAACCATCCTCAAATTTCAGGCGACTCGCCATTCACTTCTACCCTCTTCATCTTTTTCTTCTTTGTAGTGCACTCGATCACCTACGTCATTCCGTCCACTCTAACCCTAGCCCTTCACCATCGTTCCACCGCCTTTGTAGCAATCACCCCCACCCCTTCACAGATGATCGTTTGCCGTCATTGCTTCGACATCGACAACATCGCTACCCAAGTCTCTCAAACAAAACCCCCAAGCTCCAGGTGCTCCAGATCACATACTATCAAGAAATTACGCAATCTTAGCCGTCCAAAAATGCCCAAACCTCTGCTGTAGGTTGAAGCTCCATCAAACGATAGAGATCCACGAGCCTACATCTGAGCCTCTAATCGGGTCTTCACCGAGTCTTCACCAGTTGACACACAGAGGTTTGTCTACAAACCTGAGCCATGCAACTCGAAGCTACCATTAGCCTCCACGTGGAGTGTTGGAGCTGCACTACCATCCAAGTCTGCCATGCCTCACATGCATGTTATGTGCGAGAGGGGCAAATTATGCCGATGCCCCTTGCATTCTCCACATTTCCCAGAAGGTCCAGATCACAAGTGTTGCATGCATGATCTTGAGCACATTGCACTACCAACCCCAGAGCTTCCCTAAATTACAGAAAGACCCTTACTGTGGCAAATTGCTGAAACATCCATCCAGGTTTTGCATATTGCAGTGCACTCACTCCACAATATCTATTTTGCAAACAACTATTTGTTTTATTTGCTATCCAGTCCCTGAACTTCATAGAATCATATCTTGTGACATGTACATCGAATATTTTTATTCTTCATGTCACTTTAAACCTTGAATTCCCTATCATCTAGAACACTAAGATTCTATTTTTGATAAATTATCTAGCTTAAATAAATCGAGGTTCTATTTTGTAAAATTTTGAGCATCATTATTCTCGATCTTTGATTTGATTGCTTAATAATCTGTTCATTGATTTTGAGGAATTTTGGGAAATTGATCAGAGATTAATTGAACAATTATTCATGATGATCATTTTTGTATGTGATCAATGATTGATTTGACCTTGGTTGGCTTTCTACATCACCTTCATTTTTACATTATCATATCATTATATCATTGCATCATTTAAAAATTGATAACAAAATACACTTATTTTATTTCTCTCACCACGTAGCATAGCATTATTTTCTTGTATATTTTTTTTGTAAAATACATGCATCATATCATCTTTTCGTAATTAATTACATCTCTTAAAACAAAAATCCATAAAAATATAAAAAAAGATAAAATACCAAAAATATTCTTCTTCTCTCTCTAAAAACCAAAATTACAAGATTATTTAGAGATTAATTCTGAACTATCATATTACCTCCCTAAGTTCGATCTTGAGACTTACCCAAGTAAAACAAATAACTTTGATGACATCGAGACTTGATACTCCATATCATTTCTCGGTGTGATCATTTTTGACGAATCGTTGAGTTTCCTGACTACAACAACTTCAACACATCATCAGTTAATTTTCAACAATTAACAAGGGTAATTTAGTGCTCATCAATCATATCTCAAGGTATGGAACAACCATATTATAAAACACTTATTACCATCCTTATATCATTCCAATTGATTAGGATAGTATCCACATTTAGCATGATGAACACAATGACACTCCCACTAAGCTTGACATGATCATAAAGATTCTATCTGAAATCGTAACATTTATAATTTCATCAAATCTAGTATTCAAACTACAAGAAGCTTATTTGAATCCATATATGAAATTCCTTAGGCTTACACACCTTGAATTTTCAACTATGAAGCCCTGGGGCTACTTCATATGAATATCCTCGAGAAGGAATTCATAGATGTATGCAATCTTAACTTCCATCTTGTATATGTCATAGTCAAGTTGTGTAACTATAGTTAGCAATATTCTGATAAGTTTAAGCAAGGTCACTAAAGAGCAACTCTCATCGCAAGCAATGTCTTCTCTTCGTGTGTATATTTTGGATACAAATCGTGCTTTGAAGGTCTGTACCTTCTCATTAGTTCCCTCCTTATTTTGAAGATTCATTCGCACCTAGCAGGTCCTACCCTTACATGTGGATCCTCGAGGGTTCATATATAACACTTGTATATGAAGTCTACTTTAACTTTATTGCTAGCATCCATCTTTCCATGTCATGATCCTCAGAAGCTTCATCACATGAAGTCGTATCATTGTTAGATTTCTCTGACGCATGGAATCCATAAACTTTAGATGGTCTAACCACCCTCAAACTAATTTGAACAGGTATGATTGTTTTATCTTTGATTGTCCTTTTAGTTTCCTATTTAGGAGTCTTATTATCTTCTCAAGATTCAATGAGTTCCTTTACTTCATTTTCATCTTGATTCTCAAGAAAGTCATCCTTTAAGAATCATATCCTTAGATATGAGATCTTTTAAGAATCTTAAGGTCATAAAGTAAGTATCCAATACCATACTTTATTTTTCTAATGAAGTATCATTACCAGGTGCTAGATTCCAGTTAACTTGCATGGAACCTTTATGAAGGATATATATTGTAGTTTCCACTACACACACACACATATCATGGGAACAAAGAGGTAATTATGCTAAGATTTGTCATTGACCAAATCATGTCATGCATTATTTAATTATATCTCTCTACAACTCTATTGAGTTAACGTGTATTAGGAGGGGTGAGATAGGAATAATATTCTTGTCTTCATAAGGTATTCCTTGAATTAATCTAATGGGAACATGCTACCTGGGTTAGATCAAATTCATTTCATCTTCCTTCAGACTTTGGTTCTATACCAAAATTGTGAACTCTTTGAACATTTCAAAGGTTTCTAAGGTGAAGAGGAAAACAATCTCATATCACAAAAAATCATCAATTGATATCACATATCATTAATGTTTATTATGATATAGATCTACATACATCAATATGTATGAGATCTTGAATACATTGGCATCTTACACCATTCCCAGAGATAAGTGTATTGGATATTTCTACTTCGCATATAATATTCATATGTATGTTTTGAACCTTTGGACAATCAAAAGTTCAATATCTTACTAGTTTATTGATCATATCAATGGACATATGTCCAACAATTGATGCTAGATTATTGTCAAATGATCTTCATCCTCCTATTGCTCTTTTAAAGTTTTGAATTTCTAGTATTAAAAATGTTAATGAGCCATTCATTAATATTCCAATTTAGTAGAGTCCTATAGATGTTAGATTACTATCTGAAATACATCCATCATAGCTCTTTATTATAGGTCTATTCCAGAATTCATGTTTATTTCCAACATTTAAAAATAAACAATAAATGTTTTCTAATATATAGTTTATAGAGACATTCTCTAAGACTAAGGGCTTTCCCACAGAAAATATGTAGTCTATCTATCCAATGGAGATTGTTGCAACAATTGCATCAACATTCATGTGGATGACTATTAAACCTTATGGTCAATTTTTCTAATCTTCTAAAACATAAGCAACCAACTACAAGTGTTATTAGAAGAATGAGATGTAATTATTAGACTTTGAACTTATATAATAAGCAAGCTGATTATATAGATGTAGATTATTCTGATGCGCTATCTGAGTCTTTCTCTAAGGATCCTAGATAGTCTAGATAGTCATACAATCAATACATCATCTCATGGTAGTATTTGCATTCACCCAACTCTTTGGATGTCATAAGGAAGTCACGGAAGTACAGTCAACTCTTTGACTTTCCTTCTTACTTGGGTCAGACCCATGCGTCCACTGTCCTTAACCATTGCTTAAGACAAAGGATCTCTTATGTTAAACTCAAAAGATTTCAATATAAGAGAATTTCAACATTTATACATGCTTCATTTAATTCATCCAATATGAATCACATGAAGCTTCATGAATGACTTGAGTCCAAACAATATAATTATGACACTCATCATATCTACGTCCATCTAGACTCTTAAGGACTTTGGTTCAATCAGGTACTCAAACATTTTGAATACTTCATCTCTTATTGAGCCACCCTTCTGTATAATGCAGTGAACCATGTCATTCATGATTAAATGTCAATGCAGTAAACCATGTCATTCATGATTAAATGTCGAGAGCACATATGTATGCCAAAACACCTTCTTAGATTTTATAAGGATTTTTGTAATTACGATCATCACTAACATGATACTTCCAAAACACATTCGATGAGAGATCAAGACTATAGAAACATATAAACCCAAGCTTGTTGTTCTATTGTATATTTAATTGTCCTCATTATTATGAGGAAACTTGCACATTGTAAGCACATACATTATTTGTCCAAATACAAGTACAATATCTTTACCATGAATCCAATTCATGATAATTTATTGGTTATTATTTAGTATATTTTTAGTGGATTTAATGTAGATTATTAGAAATAAGATAATTTGTATAAATACATATTTTACTTTGATTTAGAATTTTATATAAAAGTTGTATTGCCTTATCAATACTGAAAGTTCATTCCCTTAATCACTTTCAATGTAAGAGATATACTTCCCATTATATCTCAAGCTAGATCTGAGATCTCCTTTTCTACCATCGTTACATCCCAATAATATGAGAAACTGTAACTTGGGTAAAAAGAAGGGGGAACTCATTCCGCCTTGCAAGTCCAACTTGCATTTCCCAATTCGGTCTTCAACACCCGAGCCGACCACCCCTAAGGCAATGTTGACTCATCGTTAATTGAACCAATTATCAATAGGATTACAACTTGTTATGCGCAATCCAATATAGCCCTAATAATATGAGGATATGGTATTTGGGTTACTATGCAAATCGCCTTACTCTTTCGAGAAAAAAAGTGCGCGATCCATGTACATTTGTATGCAAGAGATGTCCCTTTGAATAGTCGTCTCCTACATACAATCAATGGCGACGGAATCCTTCGCCTTAACGGGAGACCATGGATGTCACTTATGTTATCCTCCATGTCCCATTCAAATTTTAATTAATTATTATGAATCATATTCATTATGATTAATTCTTCTAAGCAAATTCTAATCTAAACGTAAATATAGATTATGATAGTTATTGGAAAATTAATTGAATCATATTAAATCAGTGATCTAATCAATATCCAATAAACAATCTTGATTGTTACTGGAAGGATTGCATAATCTCAAAATATGTATTATTCAAATTTTAATAATTAGAAAAAATACCTCATGATCATTTCAAGCATTATTCTTCCCTTACATGCTATCATGTCTAGTACGCAGAGGATGTGGGATAGACCGCTCACGGAGGAACATGCTACCCAAACGATCCCCAACTAGATACTATATCTGCCCCATATTAGGATAATATGATTTGATCATATTGTATTTGAGACGATATTCAATATTTCAACCGAAGTTATACCATATAATATTTATCAAAATAATTTTGATTAATATTATAAGGATATTTGCTAAACAAATCCCCAATCATATTCAAGTATCAATGTTTGTTGGAAAGTTCGTCATAACCAAATCGATCATGATCAATTATCTTATCATGTTGGTTATGATCAATCAAAATAATTATATTGATTAAATATTCCAAAAATATTTAAAAATTAATTACTCCAGAAGACTAACCATTTATTTTCATGAATTAGTTGAATGACAATCACAAGATTCTTGTTCAAATTTGTTAAGTTTCCAACAATGACACATGTTTACTAAAACTAATAAATCTTGAGAAATAAACTCGAAATCAAACAATTTTTTTTATTTTTCAATTTGATTCGAAATAGAATCTAAGTTAAAACTCACATTTCTAAGCATTTTTAAAATATGGTTATCTCTTGATTGTGTTCTAAAATACCATTCCTATAATAGTGGATACATGTCCACTAAAACGATCATAACTTGAGAAAATACATTCCAAATCACAGAAACTCAAGTCCTACAATTTGTTAATAATATGAGACATGTAATAAAAGTGATAAAATCACATTTTAAAGCACTTAAATAGTGTTTAATAATTACATAAAATAGGGTTGCGTGAACAAAATGTAATAAAAATTCACAAAAAAATACTCATGTCATTTTAGGTTTATGGATCATATCCAAAACCTCCAGCCTATGACTTTGATAACATTTGAAGAATATGAAAAGTTCATTAAGTCAATCATGAAAGCATGAAGCATGCTTCATATGCGATCGGGATGACTAGTCATACTAGTCGCTCAAGGTAGCGGAATATAAAAATTTGAACGATGAAAATACATGATCCAAGAACTTCACAGATCATTTCATATAAACCACAAACATGTATTATATTTACCTCTTGAAGCATGGTTGCGATCAAGTCTCTAAACGAAGAAACATTCTGTCTCAAGTCTGATCCAACAGAGGAGACGCTTGCGAGCATGTTGATGAAACATGTGCTCCTCACAATCCAAGTTGATGATCCAAGCTGCGAACCTACTAATCTTATCTCACGAGATCCGATGTCTTCTCCATGAGTGAGTTTCACCAAAGGAAATAAAGATCCAGAAGTAGTCAATCTGACTACACAACGACATCGTTATGACTACGAGTTTCTCTAAGTCAATATGCGGATGATCACGATATTAATAGAGATAAAAGGGGGAAACTCTGAGAGAGTAAGAGATATGGAGATAATTTAATTCCTCTTGGAATGATTATAGTCTAGAAGGAAAGGGCTATCCTTCCTTTTATACTAGTTGGATGTACATGTATCTCAAACCATGTGTCTTCTTCATCCAACAATTATATTAAGAGGTTATTAATCAATGGCCTTGATTTATCGCTACAAATTTGCAACAACTAGTTTAATTAAAATAAGTTATTTACATCCCTTTATAAAGATACAAATTAATTCATTTTAATTTAAGATATAATACATAGATAATAAGGGAGGCAACCACCACCCCAAAAAAAGAATGGTCATCCCCCCCTTTGAATTGGTAAAGGTAGATGACCACCTATGTCGGTGGTTTTACCTTCCTTAATATATCTTTATTTTATATATATTAAAAATGCAATAACAATTATTGTATTTATCTTCATAAAAATAATTCCGAATTTAATTTATGAAACATCAATCGTGCCATTAATTAATATGAATGATATTCATATATCTAACGTAATATGTAAATCAGATTTACAATTAATTGTTTATTATAAATTCAATTCAAAAAATATATATTCTATAATTTTATTTGTAATTAAATCTCTCCAACATATTATAAATCATATTTATAATATCCATGATTATTAAAAATAGAGTTATCTACATTAATGATATCTTTGATTATTGAATCACATTTAGTTATCCATGATGACTCTTCTCATGTGTCCAAATAACATGAAACAGATTCACAAAATTAGCATATTTGATAATTATATCACATTTAATTATCTTAGGTAAATCTCCTTATAAGGTCAAATAGTATGAATCAAATTCATATTATTCATGATAATTAAATCACATTTAACTATCAATTTTCCTCAATGTCCAGTTACGTTATCAATAATGAAATTGTCCTTGAACTCTTTCAAGAATAGCCTGCTTTCTCCAAGGATACTTGGAGATAAGGAAACAGTGATTGTGCATTCCATGTATAGTGACTTGGATATTGAGATGATATCTCAAATCCATATCTTGGGGATCACCATAGATGTTTGATTAAATCAAAGTCGTAAATATAATCTTCTCATTGCATCTGAATCACATTCAGATCACTGTCCAACATTTGGACCAAGATTAGATCACTTCTCTTGTGAGAGGAGTCACTAAATTCAGACTTGTTTCATCACTCCCTAGGAATGGAAGCATTATGATTATACAATCGTTTATGATCATATCACTCTCAAGTATTCCTAATACATGTACATACTGCATACTGGGAAACCTAGAATAAAACCTGAAGTTCTAGATCTCATTTAGATTGTCTCCTTTATGGTTTTATCATTATGTTTCTCATTTGATAATTGGGAGTTGGTATGTATTATATACTTTACAAAAGCATATATTACACCTAGGTATTGATTATATACTTTCCAGAAGCATATATTAAACCTACAAATTCAGTCAATATTTCAAAGCGAGATGACTATGCACGGAATTTGATCCTAATATCTCATGAGTGAGCTCGTCTTCTAGTTTGGTAATGAACCTGTATGACACATTTGAGAGATCGTATTACTCATATGTTCTTGTGTGCACACCATATCATCAGTGTATAGACCTTGATTAGATAATCAACCTATCGGTCTACCAAATGTACATACTTAAACATATAGTAATGCATCTGTCTCCAATCAGAGGATGCGTACCTATATCATGACAACATACGACACAAGACTTAGTTATTTCGATCTTGTTAGGTCAACTCTTTGACCTAACTTATCTATCTCATCCGAATCTATATACCTATGCAAAGGACCTGCATCTAGAGGTCAGTTAGATATCGGCCCATGAGAGAAAGGATTGCCATCACCTACTCAGGTTGGAGATCATCTCGTAATAATCATTTGACGGTGCTTGATGAGTCTTCAATCTAATTCTTTATATATTCATCTAAGCACCAACCTCTATGATTCAACAATTGAATCAACAATTGTATGATCATCAAGATGGCCATGGTACATAACCCTAATTGTACTAAGGGACCTATTATGAAAGTTAGTTATTCTTTATCTCAGATTAGGGAATGATATTTGCAATAACATTTATTGCATAATGGCTTGTCATGGGCTCGCATGTCCAAAAGATGTGAATACTCGTTTCCTTCATGTTGCTGCTAGTGGAAGGAAGCGACGTAACCTTATTAGAGCCATTGAGGTGGGAGGTGTCCAGGTGGAAGGGGAACACGCCATTGGGTCTGCCATGGTTGGCCACTTTGAGAGGCAAGTAGGAGGATCCGGAAGGGAGGCGCACAGTGGGTTGGTAGGGATATTCTCTTACTTTCTGACATCTAGTCTTCTAGGTTAGTTTGTACTTTTACACCTGAAGAGGTTCGAGCAACTACTTTTGATCTTAAGATAGATGGATCTCCAAGGCCATAAGGTTTTCCAGTCTTATTTTCCGCAATTTCCGATATCTGGTAGAGTAGGATGTGATGGTTGTGGTGGAGGAACTGAGGAGGGATAATAAGGATTTTGAGCGGTTGAATTGCTTACCTATCTTTTGACTTCCAAAGATGGATGTAGCTCGTTGTGTAGAGGATTTTTGACATATTTCCCTACCAAATGCCATTTATCTCATAGTGGCTAAAGTACTCGCAAATCGAATACGTGAGGTATTGGGGTCACTTATTGCATGTTCATAGACTGATTTCATTCCTGGAAGGCATTTTAATGGATGGAGTACTCATTGCTTCAGAGATAATTGCAGATTGAAAGAGAAAGAAGATCAAGGGATGCTTTGGAAGGTTGACTTTTCGAAGGCTTATGACTCAGTTGGAGATTCATTTGGGCATCTCTTTCAAGACAAGGATTCTTGGATGGGTGAATTAAATGGGTGAAGAGATGTATAAATACAAGTTCCTATTCAGTCTTGATGAATAGGCATCAGAAAGGTGGATTTTTCTAGCCTCAAAGAGGAGTCAGGCAGGAGTGTCCTCTAGATCCTTTGTTTTTTGTCTTAGTGATTGATGCATTGTCACGGATGGTTTTTAAATAAGTGGATGGAAACTTCTGTGCAGGTATCATTTAGATGTCTTATCAATTCCTTTACTTCAGTATGGAGATGATATGATTTTTTTGTGGAAGGGGGTGCTAGGGAGGTGAACGTGATTGCTACCGTGTTGGATTTGTTTGGAGAGATCTTAGTCCTCTATATTAATGGAGACAAGTTTATTTTGTACCATTTAGCATGGTAGAGGAGGTGGTAGTGGAGTGTGGTATATCATTACAATCCCAACGTGGGACACTGCCTATCAATTATCCATGCTTACCTTTGATGTATGGAAGACTTTGACAATCAGATGGGATCCCCATGGTAGAGTGAGTGAAGCGAAGACTTGTTGACTGACATGCGTCTTGCTTCTCAAAGGGGAACGATTTCTCCTTTTAAAGGCATTTTTATCTTCCATATCAATCTTCTACATGTCATCTAAGCTTCTTCCTTTGGGGATTCGTAAATGTTTGGATTCTCTGATGTGCCATTTTTTCTCGGCTGGAACTGAAGATTCCAAGGGGGTTCCCATGGTTGGGTGGATGGTTGTGATTCTTTCAGCAGATGATGGTGGTCTAGGTGTTATTGATCTTTATGCGATGAATATGGCTCTACTAGCAAAATGGGTAGTCCGTATTTGGGGCAGTGGCTCTAACATTCTTTGTTCTTTGTTGTGAAAATTCTATGGGGTTTTTGGTGCCCTCTCCTGGAGACCTAGCCATGTGTCTCTTCTCTTTAACTTTGCGAGGGTGGGGGTCCACTCCATCCTTCCTCAGCCTTCATCATTGATGTGGCCTTATCTTCGGGAAGGAGATGTCTTTCATTTTTGGATTGACAATTGCCGATCCTTGGGACTCTTTGTGACAATTTTCTGAGGTTGTTTGAGATGGCATGTTGGACATGCGACTTCACAATGAGCCATGATGCAATAAATGTTATTGCAAATATCATTTCCTGATCTGAAATGAAGAGTAAATGATTCGCATAATAGGTCCCTTAGTACAATTAGGGAAATGAACCATGACCATGTTCATGATCACATAGCTGTTGATTCAATTGTTGAATCATAGAGGATGGTGCTTGGATGAATATCCAAAAAGTTAGATTGTGCACTCATAAAGCACAATCAAATGATTGTGAAGAGATGATCTCCAGTCTGAGAAGGAGATGGTAAGTCAAATGATTGTGAAGAGATGATCTCCAGCCTGAGAAGGAGATGGTAATCCTTTTATCTAAAGGATGATATCTATCTGACCTCTTGATGCAAGTCCTCTACATACGAATAGATATTCAAAGGTGTTAGATATGTTAGGTGATATAATTGACTTAACAAGATCAAGAAAACCAAAGACCTATGTCATATGTTGTCATGATATAGGCTCGCATCCTCTGACCGGAAAAAGATGTGTTACTATATGTCTGAGTATGTACATTTGCCAGACCAATAGGTTTATGACCTAATTGAAGTCTATACAATAGCACGTTGGTGTGCATGCAAGGGCATATGAGTAATACGATCTCTCAAAGGGATCATACATGTTCATTACAAACTGAAAGACATGAGCTCACTCATGAGATATTGGGAAGGATAAAATTCCATACACGGTCATCTCACTTTCGATGCTTGACTGAATTTGTGATATATGCTTTTGGAAAGTATATGATCGATACCAATCCCAATGATCAAATGAGAAGCTTAATAATAAAACCCTGAAGAAGACAGTCTAAAAGAGATCTAAAACTTCAGGTTTATTCTAGGCCTTCCAGTATGCAGGTTGTATAGGCATTTGGAATACCTGAGATTATAACCATGATGCTTCCATTCCTAGGCAGTGATAAAACGAGTCTAGATTTTAGTGAAACCACTCAGGAGAGAACTGATCTGACCTTGGTTCAAATGTTGGACATTGATGTGAATGTGATTCAGATGCAATGAGAAGATTAGATTTGCAGACTTGATTTAATCATGCTTCTATGAGAGGTATGCAAGATCCCAATTTGAGATGTAATCTCAATATCCAAGTCACTATACGTTGAATAATACAATCGCCTTGTCCTTATCTCCAAGTATCTGCGAAGAAAGTGCAAGAGTTCAATAATAATTTCATTGTTGATATATGTGTCCAAGAATTAAGAAAATTTATAATTAAATGTGATTTAATTATCATGAATAATATGAATTTGATTCATATTATAGGGAGAGTTATCTAAGATACTTAAATATGATTCAATTATAAAAGATGTGAATGTGATTCATATTATTTGGGCACATGAGAATATGAATCCAAGATGATTAAATGTGATTTAATTATCATGGATATGAATAATGCAAATAGTACTATCCATATTAATCGTATATAATGTAAATGTGATTTATAATAAATAAGAGAGAGCCTATTGTAATTTATATTTGTTGATTAATTATTGATGTGATTTGGTTTCACATTGGATAGTTAATTGAAAATATAATTTACATTCTATTTTGGGTTGTGAACGTGATTCACAAATTTCCAATGGCATGATTGCAATGTTCACAAGATAATTGAGAATTATATTGTGAAGATAATATTGTAGATTTTCATGAGATAATTGATGAATTTCCATTTCATCGCCTTTATTCTATCATTTTGGCCTTAAAAATCTAGTAAATGCATGTAAATACCATTAATTTGCACAAAGTAGCATTCATCCCTTGTGTAAGTTGTGTATAAAACATCGTCTTTAATGTCAAAATTATAGAATAAAGAAAATAAAAGAAAATAAAAAGGAACAAAATATCAAAGATATTTTATGACCCTAAACCTCGAGACCTAGGCATCTCGATGGCCAAAAATACAATAAAAATCCATTTATTAATTCATTACTTATTCATTTTTGGGACCTATTTTATTTTCTACTTTTTATACATCAAATAAATAAACTTTGAACATTAAAGTTGTAGATAATAAGATATAGAAAATACAAAATTGATTTCATGCAAAAATAATACATAGTGTAGAAGTTATACTCTGAATAAGATTCCAAAATCCCAACTTCCCAGACCCATATCTCTCAAATAAAACTCAAAATATATAAAAATCACCTTTATTTGTATATAACTTTTATATGTTATTTAATGATGGTGGTTTCATATTTTTTGCAGTTAAGGTAGGAAAGTTAGGTTTTGGACCCCTATTGTATAATAGACCCGACTAAAATATTCATTTTATTTATTCTTTATTTTTATAATTTTATATTCTTATAATTTTGTAAATATAATTTATAATATGTGTACATATTTAAACTAAAATAAAACCATAAAGAACTAAAAAATATGTATATAAAATACGTAGATGAATATACAATAAATATACATGTATAATAAGTAAACCTATTTATTTAAGTGTAAATAATATATCAAAAAATATAATAAAAATATATTTATGTGTATTAAAATAATTTATTATTTTATAAAAATATGAAAATAAATCTGTAAAATCAAAAATGCAAAATAAAAATAAAATATACAAAATATAGATAAATATACCCATAATTAACCTCTAAAAAGTAACTTGCCATTAAATATCTCTAAAAAGAAAATAAAATTCGTAATAAACTTCTATATAAAATAAGAAACATTTTTTATTTTATAAATCTAATTTAATAAAATAGTTTACTTTTTTATTTAATTTACAAATAATTTTAGAGTCGATTTTTCCTGGTTGGTCTACATTGACCAACCAACCAGGTTGCGCCCTTAGTTGATGTGGGTCAACTATCTAACTTCGTGCCTGCAGCTCTAACAACTCGGTTGCTGTCAATTTTTATAGCCCAAAACATTCACTATTTTTGGTTGATTCCTCGACGACTTTTGTTCCTTGATACACCATTTTACACGTTAGCCTCCTTTTGTTTTGCTTGTGTGCTTTTCCTGCAGAACCTGGGAGCCATCGACTCCTCTGTAGTTGATTTCGTTGAAGTTGTTGGTACCTGGGATGCCTAATCTTTCTCGCCCTCACAGAGGTGCTCCGATGAGCGTCGCTGTATTTTGAAGCCTTCGGACGCTATAGGACGTGCATAGGGACCTTTTTGGACTCTTCGTAGAGAAGAGATTGGAAGCACGTGTGCCACCCAACTCGCGTTCGTCGAAGCTCCTCCTTTTGTATTGCTTGTGTGCTTTTCCTGCAAGACCTGGGAGCCATCGACTCCTCTGGAGTTGACTTCGTTGAAGTTGCAGGTACCTGGGATGCCTAATCGTCCTCGACCTCACGGAGGTGCTCCAACGAACATCGGTGTATTTTGGAGCCTTCGACCATTAGAGGACATACACAAGGACCTTTTTGGACTCTTCATAGAGGAGAGGTAGGAAGCATGCGTGCCACCCAATCGAAGCTCAGAGGCAGAGAAGTTCTTCCCCTCTTCTTTGAGACTTTGTCTTTGTTGTCTGATCATCCTCGACCTGCAAACAATACAACCACTGTTAGATTTTGCGAGCGTTGAGCTTCAGATCTCTTTCCAAGATCTAATCCATTCGTCGGTGGAGAAGCGGTATCGTGCACCGAGGGAGCGACGCACGTCAATTGGGGCACTCCTAACCGTTGGATCGCGCCTATTAGTGGGGTAATTGCATATCTCACCGCATAATTTTTTCTCTTTATTATTTAGTTTTGTAATATTTTTGTCACGCTTTAAATATTTTGTAACTTTGCAATAACACCCCTAAACTATCTCTATTTGCATATGTATCCACAACACATCAGCTCATGTGACCCCCACGTGAGGTGGCATTTTGCAGGCATGCTGTTGCGGGTTTGACTTTTTGTACTTGGTCCAAACATTTTAATTACATTGTAACTTTTTAGAGAAATTATTGTTCGGCCTCGAGCTTTATTTTATTTACATATATACCCTTGTCAATATTGCAGGTCTTTATGTTACCACTATTTATTTATAATAACAAACCTACTCCAAAAAATCCAAAAAAAATAGACAAAGGTTCTTGGATGCTTGTATTTTCACGCCATATATTCCTTTTTTCATTTTAATACTTTTCTCTATTTATTAAAAATCAAAAAGAGCACAAAAGGCCCTTATTTGACTCAAAAAATTCCAAAAAAGTAAGATCATTTCTTAAAATCTCCAAAAAATAAATGTTGTGTGTATTTTTCACCCTCAGACCAAAAATAACTAAAAATAGAAAAAGAAAATTCTTAAAAATTAAAAAATGCCCAAAAATTGTGTTTTCTATTTTATAATTTTATTTATTTTATTATTTGTAAGTGAAAATTAATATGGAGGAATTTTGATAATGTTTGTTATTTTTCATCTCCATTTTAATTTGCTCTGTTTATTTAATCCTTATTTGGGATTTTTTGACCCTAAAAATTATAAAAACTAGCAAAATTCGTTAAGAAATAGTAAAAAATTATCTAAAACCTAAAAAAATTATTTTTTTATTCTGACTATTTTTATTAGTATATATATTAGCTTACATTGTACATTATATTGTTATAGAGCCTAGATTTTATATTTAAAAGAAAAGGAAATATAAAAAATCTAAAAATCCAAAAGTTATTTATAAAAAAAGAAAATTAAAATATAAAAATATAAAATAAAATTGAAACTAAAAAAATTAAGAACCCACCAAAAATTATTTTTTGGCTAAGTAGTTGAGAGATAAATTGTGCTTTGAATCTTTATCTTGCCTGCTCTATTCCATTGCTTCCAATGTTCGACACCTACTTGCTTGTCACTATACATTTTTAGTGGGTATAATTAATTTTAACTCTTTCTCTTAATTGCTTAATTATCTGTGTGGGTTATTTGTTGAAACTTTGGAAGGATTTGATTAGTCACCTCAACGACAGTGAACCTGAATTGTCAGATCATTATTAACGAATCTGATTTTCCCATTTTTCAATAATGTAATATAATAAATTGGAAAAAGATTGACTCCATCCATTCAAAGATGGTGGATGACCACCAAGTCCTAAAAAGAATGGGTGGTCATCACCCCTTTAAGGGATGAGGCTAATTTTCTTCTCAAATATCTCCAAGGTTCACAACAACAACAACAATGCCCTTTCCCACAATTAACTCGGGTTGGCTACATGGATTCTTCTCCTCCATTCCGATCTATCTTGCGTCAATCCCGGGATTATATCCAAAAAATTAAGATCCCTTCGTATAGTCTCTTTCCAAAACTTCTTGGGTCGTCCTCACCCTCTCTTAGCCGGCTCAACATCCCAACACTCGCTTCTCCTAACTGGTGCATCAGTTGGTCTTCTTTGCAAATGACCAAACCATCTTAAGCGGTTTTCTCATATCTTATCCCCCCTTCTGATTGCATCATTACGAATCCGATCTTTACATGTGTGTCCACACATCCACCTTATCATTTTCATTTCTGCTACAACCATTCTTGGCACATGTTTATGGTTCACAAGTTAATATTCAGATCCATAGAGCATAACATGTCTCACAGCTGCTTTGTAAAACTTTCCTTTAATTTTTAAAGGAATTTCCTATCACAAAGAACAGTAGAGGCTCCTCTCCACTTTAGCTAGCCTGAATTTATTCTATTAGTAACATCTCCATCGATTTCCCCATCATGTTGCAAAATATATCCCATATATCTAAAAGAATCTCTCTTCTGAATGTTATCGTCACCAATCTTCACATTGATTCCTTCGACATTGCTTCCATCAAAGGTGCACTCCATATATTCTGTCTTAGCCCTACTTATAAGAAATCCTTTAGTCTCCAACTCATGTCTTCAGACCTCAAGCTTCTCATTTACTCCATCTTTAGTCTCGTCAATCAACACAATATTATCAGCAAATAACATGCACCAAGGTAACTCATCCTGAATGTGACTTGTCAACTTGTCCATAATCAGTAAAAAGAAATTGACTCAAAGCAGAACCTTGATGTAATGTCAAAATAGCCAGTCTTCCCATACAGGGTCCTTACACAAGATAAAGCCCTATCATACATGTCCTTTATTAGGTTAATGTATAGGACAGGTACTTGTCTCTTCTCCAAAACTCTCCACTTTATCTTTCGTGGGACAAAATCATGTCTTCTCCAAATCAATAAAGATCATATGGAGGTTCTTCCTTTTATCTCTGTAAATTTCCATTGTTCTCCTCATATAATGGATGGCTTCAATAGTTGAGCGACCTGGCATGAATCCGAGTTGGTTTTATTTTACGTTGGAAACTTGCCTCAACCTTCTTTCGATCACACATTCCCAAATTTTCATAGTGTGACTCATTATCTTGATACCTCTATATTTGAACAATTTTGAATGTCTCCTTTATTCTTATAAAGAGGCACCATGATACTCTTCCAATCTTCAGGCATTTTCTTGCTTCGCCGAATATCATTGAATAGATTCATAAGCCAAGTCAAACCATTCTCACCTAAAACTCTCCATACTTCTATAGGGATGTCATCCGGTCCTACACCTTTGCCATGTCTAATAACCTTCAAAGTGTCCTCTACTTCCTTTCTTTATATTCGTCTATAGCTTACACGATTCAAGTAGCTTTATCTACTAGCTAGATCACCCAGAGTGATCTCTCTATTTCCTTCCCAAATGAAAAGTTTATGGAAGTATTTCTCCCATCTAGTCTCTATTTCCTTCTGAATAACAAGCACATGACCATCCTCGTCCTTAATGCATCTCACTTGAGAAAGGTCTTTGGTCTTTCTTTCTCTTGCTTTGGCCAACCTGAAAATATCCTTCTACTCCTCCTTAGAGTCGAGATTTTTATACAAAACATCATAAGCTTTTGACTTAGCTCCGCTTACAGTCTTCTTTGCTTCCTTCTCTACTAATTTGTAGTTTGTGACAGTTTCCTCCGTTCTATCCTTAGACATAACTTTAAAGCATGCTCTTTTAATTGTTAGCTTCTCTTGCACCACTTCACTCCACCATCGAGCCTCCTTTTGACCTGGAGCTCCTCCTTTTGACTCTCCTAGCATCTCTTTTGCTACCTTTCGGATACAAGATGCTACTGCCTCTCACATCTCATTTGCACTTCTGCTACAATCCCAAGATAAGTCTTCTAAAACCTTTTCCCCGAAGCTCGACTTCTTCAGTGGAAGATTCCACCATCTAGTTCTAGTGATCTTAGGAATCATCCTTTTCTTTACCATCCCTTTTAAATGTACATCCAAGATAGCAAACAATGTTGGGTTGTCAAACTCTCTCCTAGGAATACTTTGCAGTCTTTAGAACACAACTGATCTCTTGTCCTCGGCGTAAAGTAATCTATGTGTTCTAGTTAGTCCACTCTTATAAGTAATTAAATGCTCCTCCCTCTTCTTGAAGAGAGTGTTTGCGATGAAAAGATCATATACTGTTACAAAATCTAGAATGACTTTTCCCTCTTCATTCTATCCCCAAAACCATGTCATCCGTGAAAACTAGCATACCCCGAAGTAGCTTTTCCCATATGTCCATTAAGATCTCCACCTATGCAAACCATCTCTCTTTGTGGGATTCCTCGTAAAATCTTATGCATATCCTCCCAAAAAGCTTATATAGTCCTCTCATCTAAACCAATTTGTGGTGCATAAACTGAGATGATATTCAGAATTTCTTCTTCAAGCAACAATTTTAGCAAAATAATTTGATCCCCAACTCTTTGCACCTCAACCACGCAATCCTTAAAATCCTTATGAAAAACCACCCCAACATTGTTTCTACCCTAATCTTTACCTAAATACTAAAGTTTAAAGTATGTCTTCTAGATCTCCCTTGCTTTCTCTCAAACCCATTTAGTCTATTGAAGTCATAGAATATGAATCTTCCTTCTTTCCATCGTATCCACTATCTCTATCGATTTCCAAGTTAAAGTTCCAATATCCCAACTACTAAATTGCAACTTCCGTTGCAATCTCTTTTGGAATAACTTCTTTACTCGCATGTGTCCATTATGCGAGAACGCTTGCAAATTTTAGACTGCATCCAGGCGATGATGTAGTAGAACTATCTTAATTACCTGCACGCATTCCTCATGTGAGAACACTTGCAAATTTTGAACTACATCCAGGCTGCAATGTAACGACCCTTGACAATTTTTCATTGCATTCGGGCGATGCAACGCGTCCCAATTAGGTAATGCCCCAACGAAATATGTATGTTTTCTTAAATAAATGTTAAAAAGATCTTACTGTCATGAGGTAACTTCCTAAATAGTATTTTTTTAAAAAAATATTATTTAAGAATTTGTTTCTGATTTTTTTACATTGGCTATCGGCTACCTAACGCAACCCTCCTCATTTACTCGGGCTTGGGACCGACTATGGCTGAGTTAATTATCTCCAAGGTTAATTTATTTAATTTGAAATTAATTTATATTGATTATTCAATATATTATATTAAATTAAGTTAACTGTTTTTATGTTTTACAACAAGAATATGGACATTGAAAGAAACACAAATTGATCTCATCGATTGATTTTGTGTTGTCCATGGATTGAGATATGTGGAGCCCAAAAGACTATATAAGAAGAGGCACCCTTTCTCTTTAAGTTACAACAACAAGAGAACAATATATGATCTCTCTCTCTCTCTCTCATTCTCTACACATGCTCTCTCTCTCAACATTTGGTTGTCCACAATGGAGCACTAGAGAGAGTCGCCATCACCGCAACATCGTCATTATGCTGTCGGATCGTTTATTTATTGATGTTTGTCTCCTCCGATGCACCTCTATCATGAAGAATACATCAGATCTCATGTGATGAGATCGGAAGATTCGTCTCTTGGATCATGAACATGCATTGCGAGAAGCACACATTTCATCAACCCGCTCGCAAGTGTCTCCTCTATCGGATCAGACTTGAGAAAGGAGGTCTCTTCCTTTAGAGACTCGATCACAACCATGTTTGAATAGGTAATTCTAAAACTTTTTTGTGTTTTAGATGAAACAATATGAGAGGTTTTCTAGGATCATTTGATTTCAGCGGATTAATTTTTTAACTTGTGTTGATTCGAGCAACTAATGTAACTAGTCGCTCCCAATCGCATTCGATGCAATACTGACTCTTCCATGATGTGCTTAAGGATTTTCTTATATTCTCTCGATGGTATTAGAGACTTAGATCATAGGTTTTGGATACGATCCATAAACCTAAGATAGCATGGGCACCCTAACGTTGTGTGAAGATTCATTGCATTTCATTCACACAACCCTATTTAATGCATTTTTCGCCCTATTTAAAAGTATTTAAGCACACAATTATCACTTGGATAATGTTTCTAATTAAATAAGGAAATCGTAGGGCCTGAGTTTGCACGATTTGGAATCTGTTTGCTCAAGTTATTATTGTTTTATTACATGTATCTACTTTTTCAGGAAGAGGAATTATGACATGATTAAAGAGTTAATTAGGGTTTTAAAATGCCTTGAAATGCATGAAAATAACTTGGGTTCTACTGAAAATAAAATTTAAAAATTTTAGAAACTTTTTTTGCATGATTTTGGTATAAATTGATTGAGATATGCTAATTTTAGTAAGTGGAGATTACTACAAAACTTTACTTTCCTAACAAGAACCTTGTGATTATCATTTAATCAATTATGGAAATTAATGAGTAATTTCCTGAAATAATTATTGATGAATATTTGTGAAATATTTCTTATGATTATTTCCTTAAATGACATTACCTTAATAAAAATATATTAAATATGATCTACATCACAATTGGTTACATGAACCTTCCAAAAAACATAATTGGTTGAATAGGATTGGGGATTTATTTAGAGAATCTCCTTATAAAATTACTCAAAAATGTTTTGATATTATATGGTATAATTTTGGTTAAAATACTGACTATCGTCTCAAGTACAAAGTATTCAATTGGCATTATCGAAATCTAAGGTGGACAATGTTGTAAAAGTCACCCGACTAGCCCGACTAGTAGGTCCGACTAGTTTAGTCAGTAGGGTGGTCGACCAAGTACCGACTAATTCCAACTAGGTCCACTAGTCAACCAACTTTTGCTTGGATATACCATGTTTTTTACTTTTTTAAAAGCAAACTTATTCTAATACGTTTAATGTTTTATTTAAATTCAATTACTTCTTTTGATTCATTATGATGGTAAATATATATATATAAATCTATGCAAATATATAATAATGTATGTATAAAAATGAAGTATATATTTAAAAATCAAAACCGATTAAAGCCCAACTAAATCCAATTAATCGTTCGATTGCTGATTAACCCTTAGTCAGTGATCCGACCGATCAAGTATCGACTACTGACTTTTGCAACCTTGAAAGCAGATATGGTGTCTAGTCGTTGAGTGTTGGGTAGCACGTTGCTCTGTGAGCGATCAACTGACCATGATAGCGGCTAAGGAATGGATGATATTTGATGGGATCATGATGTGTTTTTCTAATTATTAAAGATTGAATAATGATTATTCAAGATAATACCATATTTCAAGTAACAATAGAGAATGTTTGTTAGGTATTAATTGGATCATTAATTTAATATGATTAGATTGATTGGAATCCAATTAAAAATTAAAATCTATTATGAACAAAGTTGTTATTTCCCTTGGAAGAATTAATTATGTGAATATGATTGATAATAATTAATTAGAATTTTAACAAGATATGCAGGATCACATAACTGACATCCATGGTCTCCTGTCACGGTGAAGGGTTCCGTTGCCAGGGATTGTACGTAGAAGACGCATGTCCGAAGTGACAGCTCCTGCATACAAGCACATCTGCATCAGGCTATTTGCTTCTCAAAAGAGTAAGGTCATATGCGTAGTGACCCCATTATCAGGTCCTCATATTATTGGGACGATATTGAATTGCGCATAGTGAGTTCTAATCATGTTGGTGGTTGGTTCAATTAACAACAGGTCAATATAACCTTAGGGGTGGTGGGCCCGGGTGTTAAAGACTGAATTGGGAATGCAAGTTGGACTTGCAAGGAGGAATGTGTTTCCGTTCCTTTTTATCCGAGTTGCAGGTTCTCATACTATTGGGATGTGACAAAGATAAGGAAGGAGATCCTAGATCTTGCTTGATATATATAATGGCAAGTATATCTCTTACATTGAAAGTGATTAAGGGAATGAATTTTTAAGTGTTGGCAAGGTAAGACAACTATTATATAAAAATCCTAAATCAAATTAATATATATATATTTGTATATTTATACATTTATGCAAATTATTTTATTTTAGATAATCCTCATTAAACCCACTCAATACTATACTCAATAATGACCAGTTAAATATCATGGATTTAATCCATGATCAAGATATTGTACTTGCAGCTGGACACATAATGTATGTGGTTGCAATGTGAAAGTTTCTCGTAATAATGAGGAATGACCATTAAATGGACAATACGATAACAAACTAGGGTTTGTATGTCTCTATAGTCTTGATCTCTCATCGATTGTACTTTAGAAGTGACGTGTTGATGATGATCATAATTATCAAATAATCCTTATAAAAATCTAAGATTACGTTCTGGCATACATATGTGCTCTCGACATTTAATCATGAATGGCATGGTTTACAGCGTCATGCATAATGATGGTTCTATAAGAGATGATGTATTCAAAATGTTTGAGTACCTATCTGAACCTAAGTCTTTAAAAGTTGTAATATATGTAGATATGATGAATGTCATCATTCTATTGTCTATACCCAAGTCACTCATGAAGATTTATAATATTCATGTTGTATGAATTAAATGAAGCATATATAGATGTTGAAATACTCTTATATTGAAATCTTTTGAATTCAACATAAGAGATCCTTTGTCTTAAGCAATGGTTGTTTATAGATGAAGAGAGCGCAGTGGAAGCAAGGGTTTGTCCCATGCAAGAAGGAAAGTAAAGGAGTTGATTGTACTTATGTAATTTCCATATGTTATCCAAAGAGTTGGATAAATTCCAATACTTCAATAAGTCGATGTGTTGATAGTATGACTATCAAGTCTATCTAGAATCCATAGAGAAGGCTTCGGATAGTACATCAGAATAATCTATAATCTATAATCTACATTTAATCATTAAAAGTGACTTGCTTATTAATAAGATAAAAGTCTAATAATTGTATATCATTTTTTTAATGATACTTGCAATTGATTGCATGTATTTTAAAAGACTAAAAAAGTTGATCTTAAGGTTTAATATTCATCCACATGGATATGATGCAATTGTTGCAACAACCTCTATCGGATAAATATACTTCATATTTTTCAGTAGGAGATCCCTTAGTCTTAGAGAATGTCTCTATGACCCAGATATTAGAATGCACTCATCGTTTATTTCTAAATGTTGGAAATAAACATGAATTATGGAATAGACATATCATAAAGAGTTATGATGGATATATTTCAGATAGTAATATGACATCTGGAGGGCTCTACTAAATTAGAAAATTAACGAATGTTTCTTTAACATTTCTAATACTGAAAATTAAAGCTTAAAGATGAATAGGAGGATGAAGATCATTTGACAATGATCTGGCTTCAAGCCTTGTACATATGTCTGTTGATAAGATCGATAGACTAGTAAGAGATGAAACTTGAGAATTACATACTTATGAATATTGCATTCAAAGTAGAAAATATGCAACGCACCCTTCTCTTAGAATGGTGTTAGATGTTGAGATATTCAAGATCTCATACATATTAATGTATGTAGATCATCTGTGTCATAATGAATATTAATGACATGTGATATCCATTGATGATTATTTGTGATATGAGACTTCTTCTCTACACCTTAGAAACCTTTGAAATGTTCAAAGATTTCACTATTTTGGTTTAGAACCAAAGGTTGAAGGAGGATGAAATGAATTTGATCTAACCTAGATAGCTAGTACCTATTAGATGAATTCAAGGAATTCCTTATGGAGAAAGGAATATAATTCCTATCTCACTCCTTCTAATATACCTAAACTCAATAGAGTTATAGGGAGATACAATTTGATCATGTATGACATAATTTGATAAATAATGAATCTTAGCATAATTACCTATTAGTTTCAAAGTACAAATGTAGTAGAGACTACAATGCATATCCTTAATAAGATTCCATGCAAATCTAAACCTGAACATCCTCATAATCTATGTTTTAAAACCTAGACTTGTGTTGTACATTTGAGGATTTAGGTTTGCTTGGTCCATAACTTTGTCATGAATGCATGTAAGCTGGAATCTAGAACTAGAGAGTGCTACTTCATTAGGAAAATAAAGGATGGTATTGGATACCTATTTTATGATCTTGAGATTCTTAAAAGATTTCATCTCTAAAGATTTTATTATTAGAGGATGACTCTCTTGAGAATCATGATGAAAATGAAGTAAATGAACTCATTGAATCTTGAGAAGATAATCAGGATCCTAAAATTGGAAGGTAAAAGGAAAATTAAGATGAAACACTAATACCTCTTCAAATGATTTTAAGGATGGATTCCATGTGTCAGAGAAATCTGATAATGATCGAACTTCATATGATGAAGCTTCTGAAGATCATGTCATGGAAAGATTTATTTTAACAATAAAAATCTAAGGTAGGCTTCATACACAAGTATTGTATATGTACCCTCGAGGATCCACCTATAAGAGCATGACCCATTAAGGTGCAAGTGGATATTCAAGAGAAAGAGGGAACCGGATGAGAAAGTAGGGACATTCAAAGCATGGCTTGTATCCTCTAGATATACACAGAAAGAAGACATCTCTTGTGATGAGACTTGCTTTCCTGTGACCATGCTTAAACTCATTATATTATTGCTAACTATAGCTACACAACTTGACTATGACAACTTCAAGATGGAAGTCAACATTGCATTCTGATGAATGTGAAAATCACAACTTTAATAATAAAAAATTGTAGCATAGGACGTGAAATCCGGTCAATCAAAAACCGCAATCTTTGAATGTTGTGGAATATTTTAACTTGGCAAGTCTACCAAGGTTGAACACAGGGATTAATTTAAATAATCAAATAATTTTTAAGATAATTCATGTATTAGAAAATAAAATGGAAAATATGACGATGCGATGTCAAAAAAAACAGAGAGAAATATTAAGCGCATAATCTGTGACTAAAATTTTGATCCAAATAAATTAATCATTATTCTCAAAAAGAGTTACAGATCAAATAAATCCAAGTGCAGATAAGAGTCCAGATAAATCTGCAATAAAAAATAATCCTCAATTGATCTCAAAACTCTCTCTAATATAATCCTCAAGTAAATCGAGTTCAATCACTTAAATTATTGAAAATTAAATCAATTTATTATCATTTAGTCCCCAACACAGATTAAATTCTTCAAGTAATTTATCCTTAATACAATAAGATCAATTTCGCAAAATATTCTCAACCAGGTCCTTGCCAATTAAGTTAAAATTTTCTAACTATAATTGCATAAATATATCGATAATTGATCTTGCATGTGTCAACAAAAGTTTACAATTAATAATAATCATAAAATAGCCTCAAAATGGTCCTTGAATAATAATCCATAATGAATGTCTTCATATTAGTCCACAAGTTATGCAAAATGATAGAGTGTGAAAATAGCTTCAAAACGACATATTATGCATAAAAATCAGAGGTCATTTGAAGAAGATATGCTCAAATAAAGGTGTAGGGAGTAAAAAGTAATAAAAATAATTATTTCTCCCTCCAGTGGGTCCATGGGAGGACTTATCTTCAATTTCCAAGAATCAGCTAGGTTTTTTATGTGATTTACCCTTGGTAAGGGTATTTATGCAATATTACGGAAGGTAGAGGGGAAACTGTAAATTTACCAAGAGGCGCGTACCTCGTATGTCCCTCTAGGTTAGCGTGGACATACGTATGAATAGCAAAAAATGAGGGGACTTGTTTTGCAATTTTGCCCCAACGCACATGCTCCACATGTGCGCAATCGAGGCTCAAGACGAGGGCTGGCTATTTGAGGACCGAAGCAGAGGCTCAACATCCGAGCCTAGGTGGCGGTTGGGGTTCACTATGGTGACACGGGACTCGAGGCTGCGACTGCTACATGGTGCATGATGACTCATCGGATTAAGGACTGGCCCTTGATCCAATGGTTGCTGGAGATCAAGGGTTGTGGTGCGGCGAAGGCTGCACGAACCGTAAACAGTGAGGTTGCGATGAAGCACGGTGAGAAGAGTGGTCGTGCCTGCTTTAGCCGCAGGTGGGGGGCACGAGGGTTGTCGTAGCTGGAAACTCTTTGGTGGTGGCGAGTACCTGCAAAGATTAGCCCAAAACAAAAAGGGTGAATGGGGAATGGGGCTCCCGTATGGATGGAGGAAGGGAGCTACTTCTCCGGCCCTTGCAAGTCTGGGGGTTGAATGAGATATGGGAGATAGAGAGGATGCGGGTGAATGGAAGTGGTATACGACTGAGTTGAAGAAGAAAGAAAAGAAGGGGAGGAAGAACGAGAAAAAGAAGCACTACCTGGAGTAGGGGCTTCGCCCGCAACCTCGATGAGGCCGAGCTCAGATGAGATGGGAAGTTTACGACATCCGCGCAAGTGGTTGGATCTCACCAGAGATGAAGGAGAATGGAGTGAGGCGTTGTCACCGGCCCATGTCGTTGGTTCTCTCTTCCTTGGAGCCTGAAGCTTGTAAATTGGTGGATGGGAAAGAATGCGTGCGAGGGGAGGATTATAGGAGGGGTGAGATGGGTAACGACAAGGGTGGCCGGTGTGGCGATGACTTTTGAAAGGGGAGTGTAACTACGAGGGCGGCGCAATGGCCGTAGGAGGGTGTGGAGGCGACATGTAAGGGCGCGAGAGGCGCAGGTGGGTGGTGGACGTTGTTGGGATGGGGATGGGGTCGGAGGTCACGTGCTCCACACATTATCGGAGTGAGGGAGCGGAAGAGGAGTCAGGTCACGTGCTCTGCATGTGACCTGGCGATGGAGAGAAAGTTAGAAGTGAGGGGAGAGAAAGAGGGAGTGGGGTGCCAGGTGGCACATCCAGGGGCTGCCACATGTCACCCTAAAAAAATTCAAAATAAAAAGAGAAGGAAAATAGAAAGAAATGGAAGGAGACCTCAGATCGAAAAATCCCTTCACGAAAGTTGTTCATATCGGTGATATCGACAACTTTTATGAAAGAATTGGTAGAAAAAGAGGTCATATGTATAAAGTGGTATTTTTGATGGTCTCCATGTGTATAGAAAACTGACTTTTGGAGTTTTGTAATTTTTGGTGGTTTTAAAAGAGGATAAAAATATAGAAAAATATGATAAAATACGAGACACTGAATTGCACATTAATCTTTTTTTGGATTTTTAATAAATAAAAAAATTGGGAAATAAAATAGAAGTTTGAAAGAAGCGAATTTTGTACATGTGCTCAAAGGTCACTCAACTCAATCACTTTCTTTGATTTTAGTCTTGATCTAGATTTGTATTTTTATGTCGCTTGATAAAACTTCAATTCAAGAACAAAAATGAAAAAGAAATAAAATTAAAAGGCTTCATTATATACATAAAAATGCCGGTCAAAAATAACAAAAAGCTAAAATGCACAAGAGGCCTAAAACCCAACTTTCACATATGAGCTCCGAAATTTATGAAATTGATCTTGTTTTAAAGGTATTTGAAAATGGAGTACTTTAGAAGTGAGTAGACCAAAATCGGATACTGTATGGGGATGATATGTGCATTTTAGTCCGTCATATGTGAAATTAGGTTTTGGGTTTATATTATAGTTATTTGAGTTAGAATTTTTTTAATTTTTTATTATTGTTACTAATATATACACAATGGAGGCAGTTTGGGGTCAATCGGAGTTGGATGAATTAATTAAAAATAGAGAAATTTAGGAACTTTTTAGGTCAATTTACACTTGGATTCTCGATTCCTTATTTTATGCAATTATGTATGATGAAATGCAAATATTATTTACACATGTATGAATTCTAATGATGCTATATTATTTATTAAATACATATGGATTTTGGGGAACATAGCCTAATTAACAAATTTTAGCATGATGAGTCTGAGATTCATCATACCCCTATACTTAAACCATGCTCGTCCCCGAGAATCAATGAATGACTTAGTTGGATAAATCCCTGATTGTGCATGTGAATTTTCAAGGCTCAATTCATTAAAGACTCTTAATTTGAGTTATCCTAAAATTCTAGGCTCAACCATGCTTTAATCAAAAGGAATCCAACTTCTCTATTTATTAGACTCTCTATTTGTACATATAATATAAGGTATTACTATTAGTGTACTGCATTCACGAGAGTCGAGTTGAGATGTCACCCAGGTCCCAGACTAGGAGACTCTCCTCTAGACCTAATCGTCAACACTAGGGAATAAGTCGGATCTTGCATTCAATCCACATTCTCAATAGTTTGTTATATTTGAAAGTGTAGATGGATGGCCAGATGATGGAGGGCATAGGATTGTGCTAATTCTTCTCTCCCTCACATTGAAACAATGGGCCTATCGAGTGTCTTATTACTCAACACAAGTATATTTTTATTATTATTGATCAATGTGTTCATCAAGAGAATTCAGAGTCATATGCACTTGTTTTTCTGGGACTACACCGGTTTTTTTAGTATTTAAGATACCTTCAAAACCCAGACTTATATCACTATACGATGCATAGCCCTTTTATGGTGATAACACGACTCCTTGGTCCTAATTACATTTGGTCCAAGTGGACACTTTGAAAATGGTTGTGAGCACTTGACTTTGATGGAAGCTCTTTGTAATTTGACTTTGAAGGATCGTGCTTTTTTTGATATATTTCTTTCTTTTCTTTTTGTCTCGCTCCATTGCTTTTACCAAGAGTAGGCGCACACCGATCAACAATTATTTATTTCATCACACCCTCGCAAATAAGTAGATATCAAAGATAGCATGCAAACTTGTTCACATACTGGCTAGGGTTTTGCTGACACTCAGGTTTCTTGAAGCCTTCATTAACTTTATCCCATACTCGAGTATCATTGGATCAGGTCTAGACTCACATCACATGTCCTAGTTCCTCAAGTGATAACTCAACTCATCTCATCAATCACGCAGTTGTGAAAATCATGTGTTGATCATATGCTTTTGAAGATAGAGATGAAGAGTGCAATACAATGCTCAAATCTTTCAAACTAGGGAAGTGTGAATCATTAAGTTTCAAAAACCCTATTGACTAAGGCTGGTTAACTTAGACTCTCAAGATCTCAGAAATCCAATGTCTTCAAATCCTGAAGCCTTGAGTGATAGTGAAAGTGTCAAGACTTTACCAACTAAAGAATGCATGAGATGCTTTAGATGCTTAATGAAATGGAAGATCATGAGTGAATTTTTTTGTTTTATTATTTTGTTTTCTTTTTATTTTTTTGAAAAGTAGGTATTGCTTATAGAAAGAATTTATTATGATATACATAACAAACACTTCTTGTACTCATCTCTGATTTTAGATGAAAATAATTAAGGTACGAGCTATGGATAAAGTAAATAGAATATACACAAACACACCGCCCTATACTTAGATGGTGTTATGTCCTCATGACGCAAAGTTAAATGTAGACATAGCTCATACTAAGTACAGATGCGAGAAAAAGAAAAAGAATAGAAGTGATGTATACATAATGGTACCGGTCCCCCTATATTTAGGCTCAGGTCAGCCTAAGTGTAGGAAGTAATCACTGGTGGGGGACCGAGTAGAAGAACAGGTTGATGGATAAATAGAAGAGTGATGGAATTGTTATCGAAGAGGTGGTTTTTCCAGGCCATTTGAGTCTCTCGTCTAGTACAACACCTTGAGTGAAGGAGATCTGCTCTATTTGCACCAATTGCTCGCTTATTCGACAAAATGTTTAAGCATCTGACCATTGACTATAGAAATTTGTGTGCTATATGCGATCTTTGAGATCTCAACACTTCCATTATTATGCACCTCTCTCACGATGGTCCCATCCATTTGGATTTCAATTTACCTTAGATAATTTTCAATCTTGCATTAAACAATCATACTTTCTATCCTGCGAAAAAGGTCTTTGTTTGAGCATTTTTGTCATACCATTTCTTCACTTTGTCCTTGTAAATGGTGTTGTTTTTGTATGCATGATTTCGGATAGTTTATTCAAATCCCTATCCATGTTCTTCTCTCCTTGGTGATAATTCTAATTAATCTTATTCATTACCCATTCTAATTTATGCATGAGTTCTGCGAGCAAATGACACGGCTTTCCATATGCCATTTAAAATGGGGAGGTGCCCAATGGGGTCTTGTAAGTTGTCCGGCAAACCCATAGAACTCGATCCAGCAGTATATTAAGTTGCTAAGAAGGGGAGGGGGTCGGAGGTCACGTGCTCTGCACATGGCTGGGGTTAGAGAGTGGAATAGGGGTCAAGACACGTGCTTTGCATGTGACCAAGCGGTGAAGAGAGAGTGGGAAGTGAGAGGAGAGAAAGAGGGAGTGGGGTGCCACATGGCATGCCCAAGGGCCGCCATGTGTCACCCCAGAAAATTTCAAAATAAAAAGAGAATGAAAAATATAAAATAAATAGAAGGAACCTCGGATCAAAAAAACTTCTTCACAAAAAATATTCATCTCAATGAGATCTACAACTTTCATGAAAGTGTCGAAAGCAAAAGAGGTCATCTATACAAAGTGGTATTTTTGATGGTCTCTATGTGTATAGAAAACTGACTTTTTGGAGTTTTGTAATTTTTGGTGATTTTATAAGAGAATAAAAAAACTAAAAAATACGATAAAATACAAGACACTTAATTACACATTAATCTATTTTTTTATTTTTAATAGATAAGAAAATAGGGAAATAAAATAGAAGTACGAAACACATGAATTTTGTACAAACATGCAAAGGTCACTCAGAATCAGTCACTTTCTTTGATTTTAGTCTTGATCTAGAATTGGATTTTCATGCCACTTGATAAAAATTTCATGATAAAGAAATAAAATTAAAAGGGTTAATTATGTACATAAAAGCTCAGGTCAAAAGTAGCAAAAAGTTAGAATGCGCAAAAGAGGCCCAAAACCCAACTTTCACATATGAGCTCTGAATTTTATCAAATTGGTCTTGTTTTGAAGGTAGTTAAAAATGGAGTATCTTAAAAGTGTGTGGACCAAAGTCGGTCATTGTATGAGGAAAATATGTGTGTTTTAATATGTCATATGTGAAATTAGATTTTGGGTTTATTTGATAGTTATTTGAGTTAACAATTTTTTACATTTTTTATTTATTCTTTTTAGTAATATCTACACAATGGAGTTTGTTTGGGATCAATCGGAGTAGGTTGAAATACCTAAAAATAAGGGAAGTTAGCATCTTTTTAGGTCAACTTACACTTGTATTCTTCATTCCTTATTTTATGCAATTATGTATGATGAAATACAAATATTATTTACAAATGTATGAATGATTATGATGCTATATTATTTATTAAATGCATATGGATTTCGGGTAACATAGCTTAATTGATCACATTTAGCATGATGAGTCTGAGATTCGTTCCTCTATGAATACCTCTCTAAGGATATTCATATGAAGTAGCCCCAGGGCTTCATGGTTGAGAAAAGTAAGGTGTGAAAGCTGAAGAACTCCATCTATGGACTCAAATAAGCTTCTTGTAGTTGGAACATTGGATTTTATGAAATTATAAATGTTATTATTTCAGATAGAATCTTGATGAACCGTATAAAGCTTAGTAGGAGTACCAATGTGTTCATCATGCTAAATGTATATGATATCCTAATCATTTGAAATGATATAAGGATGATAATAAGTGTTTATAGTTTGGCTATTACATACCTTGAGATATGATCTCAAGGATACCTCTTAGATCTTAGTTCTAAATTTGTTCAAAAGCAAAGAGAAGAGGGTATTGGGACCGTCACATTAGTGGTACTCCTTGGACATGTTTCGTTCTTGGTAAATCCCAAAAAAGGCTTCCTTCCCTTAAGATTTGGTAATGACCTATCTAAAGGGATAACACCTGAAAGAGTTGAGGATGTGAATGCCAAAGCTACATGCCCTAGTCATTAGTTATGGGAAGCTCAGTGTATGTGTACAAAAGCCAGATGTCTGCCAAGCAGTGGGAGTTGTAAACTGTTACTAATCCTACAATGGATATAAAACACTTGATTGTAGTAATAACAATATCTTCAAAGAAGACAAGATTTTAAAGATAGTGATCTTTGAGTCTCATCTTCGAGAACTTAAGAGTTTATAGATGGTGATCTAAAAATATCTTAACTACGAATACCTTAGGAGATAGAGATCTCCAGGAATAAGGGTATTCTGATAAGGATAACGGAAATTACATACTGGTTATAATGATTATTGAATTGTAATGTTAAAGACACTATAATGAACAAGATTGAGTATTGGTGGCATAAGATGCAACATTCTCATTGTAAGTGTAGTAAAAGGACTTGGCGTAGTCTCTCGGGAACAAAGTGACTAGCCAGGGTTCCAAGCTATTTCTTATAAATAGGATCAAACAAACAAATTTATTTTTTGTCTTCTCAAGCTACAAAATAATTATAGAAAATAGTGTGGAGCAAGAGAATATTTTTGCTACTTATCTACCCGTATAGCGGACATGATTGAACTGAGGGAGACTACAATTCTCGAGAGTTATTCAACTAATCGATGAAAAATCAAAAGAAAAAAAAGCAAGAATCTCAAAGGCAAATTATCCTTGGTTTTTGTTGAATTTTTCTCTTTTTATTTTTTAAAATTTTTTATTTATATTTTGTATTTTCTAATTTTCAATTTTTTAGCGATTTTAATTTTACAATTTTTTTAATTTTCAAATAAGGAACATTATGTACAAGGGAAGAAATACACATACCACCCTCTTTTTGTATGTTTCAATTATAAAAAAGGCTCAAAAATCCATAAAAAAATATTTTTAGGTTTTAAAAGCTTTGAAATGTTTTTTAGAATTTTTTGTAGAATTTTGAGAAGTTTATTTTATTTTTCTAAAAATCAAACGGTGGCAAAAATGATAAGCAGTGCACCGCTTGGAGTAATTTGCAACTTACAATTATTTTAAGTGCCCAAAACTCCTGATACTTTTTTTATGTTAAATAAATATCTACAAGCAGAAATTGAAATCACGAATTTTAGATTTTTATAGATTTTTTATGATTTTTATAAGATTTTTGGTATTTTGCAATTTTTGATTTTTATAAATAATTAATGCATGAAATTTGGATAGAAATTAAAAGATAATAAAATAAAACTAATCTATTTTTTTGGAATTTATAGAGCAATATTCAAATTTAACTCTTCCATGGCCGGTCCCAAGCCCGAGTAAATGAGGAGGGTTGCGCGTTAGGTAGCCGAGAACCAGCGCAGGAGAGATAAATTCGTAAATAGTGTTCTTAAATTCTTCTAAGAACACTATTTATGAATTTATCTCAAAACCGTTCGGATCTTTTAAACATGGATTTAAGCAAACACACAGATTTCGTTGGGGCGTTCCCTACTTGCGACGCGTTGCATCGCCCAAATGCAATAAAAAATTGGCAAGGGCCGCTACATCGCAGCCTGGATGTAGTTCAAAATTTACAAGGCTTCTCGCATGAGGAATGCATGCGGGTAAATAAGCTAGTTCCGCTGCATCACCGCCCGGATGCAGTCCAAAATTTGCAAGGGTTCTCGCATAATGGACGCATGCGAGTAAAGAAGTTAGTCCAAAAGAGATTGCAAAGGAAGTTACGGATTGGTAGTTGGAATATCGGTATTTTAACTGGAAAATTGATGGAGATAGTGGATACAATGGAAAGAAGGAATATTCATATATTATGTCTTCAAGAGAATAAATGGGTTGGAGAGAAAGCAAGGGAGATCGAGAAGACAGGCTTTAAACTTTGGTATTCAGGTAAAGATAAGGGCAGAAACGGTGTTGGAGTGGTTGTTCATAAAGATTTTAAGGATTGTGAGGTTGAGGTGCAAAGATTTGGGGATCGGATTATTTTGCTAAAGTTGGTGCTTGAAGAAGAAATTTTGAATATCATCTCAGTTTATGCACCACAAATTGGTTTAGATGAAAGGAGTAAACAAGCTTTTCGGGAGGATATGGATAAGATTTTACAAGGAATCCCACAAAGAGAGATGGTTTGCATAGGTGGAGATCTTAATGGACATGTGGGAAAAGATGTTTCAGGGTATGCAAGTGTGCATGGAGGACATGGTTTTGGGGATAGAAACGAAGAGGGAAAAGTCATTCTGGATTTTGTAACTGCATATGATCTTTTCATAGCAAACACTCTTTTCAAGAAGAGGGAGGTGCATTTAGTTACTTATAAGAGTGGCTCAACTAGAACACAGATCGATTACTTTACGTTGAGGAGAAGAGATCGGTTGTGTTGCAAAGATTGCAAAATAATCCCTGGAGAGATTTTGACAACCCAACATCGCTTGTTAGTCTTGGATTTACAAATAAAAGGGCTGGTAAAGAAAAGGAAGGCTCCTAAGATCACTAGAACTAGGTGGTGGAATCTTCCGCTGAAGCAATCAAGCTTTAGGGAGAAGGTTTTAGAAGACTTATCTTGGGATTGTAGCGGTAGTGCAAACGAGATGTGGGAGGTAGTAGCATCTTGTATCCGAAAGGTAGCCAAAGAGATGCTAGGCGAGTCAAAAGGAGGAGCTCCGGGTCAAAAGGAGGCTTGGTGGTGGAGTGAAGGGGTGCAAGAGAAGCTAAAAATTAAAAGAGCTTGCTTTAAAGCTATGTCTAAGGATAGAACAGAGGAAACTGTCATAGACTATAAAATAGCGAAGAAGGAAGCAAAGAAGGCTGTAAGCGAAGCTAAGTCAAAAGCTTATGAGGTTTGTATAAAAATCTCAACTCTAAGGAGGGTCAGAAGGATATATTCAGGTTGGCCAAAGCAAGAGAAAGAAAGACCAAAGACCTTTCTCAAGTGAGATGCATTAAGGACGAGGAAGGTCACGTGTTTGTTACTCAGAAGGATATAGAGACTAGATGGGAGCAATACTTACATAAACTTTTCATTGGAGAAGGAAATAGAGAGATCACTTTGGGTGATCTAGCTAGTAGTGAAAGTTACTTGAATCGTGCATGCTATAGATGAATACAAAGAAAAGAAGTAGAGGAGGCTTTGAAGGTTATGAGATCTGGGAAAGGTGTTGGACCGGATGACATCCCTGTAGAAGTATGGAAAGTTTTAGGTGAGAGTGGTTTGATTTGTCTTACGAATCTATTCAATGTTATTTGGCGAAGCAAGAAAATGCCTGAAGATTGGAGGAGGAGTATCGTGGTGCCTCTTTATAAGAACAAAGGAGACATTCAAAATTGTTCAAATTACAGAGGTATCAAGCTAATGAGTCACACTATGCAAATTTGGGAACGTGTGATCGAAAGAAGGTTGATACAAGTTTCCCAAATAAAAGAAAACCAATTCGGATTCATGCCAGGTCGCTCAACTATTGAAGCCATCCATTTGTTGAGGAGAACAATGGAGATTTATAGAGCTAAAAGGAAGAATCTCCATATGATCTTTATTGATTTGGAGAAGGCTTATGATTCCGTCCCACGAGAGATATTGTGGAGAGTTTTGGAGAAGAGACATGTACCTGTCCTATACATTAATCTCATAAAGGATATGTATGATAGGGCTTTATCTTGTGTAAGGACCCCGACGGGGAAGACTGACTATTTTGATATCAACATTGGTTTACATCAAGGTTCAGCTTTGAGTCCATTTCTTTTTACTTTGATTATGGACAAGTTGACAAGTCACATTCAGGATGAGTTACCTTGGTGTATGTTATTTGTTGATGATATTGTGTTGATTGACGAGACTAGAGATGGAGTAAATGAGAAGCTTGAGGTTTGGAGACATGCATTGGAGACTAAAGGTTTTCGTATAAGTAGGGCTAAGACGGAATATATGGAATGCACCTTTGATGGAAGCAATGGTGAAGGAATCGAGGTGACGATTGGTGACGATAACATTCAGAAGAGAGATTCTTTTAGATATCTGGGATCTATTGTGCAACATGATGGGGAAATTAATGGAGATGTTACTAATAGAATAAATGCAGGCTGGCTAAAGTGGAGAGGAGCCTCCGCTGTTCTCTGTGATAAGAACATTCCTTTAAAAATTAAAGGAAAGTTTTACAAAGCAGCCGTGAGACCTGCTATGCTTTATGGTTCTGAATGTTGGCCTATGAACCATAGACATGTGCAGAGAATGGCTGTAGCAGAAATGAAAATGCTAAGATGGATGTGTGGACATACACGTAAAGATCGGATTCGGAATGATGCAATCAGAAAGAAAGTTGGTGTAGCTCCGATCGAGGATAAGATGCGAGAAAACCGCTTAAGATGGTTTGGTCATTTGCAAAGAAGGTCAACTGATGCACCGGTTAGGAGATGCGAGTGGTGGGATGTTGAGCCGGCTAAGAGAGTGCGAGGACGACCCAAGAAGTGTTGGAAAGAGACTATACGATGGGATCTTAGTTTTTTGGATATAAGTCCAAGATTGACCCAAGATAGATCTGAATGGAGGCGAAGAATCCATGTAGCCGACCCTACTTAATTGTGGGAAAAGGCTTTGTTGTTGTTGTTGTTTGAATTTCAAGAAGAGAAATGACATTGTTTTTTTAATAATATCAAATGAAAAAAAATACAATGAAAAGTTACACTATAACAGTACACACGACAAAAGTTTAACTTTATTTTGTAAAGGTTTCAGAGTAACAAAAACATTTATTTCCATATAAAATACAAGCCAGTAAATAGTCTTGAAATTCACGGTCTGAATCGTAAATATTTAAAGCTTTGGACTGAAATATAGCAGAAATAAAATGCGGGATAAAAATTGTTATTTATCCAATAATTACGTATGTGGCACGCGCTTGAGATTCTGGGCCTTATTATGAAATTTCTGAAATCCAAGTGGGAAAACGCATATTACCTGATAAAACGTGTCGCGCACATGACTTGCTTGAGCAGGGGCTTTTTTGCACAATATGCATAACTTCTAGGTGTTTTATGCAATTTACCCAAATCTTTTTTATTTTTAAAATGCTAGGGTTTTCTTCGTCTTCACAAGCAAGAGAAAGAGGCCAAGGGCGCACCGCTTCCTTGTCCTATCCTCCAAGATAATAGACGGTGTAGCTTCTGACAGATGTTGATTGGGTACGGTTGAGATGGGATGCTCCAGACAGGGTAATCGGTGACGTTCTCCCATAACGATCTCCTCTTTTGTGCGGTGCCACAGATATGGACAGTTGATGGAGGAGGTGCTTCGTCATTCTCGAGTCCTGGCAGGGGAGGAATGAAGGGGCAATAATGCCCTAGGGGCTCGGGTGATGGCAGGAGGGAACTGGTGCGCATGGCCATAGGTGGTTGAGGCAGAGCAACAGAGGATCTGGTGGAGATCCCACGCTGTGACAGGTGGTGCAACCGATGGCTCTACTGTGGACATGGTGCAGCGGGTCGTGACAGCGGAGAAGGGTACGGCCAGGCGATGAAGACGGTGGTGATCCGCCTTAGCGGCTGGAGGGGCGGCAAAGGAGATGGGAGGTCGGGCTGCTGGCCGCAGGGGCGGTGAGGCAGAGCTCGGATGGGCGGTGGCGGATGTCGCCTACCCCTTTTTTATTTTTTTATTTTTTTATTGATTGTAAAAAAATAGAAATTAAATGATAAATAAAAAACTTTTTTTATTTTTTCACAAAAACTGGTAATAAATTTTTTGTTTAAATTTTATTTATTTATTTTTTGTGTTTTTTATTTATTTATCCTGCAAAACAAATGTTAGAAAGAAAGAAAACATATTTTTTTGGTTTTTTTGTTTTTGTATTTTTGTATTTTTTATTTATAAACAAATTAGGATGCAAGCATGATGACTCGATCCCAAAATCGAAATGGAAGGCGTCACCGAGTGCAGTTTCGAGGAGAATGGCTGATGGAACCAGATCTCTGACCACCATGCGTGGTCGGAGGTGATAGATCGTGCGAGGTAGAAAAGAACGTGAATAAATTGAGATGTGAAATGAAAAATTGAGTTGGTGGTGTATCAAATCGTGATGGATTCTAAGAACTAGATAAAAAAATGACGACGAAATAAAGATGCAAAAAATGAAATTACGATTAACCTATATTAAAAATAAGAAGAAAATGATGGATATCTCCTTAGGAGCGGAAAAGACCGTGGTCACCTCAATGAAGGCCAACTCGCTGTCACTGGATGGCTCGAAGGCTAGGTACCCTTTTACGACATGAAAACTCTCGGAGATCGGGCTCCTCTTACCAAAGATTGATCAAGTTCAAAAGAGGAATGAGGAGCCATATTAATAGATAGAAGAATGTAATTTGAATTTTTAAAATTTTGAACAAAGATAAGAGATAAGAGAAAAGAAATTTGAAATGAGATAAAGATAAAAGCAGTTAGTGTTTAAAAATATTTAAAAAAATTAACTATTTTTTTGTATTTTTTGTCACTTTATTAATTTGAAAAAAAAATAATTTTTTTATGGTAGTTATATAAGAAAATTAACTATATACATAAACTATATATGTACATTATTTACATGGTTAAGTAAGGAAAATGGTTTTTTGTTTTAACATTTTTATTTTTAATTTTTATTTTAAATAATTATTAAAAATATTCAAAAATATTTAAAAAATACTATTTGGATAAATAAATGGTAAAATTGCACAAACCATCCCATAAAGCCTACTTTTCAATTGTAAATCCAAAAATTATGAAATCATGCCCATTTTAAAGATAATTTAATTTAGAATATATTGGAAGTGAGTTTGGTTCTATTGGAGCTCATATGGAGCCGAGATTAATCTTTAAATTATTGCTTAATGGTTTTTTCGGATGTGGGTTACTTTTATTATATATATGATTTCATTGTGCAATTATTTTTATTATTAAGAAAACATTTTTATTTACAAAATGTTTTGAAAATTATTTTATTTACGGTCAATTTATGTACAAATAAAATAGTGTTAGTTTGGTACAGATATACACAAAATAAGTGAGAAGTATTTACAACACACATTTTTTTGGATTTTCTGATTAAGGACCCTATCTCCCCCTACTTTATTCCCGGTCGATCAGGTCAACCTGTATCTATTACATATATACAGTCTTTTTCTTATCTTTTCTTTATTTTTCCTTTTATTTATTTATTTATTTTAGGTTAAAATAAATAAAGTGAAGACCGTGAAGGTTCGGTCAATTATCTTGTCAATGTTTAGAGTTTGGTGAGAATACAATCTATCAGAGCGGTTAAAGCAAGCTGTTAGGAACCCAATGCTCTTAGGAGACTAGCGTAATCCCAAAGTTAGATCTTTCCCATCAAGTATGAATTGCGGACCATTTACCGACTACTCAATCAATTCAATCTGCTAAGGACGTTGCAGGCTACTTTACCAGCTACTGGAGAGATCCTCACTAGAGAATGACTAACCCAAGACAGTAGTCTGAAAAGAGTTTAGACGTGGTTCTATCCTATTGTGCGGGTCGCTCTCTTGCTGCATACAAACCAAACAATGAGGCGGTTACTCTCCCCATAACAATGATTTTTCCTTGTGTCTATTTTAGGGTCGAGTTTTCTTTAGTAGACCCAAATTTTAGGCAGTTGTCATTTGGTTTAAATATTTTCAATGAATCACCTATTGAGTATCAAATTTCCTTTTTAACTTATGTGAGTGAAAACGAGGAAGGCGATCAGAAATGTCAATATACGATTAAAAACAATGATTCATGCAGGGGTTATAGATGCATACCTTGTCGCCAGCATTCTACATGCAAAATGATCCACGTAGAATTTAATACAGAATAGTAAACTAACTTATATGATGCAAGCGAACCGTCCTAGATGATATCTTATTGATGTTAGCTTCTATTGACGGGCAAGAACCAATTAAATTTAACTAAGTCCAATTACGCTCTACTGTATAGGTACATAAATTCTTGTTTAGGGTGTTTGGGACTAATTAATTACCTAGCTCAAGCAAATTAATTAAAACAATCAATAGGTAGCTCACAAAATCTGCGTGAAACAAACAAAATAAAGGCGATGAGAACAAATTCGATGAGGTCCCCCAAGTGCATCGGCACTTGGCGAAACAGACCCCGCAACAAATGAATGTCCGTATGCAAGAGTTCAAATGCTAAAATAAATAATAAAACTATCTATGCTCCAAATGATGGTCTCTCTCAAAATATTCTTCTCCTCCCACGCTCTCCTACGACCTCGAGATGAATCAATCCGCCTCCGCTTCGCTTGGGTGCTTCGGCTCTCCTAGGATCACCTCCTTCGTAAAGTGGGTCCTCACAAGAAAAAAAAGAGAGAATGTGTAAGAAACACAATTATAACAATATGATCATTAATAATGAAGTAAATGCAGTGGATATGAACAATGGAGTAAATGTGAAAAGATAGAAACATATAGTTACAACCAAGAATAGTAGGTCAAAAGAGAAACCTAACTACCCTCGTCGTGCCTCTCCGGCAACAACACCATTTTGTTGACACAAAATCTTTGCGGATCGGTTATTAATGATATGGTGTCGTCATTATCCCTAAAATTCCCACTTATGATTAGCACAAGAGTGTGGGCTTAAATATTATCCCATTGATGGCTCTTTGGGCTAGTGGGAGATTGTTGGACATGTGAGCCTACGGTGGGCCATTATGCAATAGATGTTATTGCAAATATGATTTCCTGATCTAAAATGAAGAATAAATAATTTTCATAATAGGTCCCTTCGTACAATTAGGGTAATGTGCCAGGGCCATCTTAATGATCATACATTTGTTAATTCAATTGTTGAATCATAGAGGCTGGTGCTTTGATGAATACTAAAGAGTTAGATTGAGGACTCATTGAGCACCGTCAAATGATTGTTAAGAGAGGATCTCTAGCCTTAGAAGGAGATGACAATCCTTTTCTCTAAAGGTTGATATCTAACTGACCTCTTGAAGAACGTCCTCTGCATATGAATATAGACTTGGAGGTGTTAGATAAGTTAGGTTCAAGAGTTGACTTAACGAGATAAAGGTAACCAAAAACATATGTCATATGATGTCACGATATAGATACACATCCTCAGATCGGAGAAAGATGTGTTACTATATGTTTGAGTATGTACATTTGGCAAACCAATAGGTTGATGACTGATGAATCCATGATTCATTAACTTTTTGATTGCATTTTGTCTTAAAACCCTTAACAATTACATGTAAATATGCATTAATTTCCATCTTTTATCAAAACCTCATTCATGAATAAGAATGCACTTATGCATCAAAAACATGTAAATAAATAAAGAATAAAGAAAAGAAATAAGGCAGATAGTAGATATGTATATATGTACAATATGACTCAGATAAAATAAATATATCTGCAAGATATATTTATATATAACCTAACCCCTGAGACCAAGTCAGCATGGATTGGTCGACAAACCAATACATAGGGGGAGATAAGGAAAGAAAACCATAAAAATAATTTAAGACACATTCCACACATTCTTCACTATTTATCAATAAATATCTAATCTTCAATGATTTTTAATTAATTCATATATACCTATTTTTCACCAAACTCTTTTCCTAATTATTTCTAAAACTATATATAAAAATATAAAAATAAGTTAAAAATAATATATAATATATATTCCAAGAAACCCATCTTTTAAATTGACAAATCCACAACTTCCGAATGTCATAACTTTATCATACAAACTCCAATTTCACTCTACTCACTTTTAAAGTTCATAAAATAATATTCTCTAATTAATGAAAGTAATTTCACTAAAATCAGAGTCTGTTTGCAAAAAGTCGGTTTTGGGACCTAATGACAACGGGGTTTCTAGGCTACTTTTTTTATTTAGAACACATTAATTATATTTTTATTAATTTTATAATTTCTAATTATTTTCGTGATCTTGTAAGTTGATCTTGCTTTATTTCATAACTTTTGGAGATAATTTATTATTTTAATAAAATCCAAAACCCTAATTTATAGATGAAATTGAACTATCTAATCTATACCTATATTTATTAATCTATCTATATTAATTTATTAAAACCCATAAAAATTCACAAAGACTTTATTCATTATTCTAATAATTAATAAAATATAAAATTAATAAATAATTAATTATTTATTAAATGAAAATTTTAATACCTATTTATTAAATATTATTTATACTTATTTCGTAATATAATATTTATATTTTGAATAATATTTATTATTTATGAAAATAATTATACCATAATTTAGAGAATTTAATTATGTACATTTTTCACTGTTTTACTTATTCAAAATAATGTTATTTACTATTTATTATATAATTCTTACTCTATTTTACACTCTGGCCAACCAGGTGCTGACACGTGTCAGCACCTGGTGCTTCTTCTCCAAGAAGCCAGCGCAGCTTTTGTTTGAACCAGCCATCTTCAACCATTTTTCACGCGCAACTCATATCTCCTTCATGCGATCTAATCCCTTGATTCTCTTCTCCTAACAACCACCTTATTCGGCCACCATTGGATGTTCACTAAACCCCCTCCATTTCATCTATAAATACCCCTAAAGTTGGCACGAGCCAACAAACTCTTCCCTAACCACATGAACTCCAAATCTAGTGGCTGACCTCCTACCTTCCTAGCCTCGCTCCGCCCCCTCTAGAGGTGACAGCTCCGCCCAAGGGTAACCGCATGGAAGGAGGATCATCGAGGAGACGTTCCAAGGCGTCGAAGCTCGCCTTGCATCGGCGCCATGCGTGCGTGGAGCTCTGGGAAGCCGACCCGTCGAGCGATCATCAGCAGATGTTCTATACCCTGTAACCACAAGTATTCTTCCATCTTTGAGATTTTATTTCTCGATTTTTGTGCCATGATTAGTGTGAATAAGCACATCATCAGGATGCTTAATCATCCCTCTTAGACTCCACATCTTAGAATGACCTTAATTCACTTCAAAATTGAACAACTTCGCTTCTCAATTCTTGCTACCATTTACGTCCATTTTCATCTATTCTGGAAATGCATATTTGAACTTGCAAATCTTTTAATTGTTGGCCGATTCTAGAGAGAATCGAGCACCTATATACTTTTTGCAGGTCTAGCTGGCATCTGGAGAAATTTTAAGCCATTTGGAGCCTTCAATCTTCACACAAATTGTCATCAAAGAAGGAGCAACAAACTTAGCTCCAGGAGCAGATCATCAGAGCAGCCATCTTCTTCCGCCTTCCTCCGTCGCTCTCTGCCACCTCAGGCCGTGATCAACCGTAGGCGAGCTCGAGGGGTGGAGGATCCACCCCTCTGGCCCTACCGGAGGCCCCAGATCATCGCCAGTCGCCGGTGATAAATCAGATAAGAAGCTCCTTGGTTAGCCACGCCGAGCAGTTGAAGAACCTCAAGAACATCCAGACTCTACAGATGTGCGACACGTGGCACACCTGGATAGCCCAGATCGCTTCTGACATTATAATCTCGACCACTTAATCTGGAATGGTGGAAAATTTACATCATAAGTCCAGCGAATTTCCTAAAGCTCCAGACTGCCCCAAAGTTTCCAGATATTGCATATAGACTCGAAGGTGTTAGATAAGTTAGGTCCAAGAGTTGACTTAACGAGATCAAGATAACCAAAGACATATGTCATATGTTGTCACGATATAACACATCCTCTGATCGGAGAAAGATGTGTTACTATATGTCTGAGTATGTACATTTAGCAAAACAATAGGTTGATTACCTAATCAAGGTCAATACAACAACACTAGCATGCATGCAATGGAATATGAGTAATCTGATCTCTCAAAGGGATGATACAGGTTCATTGTCGAACTTAAAGACATGAGCTCACTCATGAGATATTGGGAAGGATCAAATTTCATGCACGGTCGTCACCCTTTAGAAGCTTCACTGAATTTGTAGGCTTGATATATGTTTTGGAAAGTATATGATCAATACCTGGTATGATATATATGTTTTTGGAAAGTATATGATCGATATCAACTCCCAATGATCAAACGAGAAACGTAATGATAAAACCCAGAAGAAAATAGTCTAAAAGAGATCCAAAACTTCAGGCTTATTCTAGGTCTTCCAGTATGCAGGATGTACGGGCATTAGAAATACCTGAGGGTGATGTGATCATAAACAATTGTATAACAATGATGCTTCCATTCCTAGGGCGTGATAAAACGGGTCTGGATTTTAGTAACTCCTCTTAGTAGATAAGTGATCTGATATTGGTCCAAATGTTGGACATTGATCAGAATGTGATTCAGATGCAATGAGAAGATTAGATTTGCAGTCTTGATTTAATCAAGCATATATGAGTGGTCCGCAAGATCTAGATTTGTGATATGATCTCAATATCCAAGTCACTATACGTGGAACAATACAATCGGCATGTCCTTGTCTCCAAGTATACGCGAAGAAAGCATGTTATCGTTGAAAGAGTTCAAGAATAATTTCATTATTGATATATGTGTCTTAGCATTGAGAAAATTGATAATTAAATGTGATTTAATTATCATGAATAATATGAATTTGATTCATATTATAAGGAGAGTTATCTGAGATAATTAAATGTGATTTATTTATCAAAGATGTGAACGATGCGAATCGATTCATATTATTTGGGCACATGAGAATAGAGATCCAAGATGATTAAATGTGATTTAATTATCATGTATATCAATAATTTGGATAACACTATCCATATTAATCATATATATTGTAAAAGTGATTTATAATATATAAGAGAGAACCTATTATAATTTATATTTGTTGATCAATTATTGATGTGAATTGGATTCACATTGGATAACTAATTGAAAATATAATTTACATTCTATTTTGTGTTGTGAATATGATTCACAAATTTCCAATGGCATGATTGAAATGTTCACAAGATAATTGAGAATTATTTTTGTGAAGAAAATATTCGAGATTTTCATGACATAATGTAATCTCATAAATTGGAAAAAGATTGTCTGCATACATTCAGAGACAGTGGATGGACACCAAGTCCTAAAAGGAATGAGTGGTCATCCCCCTTTGTAAGGATGAGGCTAATTTTCTTATCAATTATCTTCAGGGTGCGTTTGGTTCGTGGGTTATCCGGGGGAGGATAACCCGTTTTTGTGTTTGTTTATTTGGTTGGTGGGTTAAGAGTTGGGAGGGTTTGTGTGATGTGATTGTATTGAAATTTGAAAAAGTGGGTAGTTATTATGATATGATTGTATTGAAATTTGAAAAGTGGGTATTTGTTATGATGTGATTGTATTGAAGTTTGAAATAGTGAGTCGAAGTTGAGTATTTCATAATTTTTAGATGATATGATGGTATAATGTATAATTTTTTTGATGGTAATAAAGTGAGCCCCACTAGTGGGTTAGGAATATGGGGTTTGGGGGGTAACCCGCCCAAAGTGGGGGGTAACCCCCCAACCGAACGGGTCCTCAAAGTTAATTTATTTAATTTGAAATTAATTTATATTGATTATGTAATATATTTAATTTAATTAATTGTTGTTGTGTTTTACAACAAGATCATGGCCATTGAAAGAAACAACAAATCAATCTCATCCATTTGTTTTCTATTATCCATGGATTGAGATCCGTGGATCTCAAAATACTATATAAGAAGAGGCACCCCTTGCTCTTCAAGTTACAACAACAAGAGAACAATATATGCTCTCTCTCTATATCTCTCACTCTCTCCCACATCCTCTCTCTCTCAACACATGGTCGTCAAACATGGAGCCCCTAGAGATAGTCGTCATCACAGCAACATCATCGTTATGTTGCCTGATCGTTACGTGCATCTCCGTCTCCTTCAGTGTGCCTCGCTCGTCAAGAAGATATCGAATCTCGTGGGACGAGGTTGGGATATTTGTCTTTTAGATCATCAACATGCATTGCGAGAAGCAAGCATTTCATCAACGCCCTCACAAGCATCTCCTCCGTCGGATCAGACTTGAGACAAGAGGTCTCTTGCTTTAGAGATTCGATTACAACCATGCTTCAAGAGGTAATCATAATACTTGTTTATGATTTAGATGAAATGATCCGAGAAGTGTTCTTAGATCATTTGGTTTCCTCGGATTAAATTTTTAAATTCTGCTACCTTGAGCAACTAGTGTGACTAGTCGTTCCTGATCGCATCTGATGCGATCCTCACGCTTCCGTGATGCGCTTAAGGATTTTCCAATATCCTTCATAAGAATCGAAGATTGCGGGTGTGAGAGGCTTCTAATGAAAGTATTTGGTCACCTCCATTCCTATTAGATATATCCGATGAGAATATAATATATTAGGATGTTTGAGAGAGATGCTTTCTCAGGCGGGAATCCCATCAGATATGTGTGATCATTGGGCATGGTCGGATGATCAATTCTAGATAAAGAAGGTATATAAAGTTCTATACACATCTTTTTTTTATCCTAGGATTATTTTGACAACTTTGGGTCAGATTTGGAGGTGGAAGGTCCCTCGACAAATTAAAGTCTTTCATGTCGCTGATGGGAAGAGAGAGGTTGTTGACGAGTGCTCGAAGAGCCAGGTTGTTCCATAATTCTGATGATTTGTGCCAACGATGTTCAGAAGATATGGAGGATATTGACCATCTTTACATGTCCAATGTCAAAAGAGTCTCATTAGGATTGCGATGGAGAACTTTCATTCTTCCTAGAATTCAGTTGAGACGTCGAGAAATGGCCAGACATATGTAAAGGCTCTGACAGCCGCAACCCTCTAGGTGATTTGTCTCGCGAGGAGTGGGGTGTTATTTAGGAGAGAGAGAGAGAGAGAGAGATTATGTTGAAAATGTGGTACAACATACCAAAATCCTATGGAATTCTTGGTCTTTGTAATTAAGACCTTTAACCAGAGAATATAATGTTTTTTGGGTGCTTACCTCTACGGCTTTGCTTCCTTTTCCTTTCAAAAAAAGTATATTAGGGACATTCATGCACAAGGACTTACAATTTGAACACATATTTTTAATTAAATACAAATTAGGATGGTTTTGATTAAGGGAGTCTACACATTCAAATCTATAGCTGATAACTATTCAAGAATGATTTATCCAAAGTGACTAAAATCAGTTGTACACACTTTATCTGATCTATGAGTAAGACAGAACAATGTGAAATAAGGGATATGTGAGCTTTATCTTTTTCTCTTATTTTATATGATTAAAGATAAGCATGAGATAACTATCATAGATAAAGTATAATATATAGTACAATCAAGATGAAATCAATTGTTTTATCATAGTTTGTCCTAATATAAAATTACGTTTCAGATAAAAAGAAAATATATGGCATCTAAACATATATTTGTTGATATTCTAGTTTGAATATTTGTCGGTCTATTGAACTAAATATATATTGATTGATCTGCTAGTTTGAATATTTGTCAATCTATCGAAATCTCATTTTGTATATCAAATTCAAATCTGTGTTATCAAAAAAATCTAAGCGCTAAAGCAGACTATTCATCTTTTTGTGACACTTGGAAAATTTTGGAATAAAACTTAATGTTGACAATGTACAACTTTAAGAAAATATATCATCCCCTAATAGGTTGTGACTTCATTCTTTGCAGCATGGTTAATTACAATTAAATTCCCCTTTCTTCCATTACATCGTATAGGAAGACGAGGGATTACGTCTTGCACATAACGAAAATGTAGAGATCGTATTGTATACAATCTAGGTCGGCTAGTCATACTAGTCGATGGGGCAGTAGAAATTAATTTTTTTATGAAACTGCATGACAAAGGAATGGTTTCCATGTCGTTTAATCAAGATCACATGAGTATACCGCAGTCCACAAGTCTCTAGGTGAAGAGATCTTATGTCTCAAGTCCGAGCCATCGTAGAGAGCACTTGTGGGCATGTGTATGAGAAATGTGCTTTCCACAATCCAAAGTGACAATCTGAGTGGGAACATTCTGATTTCTTTTCACAAAATCCAATGTTTCCTTCATAAGCAAAAGGCATCGAAGAAGATGGATATCCATGAGTAATCAGTCCAAAAACACGATGTCAATGTGACGACGATGAAGCTCTCAACAAACACTAGGTTGACGACCACCAAGAGTTGAGAGAGAAAGAGAGAGCACATGTGTAGAGAGAGAGAATGAGAGTTGTTGCAACTTTTGCTTAGACTTAATTGTGTAAAGAAAAGGGCTAGGGTTTCCCTTTCTTTTATACAAAATTGGATGGTTAGGTGATGAAAGCTAAAATAGAGGAGGGATCCTAACATCCGATCATGGAGGGTCTGCAGTGCTCGGTAAGTCAGGTCCGACAATCGATGTGTTGATCGCTCTCTCGGCTCTCAGATATCTTCAATGAAAGCACATCAACAATTAGCACACATTAATGCTCAATCAATGGATAATAATGAGCGCAAATTTATTATACCATACATAATGATATGTATAGTATGCAAGTGTAGGGGCGGAACCACTAAGGAGTAATGGGAATATACCACAGAAATTTGCTAAAAAGACAATAAATATTTTTTTATTTATAGGGTTTTTTTGTGGATTTTTAATATTTTATATTTTTTAACTTTTTAGTATATTTTTAAATTTATAATTTTTATTTTCTTTTTACTTTTTCTCATTTTAAATTTTCTTTTTTAATATATGTAATATGTATGCATAAGATATACAGATAATAGATATATATAAGATATATATCAATATATAGAAAAAATTATGAAAAATACCTTACGTACATTCCTTTTTACTTTTATGGATTTCTAAAGATATAGGGTAATTTTAATAACAATAATAATTTTATTAATAATAGAAGAAAATATATATGGTGTGTATATATAATTATATGCATAAATACTTAAAATGTCCAAAAAATTATTTTATATTTTTAAATATTTTACTTGATTTTTGATATTTTCTCAGAAGTTTTGCTAATTTGTTTGTAATTTTAGTTGAATGAAAATATTAAAATAGTGACTTTTATTAAAAAGTCTAATTGTTTTGGAATTTAAATATAGATAAAGTCCCAAAATTTCCCAAAATTATTTTTCATATATAATATATAATAAAAATCAGAAATAGAAATAAATATTTCTGGATTATAATAAAATTTTTAGGAATTTTATAAGGATTTTGGTGCTTTTGAATTTTTATTAGCGATTTTTGGTTTATAATTCAAAAATATAATAATAAAGCTACTTTAGTTTAGGAATTTTTCAAAACATTTTTTCTTATTTTTGTAAATTTTTTAATGCAAACAAGAAGTAAATGCAATATTTGAATATATTTAAAAATACGAACCTTACGAAAAATATATGTGATTTTATATAATGTCAAACACTTAAAATAATTTTACTATAATTTTTTGATGCAAAATGATATTTTTAATGAAAAAAAAGAATAATATACTATAGGGACCTAAATGCACTTAAATTAACTAAATTTACATTCTAGAACATAAAATAGAACTATAGGAGCCTCTGCACAAAATTCCCAAAGCTATTTAATTTAATACACCTATAGGGGTATAAATGCAATATCCAAGAATGTTCAGAGCCTACTTGCAAATTATATAAAATTGTTTTAAACTAGAATAAAAAAATTATGGACCTGATAATAACCAAAATCCTCAAGGGTGGTCCCCACAAAAAGCATGTGTATGTACACGTGAGGTTACGTGGCGAGAGAACTAAGTGCAAATAAAACAAGTACGAGGATGTTCTGCAAATATTACAAAATTTTTTATCTATAATTTAAAACTAATGGAATAAAATGAAATGACAAAAATGAAAGGAGGTCTATGAATTATACCCCTTTACATGTGATCAGACGACAGAGGGAGATCACGTATCCATGTGGATTTCTGTAGATAGTTGTTGACACTTCACACATGATGGTGCAGATTAGATCTCTGCAAGAGATAGTGCGGTTGATGGTGCTCAGATCCGACAAGCGATATATGTTCTGGAGCGCTCCCTTGATTGGATGGCTTCTTCTCTTCATAAAGAACATGGAAGAACTTGATGCTCTAACTCCTTCGATCGACTGTTGCTCCCTTCTCCGTCAGTCTATAGCGATGCTTTAAGACTAAAGATGCTCTTGATGGCTTCTTACAACTGTTTATGGCTTCAAAAGACCCCAAGAATCTTAGATAAGGTCCCAAGAGGTCGACGAAGTTGCAGAGCACAGGAAATCATTGACTAAGTCAAAATCACCTCCAAAGATGCGTTGGACCTCCAAAACATGCACGTGAAGCTCAAACACATAGAATAGGGGCTCTTGAGGGTCTGATTTGGGTGAAATGGGATGCAATGGAGTCGAGCGGATGTCTCTGGTGAAAGGAAATGGAGGGATACCTGATCTCCTGATCCATAGAGGATCAAGGCGAGTAGGGTGCGGCGGGGTGTGAAGAAAGTGAAGGGTGCCGCATAGATTGGGATTCTTTTATTTGTCCTATCTCTCTTGTTCATTTATTTATTTTTTGTATTTATTCATTCCAATTATTTATTTATTTCCCATTAATTATTTTATATTGATTATGATTATTCTAACCATTTTCATTCTTTGACTTTTGTTGCGAAGGACCGCCATGCGAGGGAGGACCACCTAGGAGGACCGGTGCACCGAAGCAAGGTGAAGCCAGCTTTCAGACTTAGTTGACAAGAGAGAGCAGCAATGGCAGACATAGGAAATCTTTGAAGACAGTCCCTTTCCTTATTTTATTTATTCTGTATTATTATGTACATTTATGTGAGAGAGTGACAACTAATATGTAATAATTTGGACTCTCCAAGACACAGCTACTTCATGAGGTCCACTGTCTGAGGGATTGTTCCCTTGGGGGCCACGTCATGTTTTTTCACATTTTCTTCTTTTTCTTTTTATTTGTTTTTCACTTTTTGTTTGATTTATTTTGTATGGATGAGCCCTAGCCTCGGAATTGTTTGCTTGATAGATTAAGGTCCAAAGCCCTAATATATTTGCATATACCTATAGATTCAGTTCTGTACTTAGTCAAATAATAAATATTGGTTGTTTAAATTCGAACCTGCGTGCCATGAGAGACATCATACAGCGCTAGCAGGACCTGTAGTGGCAGGCACCGAGATGTCTCCAGGACCATACTTTAGGGTTTATCTCTAAATAATTAACATATTGTGCTTCACAGTAATAGCAGTTACTATTTTGGAGCGATTTCATCGGATTGCATTGGATGTAGTTTAGTTTTCATTTTTGTTATGCATCCATATGGAGAGAGTTGGGAAGCACTGTAAGTCTTCTAACTTTGCATGCATCATCGATTTCCGACTTGCACGGCTAGTCCGACCTTCTCCCTTCGATTTTCTCACTTAGGGTGCTAAATGGAAATGAAAACAATGTTAGGCACATGAATTGAATAATAACCAAAAAAAAGTGATAACCTTAATAAAATCGGGATTGCTAACTCTATTGGACTTTAAAAATAAAATGGGTGGATTCATTTCTTTGGGACCCTCATTGTATGAGCATCTTATTCCTATGTACACATTAAGGATTAGTGTCAATATCCCGGGCCTATCTTCGGTTTGTACAACTTTTTTTGAAATCATCTAACTCTAGAAATAAAAAGATAAAAGACCAACATCTCGGTCTTCATAGTGTTGAGTAGGTGAACCAAGGGTTTGATTTGTACATTGATTATGTCTTTGAGTCCATTTGCATTTTCATCACTCTTTGAGTTTTCAGTCCCATCAGTGTGAGTCATCATTTTTTATCATTGAGTCTATCTACCCTTGTTCATATATTCCTCATTAGCATTCAAGTAATGATATTGGGTTTCGATCTTCATCGTCTTCATCGGATTTCACGTCTTTTCTCCATGCCCATATCACACATATCTAGTCCGGTTCAAGGAGACCCTCTCCTTGGACCACCATTTTTCTATGTCCACTTTCATCTTGCCCACCCTCCTCGTTCCCTCAGTATCATCCCTTCTTCTACCCTGGATTGTTGTGCTTGTACATTGGGCCCATGTCGAGGTTTATGGTTTACATCGTTTATTTGAGTAAGCCAGGCACGTTTTGAGGACAGTGAGATTGGTGTGCTATCTTTGGTGGATTTGACTTCGATATGTGCATACATACTATTGAGGATTCTGATTTTTTGCACAACTACTAGGTGTGAATCGTATTTGAGCATTTTTTATCACGCACATCGGATTGAGGATGTGATGTATTTTGATGATTTCATGAGCTATGTTTAGATGATCTATTATGTGGTTCCTCCCATCCTTATTCAGAGGTTTAATTGACTATCTTGATATGTACTTCAAAGCGACGATGCCCCAGAACCCACATGATCTCCCTCATCTCCTTGACTGGCACATCCTCCATCTCCTGATCTTTCACCCACTTGTAGCACTTAGAGGATTCATGTTGAGATCTTTAGCCATCTTATCTGCTTGGAGTAACTTGGTGGATTGTATTAGGACTAACCTGATTATTTCATTTCCCTCATAAGATCTTATGCCCTTCGACTAAGGATTGATTTATTATTTTGAGGACCTGAGACTTGATTCTAGCATTCCCGCGATTTGATCGACCTCATTTGCGTCACTCCCCTAGGACTATCTGTGGGATAATGCGATATTCTTTTATGATCGATTTCATTCTTGGCCTGTATTCCCATATTATTGGAGAGCAAAACCAAGTCGTCAAATATATGATATTGGTCTCACTATCTAATTATGCATACGAGTTGTTGAAGCACGAGGCCAAGTTCACTAATTCCGTCAAGTCTTCACTCCTTAATGGTCCTCAGAAGGATGAGTCTCACTTTTCTGATTATTCACCGCTTAGTTCACAGTATGCTCTCCGAGGGTTATCTGCGGGAGACTATGATACATTCTCAATCTTTCGGTCTCTTCTGATGGGTAACCGATATATCATCTACCGAGATCGATCTGCCTGACTCCTTTGAGTCTACTCACCTTGACGACCCTCGCAAGGATGAGAATTGTTCTGATATTCACTACCTAGTTTGTATTACTCCTCGAGGATCATCTGCGGGAGGATGTGACATTTCCTTTACGATTGGTTTCACTTGTTGATCGTGTCTACAATCTAGCATGGCACGGAATCGAGTAGCTTGATATTATTATTGGGCTCACTCTCTGATTGTACCTATGATCTGTCGGAGAACAAGACCTAGTTGTCAGGACTCCTTTGAGTCCGCTGTCATTGAAGGTCCTCGCAAGGACGAGCCATCTACCTCTGATTATTTGATGCTTAGTTGGCAGTATGATCCCTGAGGGTTATCTATGGGCTTCTGCCACATTGTCTCAATCTGGTGGTCTCTTTTGCTAGTAGCTGCTTTGTCACCCACCGACACCACTTATGATGAACCATCTGATGAATCTGACCCCTTTGAGTCTGCTTATCTTGATGATCGTCGTAGGGTGAGCTATGCCCGATTATTCAATAACTAGTATTATCACTACCTGACGGTTATCTGCGGAGGATTCATCAGTTTGTGGGTACTCGGTTTCACTTCTGGTGTCTCCTATCTGGTGGAGCACGAAGCTGAGTCTTCTGATTTGTGTACTCGATCTCCTCTCCGGTTGTATCTCCTTTTTGTTGGAGCACGAAGCTGATTCTTCTAATTATCTTTGAGATTTTAGACTCATATGAGTCTTCTCACCTTGATAACCCTCGTAGGGTTGATCCATGTCATGTGGTGTTTGGGGTGTTCTTGCGACTTTCAGACCTTATGTCCACTAGATATCTTGTTGTAGAGAGAGTCCCCTTCTCTTCACGGTTATACCTTTATGAGACCATGATTGACTTGGAGGATTCTTTACTTCTCACTCTTCCTCCATGTCTTACGATATCGTCTCCGCTCTATCATTCCTTCCTTATGAATCGATGATATACTTCATGCTATCGGTTCTTGGTTTAGTTTTCGATATGTTTTCCTTTGCAGCTGACACCCATTTGATTGTATATCTGGGTGTCTTTTTGCTTTCTGACTATGTCACCGTTCTCACTTGGAGACGATGATGAGAGTACGGTATTTGCATATCAGATACCATCTCGCTCTTCACTAATCTATACTTGTTTTATATATGTGTTTTGTCTTACATTCCTTCTTTATCCTTATGTCATGTGTACCCCAGATCTCACCATATTTGTGTGCCTATACTTAGGATGTACCGTGTCCTAAGTATAGGAGGGTACACCACGTGTAGTTCTTTCTATGTTCTATTTCACCACTCCTGTCGTTGCTTATACTTACGAACTTTTTACCCTAAATATAGGGAGAGTGATGCACACATTCTATGTGATCTTTTCATCTATCTTCGTATATCTATTCTTCTTTTCTTCTTTTTGTTTTCATTATCTTTTTATACAAAATAGATGTCGCCCCTTTTTGTGAGTTTTCTGTACTTAGGACGAACTTTCTCTTAAGTATGGGGGTGTGCACCATGAGTTCGGTCATTCTTTGATCCCCTCCACTGTCTCCTTTCTTATTGATTTCCTCTACTATATTTAGGTATATCTCACACTAAGAATAGGGGGAGACGGACCGAGCTCTGATCTGTTTATTTCCACCTTTCACCCTCACTGCCTTGTGTGCAGTCAGTTATACTTAGGATTATTTGATCCTAAGTATAGGGGGAACGGACAACTTCTTATTCATTTATTTCTTCATTCTTTCGTCGTTGTAATATAGGTTTTTCTATACTTCATATGAGTTATGTCTTTTCTTTTTCCGATCTATGAGGACATAGCTCAAACTACGTATAGGGGGTTGTATATACTCAGTATATACTTTAGCCCTAACTCGTACTTTCATATAATTAATAATAAATATGGCTACAAATACTATACATACATATACAATTCATTAAATCACTTAACAATAAGATGAATTCTAGTCCTCAAATTCCCTTTTGTTTATATTGATTAATAAATAATGTTAAAAATATTTTGCAAAATGATTTGAATTGTTCGTAAAACCTTTTATAAATTGTTTTCGACCTTTGTAAAAATGCTTTGATTTGTAAAATTGTTTTCTTTTGTGTGAAATAAAATGTTTTGAAAATCTATTTGCAAAAGGTTTTGAAAATGGTTGTAAAAATATTTGAAAAATCTGTATATACTGTTTGAAAAATCTTTTCATAATGGATTTCAAAATGTGTGAATATTTGCAAAAATTAGTTTGTACTATAGTTTTCAATTTGAGGAATATATACGCATCACTAAAATAAACAAGATATATAAAACAACAATAATAAAATATATACAAAAATATAATTCCTGACCAATTATATATATACCTATAAATAGAAGTTTCAAACATGTAAATTCTTTAACCTTTTAATCCTTGTAAATAAATAAAAAGAGATATGCCCGTGTAAATAGTTGTACATATTTATATTCTTGTGCCAAAAATTCTATTTATTTTCAAATTCTTTTTGAAAAATTGTATCATTCTCTGATGCATTGTACATAGCATTTACATAGCATACACATTCTTTCAGATTGAGCTTCATGATTGAACTAGTCCAAAATAAAGTTGAAGATTGGAGCTTGGTTGGACCTTATAGCACCTAACTACACTAGAACCTTATGGGAATTAGGTTTAAGGTTCTTCAAGTCCATTGGGACTTAATTCTTTGAGACTTAGGGCTAGATTCAAGTCACCTCAACCGATTAACTAGAACTTTTTGAGGCGTGCGCTTGACTCTTATCGGCTATGACCTAACTTGGACACTTGCATATTTCACTTGGCTCAACTCAATTGGAGTGGTGAGGGGATTGGATTTTCCTGTCTGAGATGTACACGAGTGGAAACATTCATCCTCGTCTAGGGAGGGAATTGCACCCCAACCTGTCTAGTTGCCATGAAGTCTAAAGACAGGAGAGTGTGGGTTGCAATAATGCTTCAAAATAGGGATAGTCTTCTGGCTCAAGAGGAAAAACTCCTTGTGTAAATGCTGTTGTATATAGTATTTTCAAAAAAAGAGAAAAAAAGAGGGGAAAAGCTCCAAAAAAGTGGACATGCCTGATTGAAAATAAAATGCCTGTCAGAGTATGTATATATGTTGTATAGTCAATAAGCAAGCTTGAGCATCAAAGCTCTACCATGTGAACCGACAGTTGGATGACTTAACTACACCGGTCTTGCATCCCAAGATAGGTAGATACACTAGCTACCGTCCATTCTTCTCTCCACCCCCTCCTCTGGAGTCGGATGCCACTTGAACTTAGAAGGGATACCCCGATCCTCGAGGAAAGAGTCACTAGATTGGGGAAACACTAGATTGTTATTCTGGAGAAGTCAATTTTTTTTGTCATTTCAATTTATGAGAGAGCCACTATCACTTATACTATACAAGTCAGCTTCATAGTCATAAGGATTTGCGTATGATGTAGGCTAGTTCTGACCTGGCTATTGAGGTGTTTGAACCGATTTCTGTGACTCTTAGAGGCATTTGTGTTATAAATTTGGTTCCAACCAGGTTCCACACATTTTCACATTAAGGTTTAACCTGAGATCCAAACTTTTGTTTTGTAAAGACAAATTTAATAACTAAAATCAATTATATCTATTCTTTTTTTCCTTTATTATTTTTATACTTATTGCATAAATGTTTGCTAGGGAATAGAAAAGGCAAGTATAGGGGGTGATGAATCACCATTTCATCACCTTTATTCTATCATTTTGGCCTGGAAAAACCTAGCCAATGCATGTAAATAATAGTATTTTGTACAAAATAGCATTCATCCTTTATTGATGTATTGTGTAAATAATAGTGTTTTTAATGCAAAAATTATAGAATAAAGAGAAGAAAAGAAAAGGGAATAAAATACCAAAGGTATTTTATTACCCTAAACCCTGAGACCAAGTCAAGAATTGAATTGGTCGGCAAGGATGAAAATAGGGGGAGATAAGGGCCAAAAATACAATACAAATTCCATTTATTCATTCAATATTTATTCATTTTTTATACCAAATTTATTATTTATTATTTATACATTAAATAAAGAAACTTTGAACATTAAAGTTGTAAAAAATAATGTAAATAAAAATATAAAATTGAGTTTGTGAAAAATAATACACATTGTACTTTTTATACACAAAATAAAAAGCCAAAATTCCAATTCACTAACCCATATCTTTCAAATAAGAATTCAAAATGTATCAAAATTACCTCTAAATGTATATAACATTTAATAATCTATCTAATCGAGGTGGTTCATAATTTTTGGAATAAAGATGTGAAAGTTAGGTTTTTGGACCTTCATTGTATAGACTACCCGAATAAAATATTCAATTTATTAATTCCTTATTATTTTAATAATTTTATTTTTTTATAATTTTTTGAATATTATTTATAACATATGTGAATATTAAAACTAAGATAAAATCACAAATAAAACATAAAATAAAATAAGTCTACATAAATATATAAATAAAATACTTGTGCTGATATATGTAAATAAATAAAAGGGAATTTAATTCTTTCATTCTTTATTCTATTATATTTTATACTTCTGTAAATATAATTTATATTTTACTAAAAATATAAATAGAAATTAAAACCCAACAAAATACATTAAAATAAAATAATGTAAAAAAACATATGTAAAATACCTATAAGTATACCTATATAAATTATATACCTATTTATCTAAGTGTACAAAGTATATCTTAAAAATATAATAAAATATATTTTTGTACATAAAAATAAGTTATAAATATATAAAATAAAATAATAAAATAATGACATACAATATACAAAATAAAACTAAATTGGTCAAAACATAAACGAATCCATTTATAAATAAACCCCTAAAAGTTAGCTACTAATAAATAAAACCAAAAAATAAATAAATGTCATATTAAAATACTACATGAAATAGTAAATATTTTTATTTCATGTCGAAAATTAATAAAATCACTTACTATTTATAAATAATTATTTTTGAATAATTCTGTAGTTTTTTCTTATAGTGGGTCTATATGGACCAATCAGGTCCCTCCAAGGGTTGACCTCTGGTCAACTGTCCCTCCATGAAGGTTGAGTGACATGTGTGTCTTTTACCAGTTTTTCCGCCCTTTTTTCCCGCTCGATACATACATCTATCACCTTCAATCCCTTCATGGGATTTCATCATTGAACTACCGTAATCCACACCAACCTGTTGGATTTGTTGTACATAGTCTCAATGGTCGTCAAACTACCAGTCAATAAGGGTGCTATTAATGTTGATAAATAACGACCTTCTTCCTCCATTGTCGAATTTGGTCATCCCCTGCATCTTAGAGCACCTGCCTCCAGCCAAGTAGGCCTCAAGTTGATAGATGGAGCATCCCTGGATGTTAGGATCGCCTCGTAGAGGAGGGTGGTGCACCCACGGCCACCTCATCAACGACCCTACTCCCTAGACCAATCTTATGTATAAGAGATAAGTTTTTTTATGATTTCTAGGTAGTTTTAGTTCTTAACTATAGTTTTGTGCATTTTATTCTCAATTTGGTTAACTTCTTAGATTAGATTAGGCTAGGATACCCTCGCTGGAGCCATAGAGCTCTAGCAGTGTTTGCATCATATTTTCCAGTGTCTCTGACCACCCTACTACCCTCACTTCCTTTCCCCTTCGCTTCCCTTCACCCAGCCACCTTCCATTCAACCAGGACCTCCTTGATTATGTGAATCGAGTTCTCGCTCCGTCGCTTCTCCAGTGACCCCACCGCCACACTATACATTCTACTCCCTACGACCCAATAAGGTACCATACTTGTCGTTTTTGATCGAGAAATCTTTCTCCATTTGTTGGTGGCCAAGAGGACCCGCGAGGGTCGATTTAGGAGCTCACGTAAGGTACCTGGAGCTTCCAACATTGCCAAGCATCTCGGAATCAAATGTCGGCTCCCAGCCATATTTGAAGCACCAGATCACTACGGAATCTTCAAGGAGCATTATGAGCCTTGGAGGAGAGCAAGAGATCACCAGAAACGCGAGAGGGTGGCGCTTGAAGGATCCTCGGTCGCATGTTCTTCCCTGGTTCTTCAGGGAGAACAGTAGTCATTGGATCTATCCAGTGCCCCAGTTTTGATCATGAGCATCCATTCAAGAGAAACCGTTAATGAAGACCTCGGATCTGATCAGAAGCATCCATTGACGAAGGGGTATCATCGCACTAGCATGCAACACATGGATAAGTGAAGGCGCTTAAATGTCCAATGATGCCTATTTAGGGGTAATTTGTTAAATCCATAGCCCATATTTTTGTATTTATTAAATAGTCCTATAAATAAAATATTGTGTGTAAAATAAATTGGACATTCTGCAACAAGACCCATGTAGTTCTTTTATTTGTGTTTTGGTCCTACCCAACTCAGCTCACGTGTCGTCCCACGTGAGCTAGGCAAATTACATGTATGCCTGTAGTAGTTTTTATAATTGTTATATAGTTTAATAAAATTGAATATAAGTTGTATATTTTTGGTAAAATTGCACTTTAGTCCTTGAATTTTATTTTATTTGCAATTATGCCCCTATCACGACATCTATATTTGTGCTTGTCATTTATTTCTTATAAATAGATAATGTGCTACTAAAAAACCACAAAAATAGGGATAAATGCCTCTTGCCATGAACTTTCATGCCATGAACTTATTTCGCATTTTTAGGCATTTTATTCCTTTATTACAAATCAAAATGAGCCTAATTTGTACTGTCTAGCTTAGAAAATACCAAAAATATAAAAACATCTTGAAAAATTCCATAAATTATATATATTTAATTTATGATATTTTAACTCCAATAATCGCTAAAAATTGAAAAAGAAAAATGCTAAAATTTGAAAAAAAACAAAATCCTTCATAAAAATCTAAAAAATAATTAAAAAATCTAAAAATAGGTTTCTATGCTCTATAATTATCATTATATAAATATATATATATATATATTAAAATTGATTGGAATAATTTTGGACCTTATTTCCTAATTTTAAAATTCAAATCAATTTTAGGTATTCATTAAATCCATGTAGCCTCACTATCAGTCTCCACCATGGTTCCAAAATTGGAGACAAGGCCAGCCACATCAACAGTCTATGTATTTTCCTCATCTTAACCAACAGCAGACTGCATATTATGTACAGTATCGTCCCCCTCCTCCTCCTTATTATCAGAATCAGTATGGTTATCAACAACCTCTGTACTATCAGTCTCGGCGACAGCCAGTCAATGAGCAACCTGAGGCCCCTTCAATCAACCCAGCACTGGACCAACTTGCATTGCTCATGAAGAACATGAATGAACTAACTCAGCGGATCGATGACCTGACCACCACTAAGACTGATTGCAGTACAGGTCGAACCCATCACCAACAACTTTAGATGCAAGGAGCAGGTAGCCAATAGCCCACCCACCCCCAAGATAGGTATGTCCCTTGATTTTTCAAGTTTAACAGATGCCATTCATCTCAGGAGCGGTAGGATATTGCAGTCACCTAGTGATGAATCCATGATTCATTAACTTTCCTATCGCATTTTATCCTAAAACCCTTAACAAATACATGTAAATATCCATTAATTCCTAACTTTTATAAAATATCATTCATGAATAAAAATGCACTTTTAAGCATCAAAAACATGTAAATAAATAAAAGAATAAAAATACATAAAAGAAAAGCAGACAGATTGTAAATATGTATATAAGTACAATATGAATTATAGATATACATATAACTGCAAGGTATATTTATATAACCTAAACCCCGAGACCAGGTCAGCATGAATCGGTCGACAAACTAATAAGTAGGGGGAGATAAGGAAAGAAAACCATAAAAATAAATTAAGACACACTTCATATACTTCTCATTATTTATCAAATAAATACAAAATTTCAATGATTTTAAATTAATTCATATGTATATATTTTTCACCAAACTCTTTTCCTAGTTATTTCTAAAAATGTATATAAAAATGAGTTAAAAATATAATCATGTATATATGCCATGAAATCCAGCTTTTAAATTGTCAAAATCTCAACTTCTGAACGTCATAACTTCTTCCTACGAACTCCAATTTCAATCTACTCACCTTTAAAGATCATAAAATAATATTCTCTAATTAATAGATGTGGTTTCATTGAATTCGGAGTCCGTTTGCAAAAAGTCAATTTTGGGACCAAATGACAACGGGGTTTCTGGGCTACTTATTTTATGTAGACCACGCTATTTATAATTTTATTAATTTTATGATTTCTAATTATTTTCATGATATTGTATTTTCACCCTAATTTATTTAAGAATTTTTGGATCTTATTTATTATTTTAATAAAATTCAAAACCCTAATTTATAGATAAAAATGAAGTGCTTAACTTATACCTGTATTTATTAATATATGTAAACTAAGTTATTAAAATCCCTAAAAATTCACACAACCATTATTTATTATTCTAATAATTAAAATAATTACAAAATTAATATTTAAGTATTTATTTATTAAATTAAAATATCCAAAATCTATTTATCTATACATATTTATTAATATTATATTTATATTTCGAATAATATATATAATATTTATAAAAAGTAATTATTCTATAAATAAGAAATTTTAATTATTTATATTTCTTATTTTTACACTTAATTAAAATTACGTTATTTAATATTTAATAAGCAATTTCCACATCTGGCCAACCAGGTGCTGACACGTGTCAGCACCTGGTGCTTCTTCTCCAAGAAGCCGGTGCTGGAGTCTGTTCCAACTGGCTCTCTTCAACGAATTACTCCGCGTACCTGTTCCAACTGGCTCTCTTCAACGAATTACTCCGCGTACCTTATAACTTCTACAGGCGATCTAATCCCTTGGATCTCATCTCCTAACATCCTAGATACTCGGCTACCATTAGATCTAGCTTGAAGCTCAAGAAATGTCCCTATATATACCCCCAAAGTTGGTGGTTTTCAACTAACTCTCTCATAACCACCTGCAGCTCAGGCATCCAGTGGCCGAGCCCTCTCTTCCTCGCCTCGCTTCGCTCGTCCAAAAGGTGACATCTCCGATTGAAGGTGCCCGCGTGGAAGAAGGAACATCGGGGAGGAGTTCCAAGGCATTCGCTCCGCCTTGCATCGCCGCTTTGCGTGCGTTCAGCTCCGGCAAAGATCGGACGTCGAAGCAACCATCTAAGGTAAATACACCTCTTTGTCACAGATCTATAACTTCATCTTCACGATTTTCTTCCTTGATCAGCGTACCTCCATTAGCTTGATTAAGCTCATCATTAGGATGCTTAATCTTACATCCTAAACGCCCTAGCTTAAAACACTTGAATCTATTTCAAATCAAATCAAAGCACGTCGTCATTCTTGTACCCATTTTTAAATTCACTTCACAAAGTCTGGAAACATCATTTTCAACCTTGCAAAGCTATAATCTTTTGGTTGATTTCTTGCGAATCGAGCAAGTACATTTGTTCTTTGCGGGATTAGTTGCATCTGGAGAAATTTAAAAGCATTTGGAATCTTCATCTTCACGCAAATCGTATTCGAAGAAGGCGCTACAATCAACGTCAATTTTTAGGAGCAGTGGACCATCATCTTCCTCGACCTTTCGTCGTCGCTCCCAGTTGTCTCCGACCGATGTCCACCACGGGCGAGCTCGAGGGTTAGAGGAGCTAACCCTTTGGCCCTGTCGGAGGCCCAAGCTTCATCAAGGTCGACGGCAAAAAGTCGGTGAAGAAACCCCCTTCGTCAGTTGTTCAACTACCTAAAGAACAATTCAAGAACACTCGGAATACAGTTCGTCGACACGTGGCATCAGCGGATGGTGCAGATCACGCCTGATGATCTAATCGTCGCCGTTCAATCCGAACTGGTGGAAGATTTGCATATTAAGTCTCGAAGATTTCCAGAATCGCAACCCGCCTCCAAGTTTTCATGAATTTACATTTAGGTCCATACGCAGGGACCTAAATGTAAACTTTCATATTTTCATTTCAAAACATTCCCTGCCTGAGGACCTTTTTGCAGAACTGTTATATCTTTTCTTGCATTTATACCCCTGATCTGTAGGGGAGTTTTGGAGGTAGATTTGACACTATTTTCCGTAGATTCGTTTAGGGTAGTTACGCAACTACCCCAGCAAGGTTTTCAGTAATTTTTGTATATTTTTTGATGTGTTTTCATCGTGTTTTTGATCCATCGCTAAATGACTCCGTTTTGATTTGATTTTGTGTTGTTCAAGCCCGTTGCTCGCCCACTTTACCTACTATATAATATCATCTATATTTCACCTATATTCCACCTATTATATTGTAGGTAAATTATTTGAAAATATCACTTTGAAAAAAATAAATAAATATGGGAGAAATATAAAATCAAATAAACATTTAAAAATCAAAATTCCATAAAAAAAATATTGTGTTTCTTCGATCGCTTTAAGAAGAGATAAAATAATCACAAGAATATATTTTCAATAAAAAATCAAGATACCCTATTCTTCCTCCTTGAGTTCAACACAAGCACACTTACCTAGTTAAATAAATAGTGTAGGTTTTTAAAACCAATTTTTTTGTTTGATCAACTAGGATCTCTTTACAGTTTTCTACACCGACAACCCAAACACTAAAAACCGCAATCTGATCCTTAGTCGCATAAAATGGCACCGTTGCCAGGGACCTAAATGTAAATTCTGGAAAACTTCGACCATCCACCGTCATTCAAACATCTTCACAATCTTGGGATGACTCTCTTCCCAAGCTGGTCCCATCTGATCTCGAGGAGAGTCAGACCCAGACTCCCTCGCCTCCCAGCCAGACTATTGAGGCAGACCCTTGTCTCAATACATCATCGAGATCTCCAGCCAAGTTTTCGCTGAGTTCTTACGAGAGCTTTTCTTTTCCAGAAGATTTGAAGCAGATGGCTCACAGCAAAGGACCAGGACCAGATGAGAGGCCACCAGCTGAGGAGCATCATTATGGAAGACCAGATCCAGCTGCAGATGTTACGACAAGGATTCTCAACATGCTTCAACAAATGAACATTCAGATTCGAGAACAGTTTAGAACTCAGAACGAGTTGCAGGCTGAGATAACCGCACTGCGAGCAGGGGCTGGGAACCATTTACCGCCTGTAGTAGTTCCCGCTACTTTACGGGAAGAGTATGACCCGGGCGCGAGAACACTCCATCATTGGATTCGGCTACCGCCGAATCAAGGGCCATACGAATTGAGGTCGTCCTTCATCTTACTGCTTCCCAAGTTCTACGGGAATGCTACATAGGAGCTGTTTACCTTTCTGCAACAATTCGAGATGATCTGTGGTACGGCTAGTTATCCAGGAGTTACGCAGGAGGCTGTCCGCCTCAAAGCCTTTCCCTTCGCCCTAGCCGATAAGGCACTTTATTGGTTGAGTCACCTGGGAAGGGAAATTTCTACATGAGATGATCTAAAGTCCACATTCCTGCGTAAATATTTTCCTTTAGGGAGGACGAACATGATGAGGAGTCAGTTCTCCAATTTTACGCAGCATCCGCATGAGTCTTTCCATGAGGCATGGGATAGATTCAAAGATCTTACGGAGAGATGCCCACATCATGAGATACCGATGAAGGTGCTAGTTCAGAATTATTTCGGAGGACTCCAGCCGGACATCCAGGGGCTAGTGAGTGCTGCATGTGGCAACAACTATTTGAACAAGGATGTCGAGTCAGTCTGGGCCATCTTCGAAGGGATGGCTGAGAACTTGAGAGTCGTCGACTCTACTCGGGCATTTCATAAAGCCCCTCAGCCACCACATCACCAAGAGCATCACAAGGTGGCTAATATCTCAGAATCTGAATCTAACACCAACATGGACTTTATTAGCGAGAAGTTAACGTTGGTGGATGTGATTCAGAAGCAAGTTCAGGACTTACAACCACAACAAGAGTTGGAGAAACTCTAATCTCTACCTCAGCGGCTGAGTGATCTTTCGAAGAAGGTTTCCGATCTTCAACTCCAGTACCAGCAGAGCCAATCTTCTTCGACCTCATAACCTACACAGAGGATCTTACCCGCTCCACCCACCCGTCAGATTCACTACGTACAGAGCGAGCCAGAGACTCCGCAGATTGATTGGCATAAGGATCAGTCTCATGCCAATACCGGTCAGATCACCAGTGCTGCAAATATGGAGGTTGAGACGCAAGCCACTCTCAAGATTAAGGGGATTTGGTATACGTCGATCCAGCAACCGAGTATACCGCATCAGCAGCAGCAGTACAGCCAACCGTAGCATGGACATCCACATTTTCAACACCGGCAGAACTTCACGCAGTAGCAGTCTCACCAGCATGCTTATCAGATACCACATTTATATCAGTATCCTGCAAACCATTCAAAGACATATCCTGATCAGCAGTCGCAGCAATCTTCCTCCACACCGTAGAGATTCTCCCAGCCTTCCACCTCTCAACAATACACGCCAAGGCAAGAGAGAGGATCAAGCCAGGGCCACCACACCGAATCTAAAATGAATGCACAGGCCCGGGCATTGAATCAAATCATGGATATGATGAGTACGCTCCAGATTGCACACAAGATAGAGATGGAGCAGGTTAATCGTTGTCTGGATGAGTTAACCGCGCCGAAGACCACTCTCCCAGCCCAGCCTCAGATGAACCCGAACAACAAGATGAGGCATCCAGATCAGGTAGACAACACTACAGGTACGATCTCATTTCCTGAATTTTTATCTAACTTCATTCATCTCAGGAGCGGTAGATCACCACGAGCACCTGCTGGTGTAGAGGAGCGGGCACTTGATGAGGAGCAGGAGCAAATCCATGAGCAGCCACATTCTGATGCTGAGGAGGAGAACCAGCACATTGATGAATCTCCATTTCATCACCTTTATTCTATCATTTTGGCCTTGAAAACCCTAGCTAATGCATGTAAATAACATTAATTTGTCTATAATAGCATTCATTATTCATTGCATTTATTGTACATAAAATAAGGTTTTTAATGCCAAAATTATAGAATAAAAAGAATAAAAGAAAAAGAAATAAAATATTGCAAATATTTTATGACCCTGACCCCAAGACCAAGTCCAGAATGGAATTGGTCGACACGTAATAAAGTAGGGGGAGATAAGGGCCGTAAATACAATACATATTTCATTTATTCATTCTTGATTTATGCATTTTTGGCACCTATATTGTATCTAATTATTTATTCATCAAATAAAGAAACTTTGTACATAAAAGTTGTAGATAATAATGTAAATAAAAATACAAAATTGAGTTTGTACAAAAATGATACACAGTGTACATTTGATACCCAGAATAAAAAGCTAGAAACCAAACTTCACAGACCCATATCTTCCAAATAAAAACTCAAAATCTATCAAAATCACTCTAATTGTATATAACTTTTCATGAGCTATTTAATGGTGGCGGTTTTATATATTTTGGAGTTACTGTGCAAAAGATAGGTTTTAGGCCCCTATTGTACATAATACCTATTAAAATTTTCAATTTATTCATCACTTATTATTTTTACAAATTCATATTTTCATAATTTTGTAAAAATTATCTATAATCTATGTGTACATCAAAATCAAAAATTAAACTAACAAGAAAATGAAAAATAAAACAAAGTTATACAAAAACATAGATGAAATACCTATATGTATATAAATAAAAGGAATAATATTCTTTAATAATTTTCTTCTTTCATATTTTTTGGATATTGTCAATATCATTTATATTCTATTAAAAATACAAAACTAAAATAAAACCTATTAAAATACATTAAAATAAAAAGGAAGTATACAAAACATAGGCAAAATACCTAGACCTATACCTATACAGTTCATACACCTTTTTATTTTTTAAATATGGAAGTAAACTCATAAAAATCAAATAAAAATATATTTATACTCACAAACATAAGTTATAAATATATAAAATAAGAAAACAAAATAATTAAATAAAATATACAAAATAAACAAAATACACAAAACATAGGTCAATATACCTATAAATACACTAATAAAAATTAATTACTAATAAATAAAGCCAAAAAATTAAATAAAAATCATATTAAAATACTACGTAAAATAATAAACATTTTTTATTTTACACTCAAAAAATAATAAAGTCATTTACTAATTTAAATAAATTATTCTTTAATATTACATCATGTTTTGTCTTCTAGCGGCCTGCGTGGACCAATCGCAGGCCGCCAAGGGTTGACCGCGAGTCAACTCCTCAGAATCTAGCCTTAAGCCTCTGACAGATCACGAGAGCTCCGTTTCTCCAAATTTTCACATAATTTGTATAGATCGAGAACGATAAGACTCTTCAGTAAGATTATTCCTTGTACATCATAGATACACGCCCGACCCCATGATTTTTTGTACATGGCGTCGATTCGATCCAAAATGGCGACCAATAAGGGTGCTCGAATACGTGTATAAATAAACACCTCTATCCTCCTTGAATTCTTACATCATCTTTTGCCGTCGTCCACCCTTGCCTTCAGCCTAGATAGGTCCCTTGTGACAGGAGGAACCCTATGGAGGCGCAAATCGGTCGGAGGAAGCAGGGGTGCACCCACGGAGGAGCTCCGGCGGAGCCCTGCTCCCTGGAGTTTCACCTGGTATAAGAGCTATTTTATCTAGTTTAATTGCTTAGTTTTCTCTTCTAGAGTGTAATCCAGTAGTTAGTTTAGTTATTAGGACCGTATGTGCTCGATTAGAACTAGATCGAAGTTCGCCGGAGCCCCGCTCCGGCAAACCCATCCAAGTTGATTTACTGATACCCCAACCTCCTGCTCATCATCATTTCGACCCCCCTACGCATTCTCCATCTCACGAACACCCCTGATCAACCAGAGCGATTCTTGCTCTGCGAATCGAGGTCCTACTCCTCCGCTTCGTTGGACCTCGCCATCCACGTCACTTTTTGACCTCTGAATCCTCAACTCCTGGTCGAGGGAAACCCCCTCAAGCCACTCTTTCTTTTGGTGTAGGTCACAGGCTAAAACGAGTCCTTTAGGACTCAAATCTATCGACTGCAAGGTTCCCAGGTCCTCTTTTCTTCTCCGAGCTCGTTGGACCGATTCACGGGGTCCTGGGCTTTCTTGTGTACCCCAAAAGTGGCGGAGGACCTTTCCGAACATGTGGAGCCCATTCCCATCGTCGAAGACCGTTTGGTGAAGGAGGAATCAAAGATCGAGGGCAGGGAACCTCTGTGTTCTTCCATGTTCTTCGTGGACAGCAGCAGCCGTCAGATCAGGAAGGCATCCCAGGTTGAGCCTCAGTCGTTGGATGTCGAGCATCAGAGCCGTCAGATCAGCAAGGCTGGTCTAATCTCCACCCTCCATCGGCGAAACGTCATCGGACGCGGAGGAGGCGACGCGCGGCAAGTAAATCAGATCCAGTCGTCCATCTGCGCCTTGTTGGGGGTAATTTGCAAATCTACACCCCCATTTTTTGTATTTTATTATGTAATCATGTAAATTAAATGTCATGAGTAAATAAAATAGGGAATTTTGTCTTAGGACCCATGTATTTCTTTTTATTACTAATTGGTCCCTCCCCGCCTCATGTATAGTCCCACGTGAGGCGTGTGAAATTTGCATGAAACCCCTGGCAGTTTTTGTAATTGTAAAATAGCTTCATTTTTTTAAATAAATGTTGTTTCATGAAGGCAATATTGCAACTGAGTCCATGTATGTTTTTTATTGCATTTTTGCCCCTGTCAGGCTGTGTTATTTTATGTGTTTTATGTATTTATTAAAAATACCTAGCTTGCTCCTAAAAATCCACAAATATTAGGATAAATGCGTTGTGCTCGTAGATCCACGTTGTACCTTTATTCGGCCATTTTGTGCATTTTATGCATTTATTAAAATTGAAATAGGAGCCCTTTTGCCCCTGTTTGCATTATAAAACCCTAAAAAATATAAAAACTTCTTGAAAAATTCCAAAAATATATATTTTGTGTCTTATAGTGTTTGATCTTCTATCAAAAAATCACTAAAAAATATAAAACAAAACTCCTAAAAATTAGACAACTCTAAAAACCTTCATAAAAATATTAAAAATCCCAGAAAATCATCAAAATGCAATGTTTGTTTCTGAATTTTTTGTCTTTTATTATCTTTCTTTTAAAATTAATTTGATGGATTTTTGACTCTGTTTGATATTTTTCATCCTCATTTTAATTTCGGCTAGCCATTTGTTTCACTGTTTACTCGTATTTTTAATTTTAAAAACACCAAAAAATAGGACAATCTAGAAAAATCCCAAAAACATTAGAAAAATATATAAATCACAAAAATATGTTAATTACTGTATTTTGAATATTTTTCCCTATTTCCATCTCTCTCTTATATCTCTTTTATTACATATTCTTTGTAGTTTTCTACCTTATTTCAAAAAGAAAATATAAAAACATAAAATATAAAACAAAAAAATTAAAACTAAAAATCAAATAAAAATTATAAAACCAAAAATCAAATAAAAAATTAATTAAAAATCCACAAAAAGACTTATGTGCATACACGACTAGCTTGTATATAAATAATTGTATGCTACTGTTTTTGCTCTCTGTGGTTCGGTCTCTACATACTTACGCACTATGCATCATTATGGTAGAGTTATAATAAATTTTCATTCACATTTTTGGGACTTAATTGCTTTATTCTGATTGTGGGTTAATTGCTGCTTAATTGGGGTTTCGTGAGCTGTCACCTCAACGACTTTGTCTCGCCTAGTGTGACATGTATTTTGACCCTCGCAAAATCCTAGTTATCAGATGGCGTCGTTGCTGGGGAGCAATGAGCGTAGCTTACATTAGTTTGTCATGTTGTAAATATTTGCATGATCTTTTGCTAACCTTCATGAATTGCTTGTAAATATTCATTGCCTTATATTCTGAGATTATTTGTGCTAATACCCCTTTTATTGCAACTTTGATGCGAGGGTCCGCCATGCGAGGACGGTCTTCTAGGAAGCCAGTGCAGCCATGCATGAAGGACGGTAACGCCTGTTTGACCAGCTAGAGAAAGCACCAAGGAAGCAAGAAGAAGGCTTAGCTAGTTAAAAAATGTATTTTTTTTTGAGAGAGAGAGAGAGAGAGACAATTTTGGCATGTAATAACTTGGACTCTACTCTTCACAACGAGGTCCAGTTTCCAGGTGTCTGTTCACCTTGGGGCCTCGTCGCTGCTTTTCGCATTTTCATCGCCTTTTTATATTTGTTTCTCGAGGTTTTGAGTTTTCCGCCTTATTTTACTTTGTTTTATGTGCATGCAGCCCCTAGACTTAAGTTGCTTGACTCGGTAGCTAGGTCCACACACCCTAATAAGAATGCCTGCTCCAATAGTCTCTTACGTATGGATTTAGTCAAACTTTATTGGTTCTTCACAATTAATAGAAGCTAATGTTTAGGGAAATTTTGTCGCTTGCACACCGGCACGTAGTTAGGTTTAAAAATTCTGTCTTACATACCGCATGGAGAGAGATGGGATGCATTGTTAGTCCTCTAACTCAGCATGCATCATTCGGCTCAATGGTGAGATCTCCATCATTGAACCAACTTGCACGGCTTTTCCACTATCTCTGTCTGATTTTGAGCACCTAGGACATAAATGAGAATCTACAAAAATGTTAGGCGCTGGTATGAAAACAGACTCAAAAAAAGTGAAAACCCAAAAAAAACTAAAACAAGGGGATTGCTAAATAAACTTTGACCTTAATTAAAATTTATAACGGACTATCATTGTACCGGGTTCATAAAGCCCTCATTGTTTTCAGGTACCTTCGGAGGGGGTCCAAAATCCCACTCCCATGAGCGAGGCACGTCCCATAAGCAACAGAGCCCAAATTCCAGTCTATAACTGCCTTGTGTATCGCTTGGATTTCCAAAGTATTGGTGCTTCTATCGTACGTGACCGAGTAGGGCCTTGTCAACAATGGTGTTCCTGCCTTGTGTGGAACATCGACATGGTCTGAGGTACTGAGCATAGGTCAAGACTTCACGGGGGTGTCTGTCTCATCGGTTTGTGTCCGAGTAGGTTCTTGCACGCTCACGGGTGATTCCAATCCGAGCGAGAAGCGAAGTATTGGTTTCGCCTATCGGCTTCCTCTCTCTATTTCTTTGGTTGAGTAGGGATCCAGGAAGGGTTACAAGGATCTCAAAAGGTACAGACTACAGGTTACAAAGGATGACGACAAGTACGAGATTCTTTTCTGGCAGTACTCTCTCCTATAGGGGTAGCGTGCTAAGGACTTGTTATAAGATATGCCTGAAATAACAACTCTAAAACTGAAAAGATAATAAATAGCCGAACCTTCACGGCTCCACATGGCGTGAGTTAGTGAACCCAATTTTGTATTGTGTTTGAATGGATCTAGATTAAGGTTCAAAGATCAAGTCCCGCGCCTTTGCGCAAGTTTTGTTGTATCATTCTCCTTTGACCCCCGCTCAGTCGAGCCTTTCTACTGCTTTCCACTCCTTTTCATTCCTCATTGACCATCGTATCCTTCCTCCAAAATACAATCCTCCATGTGCTTTATGAAGTGGATCTATGGATGGTTTCCGTCGGGATCCCACCGATACCCCCATCGATTCCATAGACTCAACTTCGCCAATAAATTCGAGGTGATTCCCGAGAACCCGACCCGGACTTTGGGGATTGATCTCTAGACTCCCTCTTCTACCTTTCTTTGACCACCCAATAAATCGGGATCACTTTTGTCCTACTCTCGCCGTTATTAATGGAAGTCGATCACAGTCCATATCTTTTTCCATTCATAACATTCTGTGATTGACCTTGATCCCAGACCCATCATTACAGCTGAATAAGATTGCAAGGGGACTGATTAGGATTCTCTCATTCTGTAGATAGAAGACAGACCAAGCCCTGGATCCTAATCCAGAATGCATTTCGTCAGACTCAGACCCTGACATGGCTTCTCAAGGAAAGGGCAAGGGTCAGTAGCCACCCCAGCCTGAGCAAGGAGAGATGCCTGATCAGAATCAAGTGAATGCATAGTTATTGGCATCTATCTAAGCTATCCAGCAGCAACTGACAGAGAAGGCCCTAGCACAGACTGCATTCCAGGATATGCTCAATGATGTGATGAACAGGAAAAGAGGAGGAGGATGACGAGGAGTTGATAACCCATTGGATGACGATGAAGAGGAGCCTGAACCTAGGAGGCCGAAACCTACACTGAAGAAGACCTATAATCCTGGAGACAGCCAGATGATCGAGTGGATCCTCATTCCACCGGTGCATGCTCACTTTGAGCTAAAGCCCCAATTCCTCGCTCTTCTTCCATCTTTCCATGGAAACACCAGTGAAGAGCCATACATCCACCTGCAGAAGTTCTGACACTTCTGTCGTACTACTCACTACCCCAATGTTCCTCTGGACATTGTCAAAATGATGGCATTCCCCTTCAGCCTGCAAGACAAAGCCCTTTATTGGGTCAATTATCTAGGGAAGGTTGTAACAACCTGGGAGGAACATAAGTCAGCTTTCCTGCACAAGTTTTACCCTCTCGGTCGGCTCAACCAGATGCGAGCACGAATCAGCAACTTCTCCCAAGGAACCCATGAATCTATCCATGAAGCGTGGGAGAGGTTTACAGATCTGCAGGAGAAATGCCCTCATCACGAGATTCCGAAGACCAACCTGGTCCAACATTTCTTTGGGGGCCTGAACATCGAAAGCCAAAGGCTCGTTGACGCAGCATTTGGGAGCTCACATTTCAATAAGGAGGAAGATGTAGTCTGGCAAATATTCGAAGAAATGGCCGAAGGAGAGGCCACCCTCTCTTCATCAAAAGCATACCAAAAGCAACCCTAGATCCTCCAGAAACAAGTACACATGGCAGCTTCCCACGGGGCGGAGAGAGATGAGAGCTCCAACCTCAGCATCATCGGGGGCCATCTCTCGAAGGTTGATATCATCGGGAAACGATCACAGGACTTAGAAAAACTCACCGTGATCAAAAAGAGGACTCAAAACCTTGACAAACTGGATCAGATCACCAAGCACTTGGAATTGCAGGTGGGCACCATCAACTCTGTCCAGTAGGCAGCACCATCAGAAGCTCCAGCTGAGAAAAAGGATGATCTACCACCTCCACATCAGCCTCAACCGAGCCAGCAGCCACCAGCAGTCCAGCACGTGTACTACGTGCAGGTGCCCGACCAGGGCCAACCGCAGCAACAGATGGTTGTGTACCAACTAGATTTTGTAACAGGACTGATCCAGTCTTCCCATCACCACCCCTGATTCAAGAATTCAACGGGGTTTGGAGCAATGAAGCACATCCGATCCGTCCCATGGGACAACCTCAGGGTCAGCTACTAGCCAACCGGCAATACCACCAACCTCAGGGTGGCCGATTTGGGCAGTCCTCACAGCCGTTGTGATGAATCTCGAATTCCTCACTCTAAATCCTATTTATTAAACTCAAAATCCCCTAAAATCAACAATATTTCGGAATCTATTCTGCATAATTAGCATTAGTGCATGATTTCATAAGAATTGCATTTTAACACAAATTTCTGCACAAAATAAGAAGACAAAAATCCAAGCCAAAAGTGACCTGTAAATAGCCTAATTTCCCAGATTTTTAACTCATTCATGCTAACTCCGAATTACCCAAAACCACTTCCACTGTGTACATATCACTAATAATAATAAAGGAAAAATACAAAAAAAATAACTAACCCAAATAAGTGGACCAAAAACCCAAACCCTAGTTTCAGGATTTCCGGACTAAAAACCTCATATCTTCCTCATACAGTGTCCAATTTAATCCTACTCACTTTTGAACTAATGTACATTCAATTACCTACGAAACAAGACCAAGTTCAAGTGAATCGGAGCTCATATGTGAAAGTTGTGTTTCAGGCCCCTTTTGTATATTGTATATTTTAGCGGTTTTTGACCTAATATTTTATGTACATATTTTATTGATTAATAAAAATACAAAAAAAATAGATTAATGTGTAATTATTTATCTCTGATTTATCATATTTTTTTCCGGATTTTTATCTATTTTAAAAAATGACATAAAAATTATAAAAGACAAAAATCAATGTATTCTATGTACATGGGATACCCCAAAAATACCACTTTGTGCAAATGATCGATTTTGGTTTTGATGTCTTCATAAAAGTTGTAGATCTCATCGAGATGAGCAATTTTCTTGAAGAAACATTTTTTATCCGAGGTCATTTACTATTTTTTTATCGACTTTATAAGGTATTTATATTACGATTTTTTGTGGTGCTAACACGTGGCAGCACCTGATGCTGCCACGTGTCAGCCATTTTCAGCCCTATTATAAATTTGTTTTATAAAAAAATAATTAAAATAAAATAAAATGAAATGAAATGGGTGCACGTGCATCGCACGTGCCTCCGCCTCTCCCACTCCTTGCTGCCATATGGCAAGATTCCAACCGTCCGATCATCTCCGATCGGACGGTGCCTGTACTTCTCCTACCTCCCGACTTCCCCCATGCGGCCGCCGCCCGCGATTTTCACCGCCGCTCCAATTTCTCCGCCCCAAAATCTCCCCCACCGTATCTCCATCTCCGATCCTCCCCTCACCACGAATCTCGCGTTGCTCCGATCACCACTGATCTCGTCCTCGTCAAATCAATTCCCGGCTGACCTTCCATCCCCGACGAACACCCATCTCATATTTAAACAAACCACTGCCAGAGGAACCCCCATCCACCGATAGCACAAAGACCTGCTCCGCCAACCGCCATCGACTACGCCTCGCCCAGGAGCTTTGCGCCACCACCTCCTCTGCTCCTCGCCATCGTCGACGACTTCAACGCCACCAACGTCGCCTTCTTCGTCCACCTGAGCTCCACCGCTCGGCCGCCATCAACCGCAGGAGCACGGCCGGAGCTCCGCCTTCAGTCATCACATCAGTTGCTGCTCCACCGCTCGGTCGAGCGCCCCAGGCCCAAGACCCCCGTCGCGCGCTGCGCGCGTGAGGGCGAGGGGACGTCAGCCTTACGTCACCCCCAAAGTCACGTGCTCTGCACATGACCAAGGGTCAAATTGCGAAGACCCCCCAAAGGTTCCACTTTTTGCAGATTAGCCCCTGCCTCCAGAGGGCACGTGCCCCCTCTGGAAATTTTGCAAAGACACCCCTTGGGTATCGGTAATTACAACTAGGTCCCCTCTGCTTTTTTATTTATTTTATTTATATTTAAATATTGCATTTCTACCCCTGTATTTCCCCATTAAGTTTGGACCTCTATTTGACATATTTTATTTATCCAAAAATAGCATGATGTTTGTTAATTTATTCTCTACATTTTGACATATTGTGGACATTTTTGTGATTGATTGTTAATTAATAATTAATTATTTTGCAGAAACTTGTATATTTTGCCCATTTCTTCCTCTGAAATTCATAGTTGATTAATCGTTGCTCTAAAAATCCCTGAAAAATCACATATTGTAGAGTTAATCGTGCTTGACATTGTGCCCAAAAAGAATTGCATTTGCATACATAGTTCTCCCTATAAAAGTCATTCCGCATATCTCAGTGTTTATATTTTAATAGTTATTAAATCTCACATTTTCGAGGTTTAGGATTTTTCTGAGATCAAATTCCTAATAGATCTAGATAATTTTGATCTTTGAAAATAAGTAGATTTAGTATTTATTATAATTAAATATTGGAATTCTTTTCGTTTTCATTTCAAAATTCATAAAAAATTCATATTGTGTCCAAAAATTCCAAAAAACATTCATTTTGTCATAATTATCATCTTGGCCACGTTTCAAATTTTTCGAACATCGTTTGAACGTAATTTTCATTTTAGTCCTAAAATAGGCCAAAATTGCATATTGCACCCTTTATTGAATTAAAAATACCAAAAAGAATATCGCTCAAAAACCGCGCATGAATTTTGATAGACATAAATCTAGGTTGTTCCTTTGCCTCCTTGTGATCGACCTTGGGACTTGCCCAAGTAAAATAAACATAAAACCGCATTAATAAAATTGAAGAACATTTTGTGCGGTTATTTTTTTGACCGATTCCGATTGCCGCCTACAACACACAAACAAATAAAAACAACTTTTTAACTCGACATTTCCGGATTCGTCAGATGGTGCCGTTGTCGGGGACCTATTTGTAATTACTAAGCCACGTCGGATCCGTCAGATCCCGTCGACCATCACCTTTGCCTCCGAACGACCGTCGCACGACACGCAAACATCTTTTATTTTGGATCCATCAGATCTCGTCGACCATCCCCTCCGCCTCCGAGCCACGTCAACGATGTGTCGCCCCTCGGCCCTATCGCCTCCAAGGCCGGGCATCTTCAGCCACTTCCGCCAACCAACAGGGGGCGTCCACCGACCCTCCGCCGCTAGATGGAGTCGTTGCTGGGGAGGCAAACAGTTTAGATTTTTGTCTTGAAAATTTTCGTTCGATTTTCCACATTCGGTAGTCTGACCCCCAAATGTTTCATTGTAAATTCCATTTATTTTCAGCATTCATTTTTTCTTGTCTATTGTATTATTTTTGAGTCACTCTCTTACACTATCTCTCTTATTTTTCTTGCAAGGTACCTGATGTACGTGGAGCGGTTTCTCAAGAAATTGACACAACTTCACCGACTACCGCAAAAGCCGCAATTAATTTAAGATCGAGTCGAGTCGTGAGAGAGCGTAGAGTCTAGGATTTTAATTCTGCAAATTTTAATTTCTGCAATTAATTGTACATTTACAGCGGTGTCCATTTGGACTCTCGCGTATGTAAAAAGACCTCTAACTTTTTGTTTAGTGTGTCGTGGCCTGTTTCACTCTCCGGTGAGGGTGGGGCCTGACTTGAGTGGCGATTAGGTTAGACCTGCACATACGGCTCTCAGAGCATTTTAATTTTTGATTGTGCTCGTAGGATCTTAAGCCACACTTCACATTAACTGAGACGCACATAGATCGTTCAATTTAGCCAAAATTCAACTCAATTCTTTCCCGCTAATAGAACTTTCTGCTTAGGTGCGGTTTTTCATCGTCTTGCATTTCATATAGAATAATTTTTAATTTTTGTCTAGCATCCCACATGGAGATTACGAGGATTCACTGTAAGTTTTCTAACTGAGCATACATCATCGATTTTTGCGTGCATCAGCTTTTCTCGAATTTCTCCATCTTGTTCTGTCACATAATTTTAAAAGGAAATTGGGACTGGAGGGTAGACGTACATTTCTGCTCACTTAAATTTTTCAGTGATCACATAAATAAAATTAGGACTGCTAAATATAGCCGATTCTAAATTAACCCATAAAATCAAAAAATTTTACGGGAGAGTAACCCTGACCTTGGATTCTATTATTTTTTTAGAGTGAGTGAGAGACGACACTTAAGTTTAGAACCAAACTCCGATAATTTCATCCAGACTACTGATTTTAAAAATGATTAGCTACTTCTCAGTGAGGAATACGGGTATCCGGTCATCGGTCCGGACTTCCTTAGCAGACTGGGTGGTTTAAAGGACATCGCGTAAGGCTCCGTCCTTAAGTAACACGGGTAGCCGTTTTACGGTCCGTACGAACACCTATACTGGCTGAAAGTGGATGCAACTAGTGTACAAACTTGGGACAGTCTGTAAGAAAATTTCGGCACCTAACAGCTCGCTAAATTTTTGCCAAGATTGATTTATTACCAACTAAAATTGAAAAGATAATAGCCGAACTCTTACGGCTTCATTGTGTGAGTTGGTGAACCCGGGGTTTGATTTGTGTTTGTATTGATGTGTATAAATCAAAAGCCGCATATTTGATAAAAACACCCTGTAAAAATCATTTTGCATATTTCAGTGTTTAATTTCTAATAGTTATTAGATCTCACATTTTCGAGGTTTAGGATTTTTTTGAGATCAATCACCTAGTGATAGATCTTAGATAATTTTAGTCCTTGAATATAAGTAGGTTTAGTATTTATTATAATTAAATATTGGAATTCATTTTGTTTTCATTTAAAAATTCATAAAAAATTCATATTGCATCCAAAAATTCCAAAAACATTACAGTTTATTCATTTTGTCATAATTATCATCTGGGCTAAGTTTCATATTTTTCGGACATCGTTTGAATGTAATTTTCATTTTAGTCCCTAAAATAGGTCAAAATTGCATATTGCACCCTTTATTGCATTAAAAATTCCAAAAAGAAGACCACCTCGAAAACTGCGCATGAATTTTGATAGACATAAATCTAGGTTGTTCCTTTGCCTCCTTGTGATCGACCTTGGGTCTTGACCAAGTAAAATAAACATAAAACCGCATTAATAAAATTGAAGAACATTTTGTGCGGTTATTTTCTTGACTGATTCTGATTGTCGCCTACAACGCACGAACAAATAAAAACAACTTCTTAACTCGGCATTTCCGGATTCGTCACATTGCCACAGTATCATCAGCCTCCCTCATATGCACATCAATGGAGGCAGAATCAACATTATCAGCAGCCGCAGTACCGCCAGCCATAGCCTTTCCATCAGTATGTGGTCGCTCCACCTCAGCAATACCAACAGTATCCCCCTTCCTCTTACCAACAGTTTCAGCTTCTTGCACAACACCAACAACAGTCTCAGCACCAACACATGCAGCAGCAGCGTGATCTGCACGTTGAATCTACTGAGGGAAATCCTGTGAACCCGATCATGGATTGCTTGGCCCAACTCATCAAAGGGCTAGCAGATATGACCAAGAGGCTCAATGATCTGACCGCGAACAAGACCACTATACTAGCTCAGGTCGAGGCCAACCCCAATAGCTTTAAAAAGAAAGAGCAGGTAGAATGTGATGTCCTGTCTACGTCTGCAGAGTTAGAAAATGATAATATTGTTTGTTTTAATGTTGTCACTCTCAGGAGCGGTAGGACCTTGCCTCCTTCTGCTGGCAAGAATGGGGAGAATAAAAGACCAAGTGAATCCTCATCTTCTGCATCAGTCGTGCCAGCTACAGGGACAGGTGAGGAAGAAGAAGAAGGAGGAGCGATTCCAGCCATCATGCAACACCCACATCATCAACAAAAACCACAAAAAATCAGCAAAACAAAAAGAACAAAAAGAATTTCGCAGTCAAAGCAAAGCCGCGCCAGCCTCGGAGGAGCAGCTAGTCGCAGCCGATCCCTCGCCAGCCGACGAAGCAGATGCCCTACTTTTTGCTTGCCCATCAGCACCATTATCTCGAGACCCAGCTTGTACTCCTTTTTGTAGTCCGGGTGTACAACAATTTGTGGGTGATAGTTCTGATGTATATAAAAACTCTACTCTGCCTCTCAGTGATGTAAATATTCCTTTTCCTAATGTAATAGAAAAATCCAAAAAAATGCAAAAAGAAAAGTACATTGTCTGATCCTGGAGTTGTGGAAATAACATATAACTTAACCGTTGAGATTCCGTTACTGAAGTCCATGGAATATATGCCAACTGTGAAGAAAGAGGCATGTACCAACAAGCGTCGACCAGTACGCAAGAACCGACCCAATCAGGTTGAGAAGCACGTTCTCACCACGGCCACTGTCGCAGCCATCAACAACCTCCCACAGAAAAAGAAGGATAATGGAGCACCTCTTATCAGTTGTGAGATTTTTGATCAGGTCTTTGAGCGCACTCTCCTTGACAGCGGGTTGATAAAATGCGAATTCGGTCCTTTAATATCGTGGAATTAGCACTGAATATGTCATTGCAATCGGGCCGAATTGGTCTATGAAAGACCATCTAATTGATATGTCAATAAGAATAATATGGTCGTATTTTTTTTACTTGGCAAGAAACCAAGGCCGAACTCAGGGACACGAGCATTTCTCGGATTATCTAGATTTCTACTTATTAATTAAGTGATGAGTTAAAGAACATAGGTCAAACTATGCTAGAGGACTAAGACTTGACAATGCAACCAACTAATATAAAACATGCATTTTTTATTTTATTCATGCAAGTAAATATGATGAAATTCAATGCACAAATTAATATGCCCTAGTTCAGAATGATGAGCAAATTTAACATGAGTCAATTTCAGGTTTAATTAAGATGATCGACTTGATTGAAAAGTTGAACAAGGCATAAGAGATACATGGCTAACAAAATACTACATCAAACATCATGTGTTCAAAATAATAAATTAAGTATGCCACTAAAAAGTACATCAAGCAAGATTTGAAATGAGACTGAAATCAACTGAAGCGGAAACACGATGCTCAAGATATGCAACAATGAAGACAAGGGCATAAACGCAAGAAAACAATAAAATATAACTACAAACAGGTCCCTGGGAGGGAATAAATGCAATAAAAATAAAGTGTGAGGCCTTCCCTATAAAAATCCCACACGTACGGGGGTGTATTTGCAATTATTAAAACCCACAAGGGCCAAGGTGAAAATAACCCCATGCACGCGTGGTTGGCACGTGTAGTCAGGACCTGTCTGCAAATTGGAAGCACCTGAGGAACCTCTGTGAAAATTTCCCAGAAAGCATGTGCAAGGCACGCACTATTCCAGGCTCGGGGCTCATTGAGGCTCGGAAGAGCTTCGATGCAGCTTCGGCTAGGCTTGGGACGTGGCTCTGGTTCGATGCAGGTTCGGCATAGGCTCGGGAGCTATAATCCTGGAGGGTCGAAGACGAAGGCTCGGGGCAGCTCTGGCATCGACACGTGGCCGCTCGTAGGCCATCCGATCATGGAGATCGGATGGCTGCTGAATGCTCCTGGAGAGAAGACGTGGTTGCTTCCTTGTCGTTGGATGAGCGCCTGAGCAAGCATCCAACGGCACCTGTGACTTCTTCCTCGGCTGCAGTAGGCGACGGGATCAGAGCTCCGGCGATGAAGCTCCTCCTCTGCCGCTTGCTCTTGGACAAAGTGGACCTCCCCAGAGATCCCTCAAGGTACGTCAAGATAGTTGGAGGTTCGAGGAAGACGCCGAGCCGCGTGGCATAGACCATCGGAGCTTGGATCATGATGGCAACATCGACGAAGTGAGCTCCGGTGGTGCTCCGACCGTTGTGCTGATCATATTCTTATTGTCTGAGACTAAGCATGAAATATAGCATGCAAATCTAGAAACCTAGGGGAATGTGGATGATGAAGTCTAAGACCCTGATGACTAAGGCTGGTTAACTCAAAATCTCAAGACCTCATAAACCGAGTTTCCTTGAACATTTCAGATCATGGGTGGAAGTGTAAAAGTAGAGGATTAATCCAATTTCTTCATTCAAAAACACAATTTTTTTGAAGCTTCAAGAGATATTAAGATTGCCTAATCTCAATTAAGTAGATGCATCTGCATTCAGCCAGTATGGATGTAAGTACATGCCAGAGCCCGTTGCTTGAGGACGGGGCCTTACGCGATGTCCTCTAAACCATCCAATCTGCTAAGGGTGAACCCTCACTGAATGCAGCTACTTTATTGGATTTAGTAGTTACTAATGACTCTTAAAGGGTTCTTGTATTTTCTCATTTTTATGGATTTTAATTGAAGGTTAGAATACTGGTTAGACTCAACTTTCCATGAAACGAGAGAAATTTTTCAAAACCATGTCACACAAAAAAATTTCAAAACATTTTCAAAAAGACTTTTCAAAACAAGAAAAACTCATTTTTTTCAAATCATTTTCGAAAATATTTTTATCAAAACAGTGTAACATAGTATAGAAAAAGTCGTGAAAAACATTTGAGTCCACTTAGTTCAAAGTTTTTTACTTCAGCCAAAATTTTTTTAAATTTTTCAAATTTTTCATATTATAGCTAAAGTAAGTATATTGTATATACGGTATACCCCCTATACTTAAATTTTTCTTTGTCCTCATAGCACTAGATGATACAAGTCCATTGGTCCATTTAAATATAGAAAAATATACGGAAGCTAAGAGGGGCTCCCCCTATACTTAGGTTAGAAATAACCTAAGTATAAAGGCATGTAAAGGTGAATGGAGAAAAATCACAGGGACTCGGGTCCCCCCTATACTTAGGCTGAGAGTAGCCTAAGTATAAAGATGGAGGTTTGATGTTGGGAGGGACCCAAGGTGAATGAAGAAGAAGGATGGATTTACAACTGAGCGGATGAATCTGCGGAGATGAATTGAGTGTTTACGGCTCTGGGGAGTGGATCGACGCAAACATGGCTCAATCAAGCATGCAAGACCCTCAATTTCACCAACTCACACATGAAACCAACCGAGGTTGGTTTATTATCTTGTCGGTTTTTATTGGTGATAAAATATTATATTTTATGCAGAGAGAAAAAAATGTTAAGTGAAAATCAATGCGTAAATAAGGGTGTGCTCTCCCAAAACAAAATTTTACTCCATTTTTGGTTGACTTGTAATTAACAGTCCCAGTTATTATTTAAGGTTGTCACTGAATTAAGGTTAGCACAAAATCAAGCAATCATCGTCTACCATTCATTCCCATTTTCCATTTAGCCTAGGTGATCAAGCTAGGAGGGGAAACCGAGAAAAAACCACATAACTGATAAAAACAATGATCTAAGCTTAAGCGAGAAAACATGCAGTGACTTGGCGAAAATACGTAAAAATTGGGGCTATTTTGAAAACCAAAACTCATGTATGCAAGTCGATCAGAAAGCCGCACCTAATCACGCTTCTATTTGCGAGGAGAATGTCTATTAAATTTGCCTAAGTGAAGCGAGATTATGTGTGTCTATTTTTTTGTGTGTCCTACCTATGAGCAAGCACGTAAGAAATGAAAAATAAAATACGCTCAGAGAGCCGCGTGCCTGGTCCTAGGTCAACACTCAAGTGGGGGCGATCCCCACACAACCACATATCTTTGTTCTTTTACAACCGCGAGCCTTCAATCGAAGACCACTGTAAAGACGATTATTACAAAATGAGATGCAAAAATGACACTTTTTTTCTGACTTCCTCAAAACAAGCTTCTGCGGCTCCTCGCAGCGGGAAGCTCCTGCTCCTCACCTCCTTGAACACCAAGGGCCCTGCCACAAAAGCAACAGTTAGAGATCAATCGAAAAGAAAAACTTTTATAATGCATAATAGATGAATAGAGTGACCTATATAAAAGAAACACTTTATTAAATAAATGAAAATCCAGAAAATACAAGAAATTAGCAATGTCCCCGGCAACAGCGCCATTTGATAAAACACGAATTCGACCCTTTAATATCGTGGAATTAGCACTGAATATGCCATTGCAGTCGAGCCGAATTGGTATATCAAAGACCATCTAATTGATATGTCAATAAGAATTAGATGGTCGTATTTTTATTTACTTGGCAAGAAACCAAGGTCGAACTCAGGGACACGAGCCTTTCTCGGATTATCTAGATTTCTACTTATTAATTAAGTGATGAGTTAAAGAACATAGGTCAAACTATGCTAAAGGACTAAGACTAGACAATGCAACCAACTAATATAAAACATGCATTTTTTATTTTATTCATGCAAGTAAATATGATGAAATGCAATGCATAAATTAATATGCCCTAGTTCGGAATGATGAGAAAATTTAACATGAGTCAATTTCAGGTTTAATTAAGATGACCGACTTGATTGAAAAGTTGAACAAGGCATAAGAGACACATGGCTAACAAAATACTACATCAAACTTCATGTGTCCAAAATAAGAAATTAAGTGTGCCACTAAAAAGTACATCAAGCAAGCTTTGAAATGAGACTGAAATCAACTGAAACGGAAACACGATGCTCAAGATATGCAACAATGAAGACAAGGGAATAAACACAAGAAAACATTAAAAGATAACTACAAACAGGTCCCTGAGAGGGATTAAAATGCAATAAAAATAAAGTGCGAGGCCTTCCCTATAAAAATCCCACACGCATGGGGGTGTATTTGCAATTATTAAAACCCGCAAGGGCCAAGGTGAAAATAACCCCAGGCGCGCGTGGTTGGCACGTGTAGTCAGGACCTGTCTGCAAATTGGAAGCACCTGAGTGACCTCTGTGAAAATTTCCCAGAAAGCACGTGCAAGGCACGTGCTATTCCAGGCTCGGGGCTCATTGAGGCTCGGAGTAGCTTCGATGCAGCTTCGGCTAGGCTCGGGACGTGGCTCTAGTTCGATGCAGGTTCGGTATAGGCTCAGGAGCTACAAGCCTGGAGGGTCGAAGACGAAGGCTTGGGCAGCTCTAGCATCGACACGTGGCCGCTCGTAGGCCATCCGATCATGGAGATCGGATGGCTGTTGAATGCTCCTGGAGAGATGACATGGTTGCTTCCTTGCCGTTGGATGAGCGCCTGAGGAAGCATCCAACGGCACCTGCGACTTCTTCCTCGGCTGCAGTAGGCGGCGGGATCAGAGCTCGGCGACGAAGCTCCTCCTCCGTCGCTCGCTCTTGGACAGAGTGGACCACCCCAGAGATCCTTGAGGGTACGTCAAGATAGCTGGAGGATCGAGGAAGATGCCAAGCCGCGTGGCATAGACCATCGGATCTTGGATCATGACGGCGACGTCGACGAAGTGAGCTCCGGTTGTGCTCCGGCAGTTGAAAGATTCGAAGCGTGGTGCGAAGTGCTAGTGCGAGGTGAGGCAAAGAGGGAGGGCTCTTATGCACGGAGAAGGCGGCAGCTCTGAGCTCCTAAGTCGTGGAGGGAGGAGGAGGTGGGTCGGAGGCAAACTTGGGATGTGAAGGAAGAGAGAAGGATCTGGGGCGAGCGCGAAGATGAGGGTTGTGAGGTGAAGATCGGAAGGTGAATAATGGAAGTCGGTGATGGGAGCAGTGAGCTGATTAATTAGGTGAAAAATCAAGAAAATACAGAGAAGGGGTTTTGAGATTCTTACCTGAGATATGGTGGTCGAAGGCCTGGGCTGGGGCTCGATTCGAGCCCCAGGTCGTCGCACGTCGAGGGTGGTCGTCCCTCGGAGCTCAAGCGGGGCTGAGCCACCGCAACGCCGCCTGGAGGTCGGCGGGTCTAACCGAGGACATAGGCCATCATTGCTCTATCCTCGCTCCTCCCTCTGTCACAGGGAGTAGGAGGAAGGCTGGGCCTAGCCCTTCGTTGAGGTGGATGGGGTGATCAGGTGGAGGATGGGGGGTATTTGATGTGGAGGCTCGGCGGTCCAGGTGGTGGCCACCGTGGATTGAGTGGGAGATATGGGGTGACTGGAGGAACATCGTGGAGGGTGGTCGTGCCCGTGAGGATGAAGGATGATGGGGGTGGACTGTGAGGCGGTTGGCGAGGGGAGAGGTAGTCGGAGAGGGTGGAGAAAATGCGAGAGGCAAAGATGGTGTGCGAGCTTGAGAATCATGGGAAAGAGGGGGAGCCGGAGGTGGAAGACGAAGTATCGGCCGTTGGATCTTGCGATCCAACGGCTGAGAAGATGGTGTTAGAGAACGACTAGGATTAGATCTAGGTTGCATGATCTGAGCGTCAGGAGCGTGCCATGTGTCGTGATTAAATCAAAGCGTGGGTGGACAAATCAGATGCGAAGGTGTTGTTGATCGAAGGGTTGAGTGGTGCGCCACGTGTCGAGCTCTTAGAGTCAGAGCTGGCGGACCATTGTGATACGAAGGAGTTAGATCGGAGGGTAGAGAATATGGGTGATGTGAACGGCCGAGATGGTGGTGATCGTGGGTGCAAATGCCGCCACACGGTGAACTGAGGTACAGGCGATGGTGGATGGTGAGGATGGGTTTAGGATCCTGATCGGATGGTCGATATTGAATGGAGGATGGGCGGTGGTGATTTTACACTCCTGGCCTTGATCGGACGGCTTAGGATGCTACGCGTGGCAAAAGGAGAGTAAGGCGGGAATGAGTGGCGGAGATGAGAGGCGAGGGAAGATTAGACGGTGAGGGAAAAGAACGGACGTGGAGATACTCTGGTCGTTGGATTCAAGAAGGGATCCAATGGCAGGAGATGGGGGCGGATGAGACAAAGAGGTCGGGCCACGTGGCTCCACCAGAATGGGCCACGTGGCCCAATCAGATTATTCAGAGAGAAATGTTTATTTTTTAGGGGTTAAATGGCTGAATTTGAGAAAACTCAAAACATGAAAGGTTGTAGATCTCAATGAGATCTACAAGTTTCATGTTGACCAAAAATGGAGATGAGGTCATTTTAATACACAAAATATTTTTGAGGGTATTTTTAAAGCTAAAAATACCACGAATTTTAGTTTTGCCATTTTTTGTGATTTTTAATTTATTCAAGACTCTGATAATTACAGGACATTATCCAATTTTTTATTTACGCATATTTAAGCAAGGGGGTTAATAATGGAAAATTATGATGATGAAATCAGGTTTCATCACGGGTCTTCCATCAACCTTTTGCCATCGTCAATAACGCAAGAATTTGGGCTGGGTCCGCTCAAGCAGACACGAATGATCCTTCAGCTCGCTGACCAATCCATCAAGCGACCCAGAGGTCTGTTGGAATTTGTTGTAGTTAAGGTGCGGGAAATGCAATTCTCGATTGATTTTGTAGTCCATGATATGGACTCACACGCACCCTTACTCCAGACCCCTATCATCCTTGGCTGGCCATTCTTGCGTACTCAGGCGCCGTGGTTGATTACGGGTCTGGCAATATCACTTTCCGCTCAGACAACAAGCAAATCACTATAGACATGATCAGAGAGCCGCACGCCACGACTGACAAGAGCCATGCAGCAGACTGTGACTATATTGCAGAAATTAGAGACTCATCATTTTCATTGAATGATTCATGGACCTGAGAAATCCTCACTCTCGAGGAGGACTTGGAAGGCACAGTTGACCTATGCTCTGATGATTTTTGGGAAACAGACTCTCAGATGCTGGTGCAACTATGTGATTTCGAGAATTCACTCCAGCCCGAACATAATGAGCGAAGCACAGAATTGTTCGGCACATCATCAGAATCTCAACAGAGTTTTGAGGACCATAGCTCTATCAAACTTCATGCAATACATCCCACCACCAGTGCAGTTTCCGAAGTAATTGACAAGTTGGCCGGATTAGAACCGGAACTCAAGCCACTTCCTGCAGGCCTGAAGTATGCTTTCCTTGTGGGTGCAGAAAACATGTATCCGGTCATCATCAGCACTAAGCTGAACCTAGAACAGGAATCTCGACTTCTCGAGGTTCTAGAAAAGATCCTCAAGGCACTTGGTTGGCACGTATCAGATCTCTGAGGGATAAATCCAGCATTATGTTCGCACCACATCTATCTGGAAGAAGGCGCCAAGCCGTCCCGTGAATTCCAAAGAAGGCTGAACCCTAACCTCCGGGACGTCGTCATGAAGGAAATCACGAAATGGTGTAATGCAGGCTTTATTTATCCCATCTCTGATTCCAAATGAGTAAGCCCACTGCATGTAGTTCCGAAGAAGGCAGGACTTACCGTGGTTACAAATGACAAAGGAGAGGAGATATCCACTCGGGTACCAACATCCTAGCGGGTATGTGTGGACTACCGCCGCCTCAATGTAGCAACTAAGAAGGACCACTTTCCCTTGTCATTTATTGATCAGGTCTTGGAAAGACTAGCAGGTAAGGAGTTCTTCTACTTTTTGGATGGGTATTCCGAGTACAACCAGGTGGCAATCGCTCCCGACGATCAAGAGAAGACTACCTTTACTTGCCCGTTCAGTACCTACGCCTTCAGGAGAATGCCCATTGGATTATGCAATGCACCTACGACATTCCAGAGATGCATGCTAGCAGTTTTCGCCGAGATGGTGGGAAGTTTTCTTGAGGTGTTCATGGACGACTTCTCCGTCTATGGTGACAGTTTTGATACTTGTCTTGGGCACCTAGATAGAGTGCTTCAAAAATGTCATGAAGTCAATTTAGTACTTTCATGGGAAAAGATCCACTTCATGGTCACCGAAGGAATTGTGCTGGGTCATGTCGTTTCCAAATGTGGCATGGAAGTCGACCCGGAAAAGGTGGATGTTATTGCCAATCTAGAGCCGCCTCAGACATAAAGAATGTGAGGTCATTCCTGGGGCATGTGGGATTTTACTGACGATTCATCAAGGATTTTATCCGCGTCGCCCGACCTTTAACAGAGATTTTATGCAAGAAAACTGAGTTCAATGTCGATCAGCAGGTTCTCCTTGCTTTCAATCAAGTAAAGGAGCTTATCACTCAAGCTCCAGTCCTACAACCGCCGAATTGGTCTATCCCTTTTGAGATCATGACTGATGCGTCAGACTTCGCAGTCGGGGCTATTCTGGGACAGAGAAAAGAAAAGGCGGCCTATGCCATTCACTACGCCAGCAAAACATTAGATGAGGCGCAAAGAAATTACACTGTGACAGAAAAAGAGTTGTTGGATGTGGTTTTAGCCCTAGAAAAGTTCAGATCCTATCTGCTTGGATCAAAAGTTAACATTTTTACAAACCATTCTGGTATCCGGTAGCTACAACATAAGAAGGATGCCAAGCCAAGACTGATTAGGTGGATTTTTCTTCTCCAGGAATTTGATTTGGAAATCAAGGACAAGCCTGGAGTTCTAAATGTGGTAGCATACCATCTCTCCAGAATTGAGCAGCAAGAGCCTCTACTTAACAATGCACCTATCACAGAAACCTTTCCATATGAGTCAATTTTAGCAATGGATTCCCTCCCTTGGTATGCTGATATAGTCAATTACCTCACCTCAGGGGTAATACCATCGGATTGGACGAAAAATCAGACAAATAAATTCATGTCAACCATCCGTTTTTATCACTGGGAAGATCCTCTCTTATTCAGGGAAGGAGCGGATTGCATTTGGCGCAGGTGCATACCTCAGGAGGAGCATTTGAGCATCCTCGAGCACTGTCACTCGCTCGAATATGGTGGACATCACTCTGGAGACCGTACGGCAGCAAAAGTACTTAAGTGTGGCTTTTGGTGGCCCACACTATTCAAGGATGCGGCAGTATTTGTCAAACAATGCATTGACTGTCAGAGATTGAAGGGTATACTCACTGCAAAAGATTCGATGCCTCTAAAGATCATTCAGATAGCATATGCTTTTGATGCATGGGGCATTGATTTCATGGGACCTTTCCTTAACAGACAAGGTTTTGAGTACGTCCTTCTTGTCGTAGATTACGTAAATCGTTGGGTTGAAGCTATTCCCGCTCGAGCTGTTAATAGCCGAACAGTGTGTCGATTCTTAAAAGAATACATCATTTCACGGTTCGGGATTCTGAAGATTCTCATATCAGATAGGGGTAGTCACTTCATTAACAAAGAGGTCAAGAAATTAACGAAGGAATATGGCATCGACCATCGAGTCGCATCTCCTTATCATCCTCAGACCAATAGCATGGCCGAGTTGTCGAATAGAGAAATCAAGATGATCATGCAGAAACTTGTAAGGCCGGACAGAAAGAACTGGTCTCAACTCTTGTACTCGGTCCTCTGGGTTTACAGAACCGCCTACAAGTCTCCCTTGGGCATGTCGCCCTATTGTCTTGTATATGGGAAGTTGTGCCAACTGCCTGTCGAATTAATTCACAAGTCTTTAAGGGCAATTAACATGTGCAATTTGAACTCACGGAAAAGTGGTCAGAAAAGAAAAGATGATCTGAACAGACTCTTAGAGTTCCGAGATTATGTATATGATAACACATTGATGAACAAGGAAAAGGTGAAACGCTGGCATGACCGGCACATCAGACGAAAGACCTTTGAAGTTGGACAGAAGGTGTGGTTATTTGATGCAAAGTTACGGATCTTCCCGGGCAAATTAATGAGTAAGTGGACAGGGCCATTCTGAGTTTGTGAAGTGTGTGACAATGGAAGTATTGCCATATCAGAATTTCCGCCTGACGCACAACCATTCATCGTCAATGGTCAACTCTTGAAGCCTTACCTCGAGCCTGATACATTCTTGGTCGTTGTCGACTCCATCCAGCTTCTACGCTTTGAGGAGATATCCACCACATTGTCAACATCAGAAGATTCAGACGTCGCACCTCAAAAACTATTCATCTGATTTCTTCTTCGCTTATTTTCTTATTTTCTTCTTTTCCTTCTCTGTCTTCTTTTTCTACCAAAAAAGGGGTGTCACCCCTTGCTGACAGTCTTCTATACTTAGGACGCACTTTGTCCTAAGTATAGGGGGGTGTACCCCGAGTTTCTCTATTCTTTGATCCTCTCCATTATCTCCTCTTATTGTCTATACTTGGGAATATCTTATCCTAAGTATAGGGGGAGACAATCTAAGTACGATCTGTTTATCCCCACCCTTGACCCTCCCTGCTTTGTGTACAGTCTGCTATACTTAGGATTATTTCATCCTAAGTATAGGGGGACGGTCCACTTCTCAGTTTTTCATTCTCTCCTATATTTATTTATTTATTCATTCATTCATTAGACTTGTCTATACTCAGTACGAGTTATGTCTTCTCTTTCCTCTCCGATCTATGAGGACATAGCTCAAACTAAGTGTAGTGGGGGTCGTATATACTATGTATATACTAGAAGCCAAAACTCATATTGTAAATAAAAATACTACTTGGAGCTAAAAGTAATGTTAAAAGTATTTCTATTACAATAATAAAAGATGATTGTGAGCTCCTCAGATTCTTTTTGTCCATATTAATTAATAAATCAGGAAAAACGCTTTGTGCAAAATGTTCACTATGTGAAGAAATCTTTTAAAAATTGTTTGAAAAATTTTGTATAAAGTGTTCAACTTTTGTAAATAGTTTTGTTTGCAAAATTTATTCCTTTGAGTGAAATAAAAATGTTTGAAAAACGATTTGCAAATGGTTGTAAAAATTATTTTGAAAAATCTATCTATGCTATTCGAAAACCTTTGCAAAATGATTTTCAAATGCGTGTACATGTTTGTAAAAATATTTTGGACTATAGTCTTCAAAAATCTTTTGAAAATAGTCCTCAAATAAGTCTAAGGAGTATACACAAAAATCTCTCATGCAAAAACAAGCAATAATTCCAAATAAAACTTATAAGAGCATAAACCATTTTGTACATAAAATGTAGTTTTTCTTTGTATATACTGATTAATAAATCGGGGTAAATATTGTTGCAAAATGATTTGAAAAAATGGTGTGAACCATTTGGAAAATTTTCTGTGAAATGTTTTCAACCTGTGTAAAATCGCTTTATTTGTAAAATTTTCTTCTTTGTGTGAAATAAAGGATTTGAAAACCTATGTGCAAATGGTTTGAAAAATGTTTGTAAAAACTATTGTGGAAATGTATATAGATAGTGTGACAAATCTGTGCAAAATGACTTTCAAATGTTTGTAAATGCTTGCAAAAATTATTGTGTACTATAGTTTTAAAAATGTTTTCAAATTAATTGTTCAAATAAAAAATAAAATAAAATAAATAATAATATATAAATACTAATAATAATAAAATACATATCTATAAAGCCATTAAATAAAAAAGAAAAAGAAAAAGAGGAATTTCTCAACTATATACATATATGTACCTAGAACAAACAGGTTAACACTTGTAAATCCCTTCAAATTCTTAATTCTTGTAAATAAAGCTACAGGACCGTGTAAATAGTTGTACATACTTTTTGTGTGTGCCAAATTTTTTATTGACAAAAATTCTTTGTGTAAAAAGATTCTTTAAATACTTTGTGAAAAAAATAAATTTTGCATCATTCATGGTGCATAACATGTTCATATCATTCATATTTTTTTTGAGTGAGGTTGATGATTGAACCAGTCCAATAAAGTCTAAAATTGGAGCTTGGTTGGACCTTACCGCACCTAACTGCACTAGAACCTTATGGAAACTAGGTTTAACGTACTTCAGGTCTATTCAGACTTAATTCTTTGAGAAATCAGGGCTAGGTTCAAGTCCCCTCAACTGACTAAATAGAACTTTTCGAGACACACGCATGATTCTTGTCGATTGTGACCTAACTTGGAAACCTGCACCTTTCACTTGGCTCAACTCAGTTGGAGTGGTGAGGGGGTTGGATTTGCCAGTCTGAGACGCATACGGGTGAAAACATTCGTCCTCGTCTAGGGAGGAAAGTGCACCCCAACCTGGTCCAGTTTCAATGTAAAGTCGAATGACAGGAGAGTGTGGGTTGCAATAAAGCTTCAAAAGAGGGATAATCTTATGGCTCAAGAGGAAAAATTCCTTATGTAAATGCTGCTATAAATAGTATGCTTCAAAAAAAACTCCAAAAAACATGGACAGGCTTGAAAATAAAAATAAAAGTGCCTGTCGGAGTATGTATATGTGTTGTACAGAAAATAAGCAAGCTTGAGCATCAAAGTTATACCATGTGAGCCTATAGCTGGATGACTTGACTACACTGGTCTTGCATCCCAGGATAGGTAGCTACACTGGCTGCCATCCATTCTTTTCTTCCCCTCCTCATCTTGAGTCGGATGCCACTTGAACGTAGAACGGAATACCCCTCTCCTCGACGACAGAGGGTTGGATTGGGGAATCATTGGGTTGTCATTCTAGAGAAATCGGTTCCTTTGTCATTTCAGTTGGGGAGAGCCACTAACACTTACACTGTACAAGTCAGCTTCATAGTCATTAGGGTTTGCGTATGATGTAGGCTAGTTCTGACCTGGCTATTGAGGTGATTGGAACCAAGTATTGTGACTCTCGAAGGCTGTTGTGTTTTAAATTTTGTTTCCAACCAGGTACCACACACATTTTCACATCAAGGTCTAACAGAAGCTCCAAATTCTGATTTTGTAAGGATAGATATTGCACTGAAAGCAATCCTATTCACTCTATCTTTTTCAAATCTTCTTTTTCTTTTCTTCTTATTCTTTGTTCTTTTTTGTACTTATTGCATAAGTATTTACTAGGGACAAGCAAAGGCAAGTATATGGGGGTGATGAATCTCCATTTCATCACCTTTATTCTATCATTTTGGCCTTGAAAACCCTAGCTAATGCATGTAAATAACATTAATTTGTCTAAAATAGCATTCATTATTCATTGTATTTATTGTACATAAAATAAGGTTTTTAATGCCAAAATTATAGAATAAAGAGAAGAAAAGAAAAAAATAATATTTTGCAAATATTTTATGACCCTGACCCCAAGACCAAGTCCAGAATGGAACTGGTCGACACGGAATAAAGTAGGGGGAGATAAGGGTCGTAAATACCATAAATATTTCACTTATTCATTCTTGATTTATGCATTTTTGGTACCTATTTTGTATCTAATTTTTTATTCATCAAATAAAGAAACTTTGTACATAAAATTTGTAGATAATAATGTAAATAAAAATACAAAATTGAGTTTGTACCAAAATGATACACAGTGTACATTTTATACCCAGAATAAAAAGGCATAAAATACACAAAACATAGGTCAATATACCTATAAATACACTAATAAAAATTAATTACTAATAAATTAAGCCAGAAAATTAAATAAAAATCATATTAAAATACTATGTAAAATAATAAACATTTTTATTTTACACTCGAAAAATAATAGTCATTTACTAATTTAAATAAATTATTCTTTATTATTACATCATGTTTTGTCTTCTAGCGGCCTGTGTGGACCAATCGCAGGCCGCCAAGGGTTGACTGCGGGTCAACTCCTCAGACTCTAGCCTTAAGCCTTTGATAGATCACAAGAGCTCCGTTTCTCCAAATTTTCACGCAATTTGTGTAGCTCGAGAACGATAAGACTCTTCAGAAAGATTATTCCTTGTACATCATAGATACACGCCCGACCCCATGATTTTTTGTACATGGCGTCGATTCGATCCAAAATGGTGACCAATAAGGGTGCTCGAATACATGTATAAATAAACACCTCTATCCTCCTTGAATTCTTTGGTCATCTTTTGTCATCTTCCACCCTTGCCTTCAGCCTAGACAGGTCCCTTGTGACAGGACGAACCCTCTGGAGGTGCAAATCGGTCGGAGGAAGCAGGGGTGCACCCACAGCGGAGCTCCGACGAAGCCCTGCTCCCTGGTGTTTCACCAGGTATAAGAGCTGTTTTATCTAGTTTAATTGCTTAGTTTTCTCTTCTAGAGTGTAATCCAGTAGTTAGTTTAGTTATTAGGACCGTATGTGTCGATTAGAGCTAGATCGAAGTTCGTCGGAGCCCCGCTCCGGCGAACCCATCCAAGCTGATTTACTGGTACCCCAACCTCCTTCTCATCATCATTTCGACCCCCCTACACGTTCTCCATCTCACGAACACCCCTGATCAACCGGAGCAATTCTTGCTCTGTGAATCGAGGTCCTACTCCTCCACTTCACTGGACCTCGCTATCCACATCACTTTTTGACCTCTAAATCCTCAACTCATGGTCGAGGGAAACCCCCTCGAGCCACTCTTTCTTTTGGTGTAGGTCACAAGCTTAAAGGAGTCCTTTGGGACTCAAATCTATCGACTGCAAGGTTCCGAGGTCCCCCTCTGCTTCTCCGAGCTCGTTGGACCGATTCACGGGGTCCTGGGCCTTCTTGTACACCCCAGAAGCTGCGGAGGACCTTGGACGTGTGGAGCCCATTCCCATCATCGAAGACTGTCGGGTGAAGGATGAATCGAAGATCGAGGACAGGGAACCTCTGTGTTCTTCCCTGTTCTTCGTGGACAGCAGCAGCCGTCAGATTAGGAAGGCATCCCAGGTCAAGCCTCAGCCATTGGATGCCAAGCATCAGAGCCGTCAGATCAGCAAGGTTGGTCTAATCTCCACCCTCCATTGGCGAAACGTCATGGGGCGCGGAGGAGGCGACGCGTGGCAAGTAAATCAGATCCAGTCGTCCGCCCGCGCCTCGTTGGGGGTAATTTGCAAATCTACACCCCCATTTTTTGTATTTTATTATTTAATCATGTAAATTACATGCCATGAGTAAATAAAATAGGGAATTTTTCCTTAGGACCCCTGTATTTCTTTTTATTACAAATTGGTCCCTCCCCGCCTCACGTGTAGTCCCACGTGAGGCACGTGAAATTTGCATGAAACCCCTGGCAGTTTTTGTAATTGTAAAATAGCTTCATATATTTAAATAAATGTTGTTTCATGAAGGCAATATTGCAACTGAGTCCCTGCATGTTTTTTATTGCATTTTTGTCCCTGCCGAGCTGTGTTATTTTATGTGTTTAATGTATTTATGAAAAATATCTAGCTTGCTCCTAAAAGTCCACAAAAATTAGGATAAATGCATTGTACTTTGTAGATCCACGTTCTATCTTTATTTGGCCATTTTGTGCATTTTATCCATTTATTAAAATTGAAATAGGAGCCCTTTTCCCTGTTTGCATTATAAAACCCTAAAAAATATAAAAACTTCTTGAAAAAATCCAAAAAAAAATATATTTTGTGTCTTTTAGTGTGTTTAATCTTCTATCCCAAAATCACTATAAAAATATAAAACAAAACTCCTAAAAATTAGACAACCCCAAAAACCTTCATAAAAATATTAAAAATCCCAGAAAAATCATAAAAGTGCAATGTCTGTTTCTGAATTTTCTATGTTTTAATATCTCTGTTTTAAAATTAATTTGAGGGATTTTTTACTCTATTTGATATTATTCATCCTCATTTTAATTTCGACCAGCCATTTGTTTCACTGTTTACCCGTATTTTTAATTTTAAAAATAGCAAAAAATAGGAAAATCTAGAAAAATCCCAAAAACATTAGAAATAAAAATCACAAAAATATGTTAATTACTGTATTTTGAATATTTTTCCCTATTTTCATCTCTCTCTTATATCTCTTTTATTACATATTCTATGTAGTTTTCTATTTTATTTCAAAAAAGAAAATATAAAAATGTAAAATATAAACCAAAAAAATATTAAAACTAAAAATCAAATAAAAATTATAAAACCAAAAATAAAATAAAAAATTAATTAAAAACCCACAAAAAGACTTGTGTGCATGCATGACTAGCTTGTATATGAATAATTGTAGGCTACCTGTTTTTGCTCTCTGTGGTTCGATCTCTATATGCTTACGCACTATGCATCATTATGGTAGAGTTATAATAAATTTTCATTCACATTTTCGGGACTTAATAGCTTTATTCTGATTGTGGGTTAATTGCTTCTTAATTGGGGTTTTGTGAGCGGTCACCTCAGCGACTTCGTCTCCGCCTAGTGTGAGATGTATTTTGACACTCGCAAAATCTTAGTTATCACACATTGATGAGGCCCCGTCACAGAGAAGGGAGCGATGCCGATACAACTGACATGGACACTGGCGACTCAGACGATGATATCACGCCAGACCATGCAGATAATCCCGCCAAAAATATATCTTCCCTTGTTTTAGAGAGTTTTATACATAATTCTAAAACTCTCGATGTACAAGCTAATTCCGACTGACATTGTTCCTTTTCACGATGCTCTATTTGGAAAAGGGAAGAAAAATAACAAAAAGAATGTTGTGACTCCAGAGACAGAAAGGTTACTAAAAGATCACATCTTTTTGAAGATCCCGCTTCTTGATGCCTTAGATCATTTTCCTACAATTAAGAATAAATTAAAAACCGATGCAGCACGCGTAGGAAAAAGAGATCCCATATTGAGAAACATGTCTTGACTAAGGCTACATCCTGTGCTATTCAGAATAAGTTACCGAAGAAGAAGGACTCGGGAGCACATTATGTCAGATGCAAAATCGCAAATGCCGAATTCGATCGCACTCTTTTAGATAACGGTTCCTTGTCAATCTGATACCATCTTCCTTACTCGACAAGCTCGAGTTAGGTCCTCTTTACAAATCCCGCGTGATCCTTCAGTTTGCTGATAGATCAGTAAAGAGACCTAAGTGTATAATAAGGAACGTTATCGTAATCGTGCAGGGTCTGCAATTTCCAGTGGACTTTACTGTCCTAGACATGGATTTCCCTACACAGTTACACCTTACCCCGATTATTCTTGGTGGCCTTTCTTAGAAACCGCAAAGGCTCTCTTTGATTATGATACAGGGAAGGTTTCTTTTCGCACTGAGGGTGAGAAGGTACATATAGAGATGGCGAGAGAGTCAAACACATATAGTGATGCATCTTCTGATTTCTTGAGTTCTTTAGCCACTTGCGACTACATGGATGAGGTCTGTCTTGATGACCTCGAAAGATATCAAGTAGAGACCCAAGAGTGCTTAACAGAGGACGGGTCTGAGACTACAGTTGGTGATTCTTCTGAAGGTACTCTATATTTTAGTCTGGATGATGAGAAGCAAAGGGATCAGAGTTCTGAGGAGTTTATTGCAGACCTTTCAGACTCAGAGACTTTACACAATTCCTCCATTTCAGATGATTTAGAATATAATTTCATTTAGCTGATTTGTTTTCCTCTGGTCATTCTGAGAGTGAGCACAATAGCGAGTCGGATGATGTTTTGAACATATTCTGTAGTCTGACTCTAGAGCACATTGAGATGGTGGATAACCAGATTACAGACAAATCCACAACCGATACAGATCCCATTACACATTATGATGATGCTTTAGCAGAATCAGAATCTACCTTACCAGAACTAAATACATTGCCAAAAACATGAAATATGCATTCTTTGCGGGTCCACATCAATAGTTTCCGGTCATTGTCAACTCATCTTTGACTGACGAACAAGAATCTCATCTGATGGAGATTCTAGAAAAAAACCGCAAGGCTATTGGGTGGATTGTATCCGATCTCCACGAGATTAATCATACTTTGTGTTCTCATCATATATATCTTGATCATGACAGCAAACCCTCCAGAACGTTTCAGCGTAGGTTGAATCCGGTTTTACGAGAAATGTCAAGAAAGAGATTATGAAATGGTGTGATGCAGGCTTCATTTATCCAATCTCCAACTCTGAATAGGTCAGCCCATTACATGTTGTCCCGAAGAAGTCGGGAATTCAGATGATTAAGAATGAGAATGGAGAGGAGATTCCAAAGAGAGTAGCCACGTCGTGGCGGTGTGCGTTGATTACAGGAAATTGAATGTCGCGACGAAGAAGGACCACTTCCCTTTGTCTTTTATAGACCAGGTCATAGAATGGTTGGCAGGGAAGGAGTACTTCTGTTTCCTTAACGGTTACTCCAGATACAATCAGGTAACAATTGCTCCTGAAGACCAAGAGAAAACCACCTTTACATGTCTGTTCGGCACGTATGCCTTTAGACGGATGCCCTTTGGATTGTGCAACTCTCCTGCTACTTTCCAAAGGTGTATGCTTGCTATTTTTGCGAACATGGTCGGTGATTTTCTAGAGGTCTTTATGGATGATTTTTCGGTCTATGGTGAGCCTTTTGACGATTGTTTAGCGCACCTAGACCAGGTTCTACGGAAATGTTGTGAGGTAGATCTCGTTCTGTCTTGGGAAAAGAGCCATTTTATGGTTACACACAGGATCATGTTGGGGCACATCATCCCCCAGCGAGGCATGGAGGTTGACCCTACCAAAGTGGATGTCATTAAGCGCCTCGAACCACCATCCAACATCAAGCAGTTATGGTCATTTATCGGGCATGTCAGTTTTTACCGACGGTTTATCCAAGACTTCTCCAAGATTGCCCGACCGTTAATTGAATTATTAGGCAAATACATCGAGTTCTTACTAGATGATAAATGTCTTAATGCCTTCCTCACATTGAAAGAAAAGATTATCAGTGCTCCTGTTCTACAGCCGCCTGATTGGTCTCTATCCTTCGAGATCATGACGGATGCTTCAGATTTTGCGGTCAGGGTTGTATTAGGACAGAGGAGGAATGGACTTTCTGTTGCTATCCACTATGCCAGCAGAACTTTAGATGATGCTCAATGTAATTACACAGTGATAGAAAAGGAAATGTTGGCAGCGCTATTCGCTTTAGATAAATTCCAATCCTATCTTCTTGGCTCTAAAATCACAATCTACACAGATCATTCAGCTATCCGTTTTTTGATGGAAAAGAAGGATGCCAAGGCATGCCTTCTTAGATGGATTCTATTACTTCAGGAATTCGATTTGGACATTAAAGATAAACTTGGGGTAAAGAATGTGGTAGCTGATCACCTCTCCCGATTACAGACAGATCAGCCTTCAGATGAGTACACGCCAGAGAATGCAGCTTCTCCTTACCACCCACAGACGAACGGCATGGCTGAAGTTTCAAATAGGGAGGTGAAATCAATTCTTCAGAAATTAGTATGACCAGATAGGAAGAACTGGTCACAGCTTCTAGATCAGGTTCTTTGGGCATATCGTACTGCATACAAGCTCCCTTAGGTACTTCAACATTTAGATTAGTTTATGGAAAGCCGTGCCATTTTTCTCGTAGAGATCATGCACAAATCCGAATGGGCTATTCGTGAAATTTTACTTAATGCACAGAAAGCAGGAACTAAGAGAAATTTTACTTCATGCACAAATCCGAATGAGCTGGTAGAGATTCGAAATCAAGCATACGAGAACACTCTCATTTATAAGGACAAAGTGAAGAAATGGCATGACGGACATATTTGGCACAAGATCTTTGTCCCTGGGTAGAAAGTCTGGTTGTTCAATGCAAGATTGAGAATTTTTCTTGGCAAATTGAAAAGCAAGTGGGAAGGACCTTACATAGTCATAACGGTGCATGACAATGGAAGTATTGCAATATCAGATAAGTCACCTAGTGCAGAACCGTTCGTGGTTAACGGGCAGATGTTGAAGCACTTTGTAGAGTCTACTGATCATATGGCCCGTATTAAAGTGATATATTTTGTACAGGACTCATGATCACTCTTTCACTTCATCTCATCCTATACAAATGCTTTTGAGCCATTTGATTTCTGGCGCAACACTTGTATATTCCTCGTAGACCACAATCGTCCCCATTTTTGCTCATCTTCTATGCTTAGGATACCATATCCTAAGTATAGGGGGGACTGAGTGTTCGTTTATTGACGTTTTATATTTTGTTCTGACTCTTTTGTATATCCTTTCTTCTTCACAAATCAGTGGTCCCCGATTTTAAGATACATTCGTTTGTATACCTAGGATGCCTTATCCTAAGTATAGGGGGACCGAGTGATTTCGATGATCTCGTATTCTTTATTCTTTTTGATATTTCGTTATATATTCTTTTCACTCGGTCATCCCGTTTTTGCTCTCCCGTTATACTTACGATTATCTGATCGTAAGTACATGAGGAGGGTTGACTGACTTGTTTTTGTATATTCTTTTTCACCCACTTTTACTTAGCACGAGTTACGTCCTCCTTGTTCTCTTTTGACGCTATGAGGACATAGCTCAAGCTAAGTATAGGGGGGTGTGTATATATTATATATATACTTTTGTCCATAACTCGTACTTTTATGTATTTTCTATATCTATAAAATCCATAAAAAGTGGGTGAGGGTTAATTTAAAATCCATTTATACATATATCTATTACTTGTAAAACCTTTGTAAATATGTAAAATATGTTTAAAAATTTGTATTTAAAATCTGTAATTAAAATATGTATTTTAAATTAGTACTTTAAATTTGTATAATAATCACTTAAAATCCCATTTATTAAAACATGTGTAAAAATCATGTAATTATTGTAAAATTCTTTGTAGATAAAATCTGTAAAATACATTAGATTCTTAAATCCAATAAATATCTTGTAAAATTCGTGTATAAAGAAAAAAATTGTTAAAAAAATCAGAAAACCCATAAAAATTACAAAGTCCTAAAAGTCATAAAAATTACAAAAGACTTAAAATCCATAAAAAAATTTGTGAAATACAGAAAATAGACTTCACAAAAATATGGTTGCATTTGCATTCGCATTTTTCAGAATAAGTTTGATTTCCGGAACTAACGATTGAGTCTAGTCTAAAGGATGGAGCTTAATCACGACTTTTAACTTCCATTGTAAGGAGCCTAGTTAGGATCTGGAATTTAGACTCTTTAGGTCTGTGACTTAATATCTTTGGGTTCCATAAGACCATATTCGGGAAATCAAGTCATATGTGCTTAAGTAGACCATTTGGTATCATCCGTACAACTCTACACCAGTGAACCAATCTTGAACACATGCACTCTGCACTTAGCTCGACTTGCATGGAGTTGCGAAGGGTAGTACATCTTGGTGGTGCGTTTCTATCCCTGTCTTTGCGGCATTGAAGTCTAAAGACGGGAGAGATTGGGGTTGCGATAGTCGCTTCGGATGAGGGAAGGATCTGCTGACACAATTTTTCTAAGACCTCACAAAAGGGATGGAACAAAAGATGCTATATCCATCGAGGCACAAAGAGATGAATGAAGTGCAAGCAAATTACAAAGTCAAATCAAAGAAGAAGCCACCAAATACAAATACGACCACAATGGTCCAAGCTTCCACCAAAAATGCATGCACATCTTAGTGGAGACTTAGCTACACCGGTTGAGCTTCACAAGGAGATGCGTCTACACTGGTCGCACTCCACTTCTTTTCTCATTCTTTAATCTTCTCTCTATATTCGATTGTGGACATAGCACGAACTGACCTCAGAAGGGAATACCTCCCTCCCCGAGGAAATAGTAGCTGGATGAGGAAGCAATAGAAGTGTATAGCCGAGATGGACGGTTTCTTCGTTTCTCTAAGTAGGAAGAGCTAAATCAATTCACACATTGTACAAATTGATTTCAAGGATGATAGAGTCTGCAATATGAATAAGTGAGTCTGAACTAGCAAATGAAGTGATCTCAAATAAGGATTTGTGGAACCTGAGGATTGTTGAGGATAAAATCCTAATCCTAGTTAAGGCTCCAACAAAATGCTTGTTTCAGGCTTGATCGAGCTTTGTCCTCTGTCTTTTCTCATGAATTGGTTTAGGAAAACAAATTCATTCTAACTTTCTTTCCTTTTTCCTTATTTTTCAAATAAGGGCTCGCTAAGGGACTAGTAAAGTTTAAGTATAGGGGGTTGATGAATCCATGATTCATTAACTTTTCTGTCGCATTTTGTCCTAAAATCCTTAACAAATACATGTAAATATCCATCAATTCCAATCTTTTAACAAAATCTCATTCATGAATAAAAATGCATTTTTAAGCATCAAAAACATGTAAATAAATAAAAGAATAAAAATACAGAAAAGAAAAGAAGGCAGATTGTAAATATGTATATAAGTACAATATGACTTATAGATATAAATATAACTGTAAGGTATATTTATATAACCTAAACCTCGAGACCAAGTTAGCATGAATTGGTCAACAAACCAATAAGTAGGGGGAGATAAGGAAAGAAAACCAACAAAATAAATTAAGACACACTTCATATACTTCTCATTATTTATCAAATAAATACAAAACTTCAATGATTTTTAATTAATTCATATGTACATATTTTTCACCAAACTCTCCCTAATTATTTCTAGAAATGTATATAAAAATATAAAAATGAGTTAAAAAGATTATCATGTATATATGCCAAGAAATCAAAATTTTAAATTGTCAAAATCTCAACTTCCGAACATCATAACTTCTTCATACAAACTCCAATTTCACTACTCACCTTTAAAGTTCATAAAATAATATTATCTAATTAATAGAGGTGGTTTCATTGAATTCGGAGTCCGTTTGCAAAAAGTCGGTTTTGGGACCAAATGACAACGGGGATTCTGGGCTACTTATTTTATGTAGACCACACTATTTATAATTTTATTAATTTTATGATTTCTAATTATTTTTATGATATTGTATTTTCACCCTAATTTCTTTCAGAATTTTTGGAGCTTATTTATTATTTTAATAAAATTCAAAACCCTAAATTATAGATAAAAATGAACTGCTTAACTTATACCTATATTTATTAATATATGTAAAATAAGTTATTAAAATCCCTAAAAATTCACACAACCCTTATTTATTATTCTAATAATTAAAAGAAATTATAAAATTAATATTTAAGTATTTATTTATTAAACTAAAATATCCAAAATCTATTTATCTATACATATTTATTAATATAATATTTATATTTTGAATAATATATATTATTTATAAAAAGTAATTATTCTATAAATTAGAAAATTTAATTATTTACATTTCTTGTTTTTACACTTAATTAAAATATCGTTATTTAATATTTAATAATGAATTTCTAAGCAATTTCTACATCTGGCCAACCAAGTGTCGACACGTGTCAGCACCTGGTGCTTCTTCTCCAAGAAGCCGGTGCTGGAGTCTGTTCCAACTGGCTCTCTTCAAGAAATTACTCCGCGCACCTTATAACTTCTACAGGCGATCTAATCCCTTGGATCTCATCTCCTAACAACCTAGATACTCGGCTACCATTAGATCTAGCTTGAAGCTCAAGAAATCTCCCTATATATACCCCCAAAGTTGGCGGTTTTCAACTAACTCTCTCATAACCACCTGCAGCTCAGGCATCCATTGGCCGACCCCTCTCTTCCTCGCCTTGCTCCGCTCGTCCAAGAGGTGACAGCTCCGATCGAAGGTGGCCACGTGGAAGAAGGAACATCGAGGAGGAGTTCCAAGGCGTTCGCTCCGCCTTGCATCACCTCCTTGCACGCGTTCAACTCCGGCAAAGATCGGCCGTCGAAGCAACCATCTGAGGTAAATACACCTCTTTGTCACAGATCTATACCTTCATCTTCACGATTTTCTTCCTCGATCAGCGTGCCTCAGTTAGCTTGATTAAGCTCATCATTAGGACGCTTAATCTTACATACTAAACGCCCTAGCTTAAAACACTTGAATCTATTTCAAATCAAATCAAAGCACATCGTCATTCTTGTACCCATTTTTAAATTCACTTCACAAAGTCTGGAAACGTCATTTTCAACCTTGCAAAGCTATAATCTTTTGGTCGATTTCTTGCAAATCGAGCAAGTACATTTGTTCTTTGCAGGATTAGCTTGCATCTGGAGAAAGTTCAAAGCATTTGGAATCTTCATCTTCACGCAAATCGTATTCGAAGAAGGCGCTACAATCAACATCAGTTTTTAGGAGCAGTAGACCATCATCTTCCTCGACCTTTCGCCGTCGCTCCCATTCGTCTCTGACCGACATCCACCGCGGGCGAGCTCGAGGGTTAGAGGAGCTAACCCTCTGGCCCTGCTGGAGGCCCAAGCTTCATCAAGGTCGACGGCGAAAAGTCGGCGAAGAAACTACATTCATTAGTTGTTCAACTACCTGAAGAACAGTTCAAGAATACTCGAAATATAGTTCGGCGATACGTGGCATCAGCAGACGGTGCAGATCGCGTCTGATGATCTAATCGTTGCCGTTCAATCCGAACTAGTGGAAGATTTGCATATTAAGTCCCCAAGATTTCCAGAATCGCAACCCGCCTCCAAGTTTTCCAGAATTTACATTTAGGTCCATGCGCAGGGACCTAAATGTAAACTTTCATATTTTCATTTCAAAACAATCCCTCCCTGAGGACCTTTTTGCAGAACTTTTATATCTTTTCTTGCATTTATACCCCTGATCTGTAGGGGAGTTTTGGACGTAGATTTGACACTATTTTTCGTAGATTTTTTTAGGGTAGTTACGCAACTACTCCAGCAAGGTTTTCAGTATTTTTGTGTATTTTCGATGTGTTTTCATCGTGTTTTGATTCGTCGCTAAATGGCTCCATTTTGATTTGATTTTGTGTGTTGTTCGAGCCCGTTGCTCGCCAACTTTACCTACTATATAATATAATCTATATTTCACCTATATTCCACCTATTATATTATAGGTAAATTGTTTGAAAATATCACTTTAAAAAAATAAATAAAAATGGGAAAAATATAAAATCAAATAAAAATTTAAAAATCAAAAATTCCATAAAAAATATCATTTTTCTTCGATCGCTTTAAGAAGAGATAAAATAATCATAAGAATATATTTTCAATAAAAAATCAAGATACCCTATTCTGCCTCCTTGAGTTCGACGCAGGCACACTTACCTAGTTAAATAAATAGTGTAGGTTTTTAAAACCGATTTTTTTTTGTTTGATCGACTAGGATCTCTTTGTGTTATCTACACCGACAACCCAAACACTAAAAACCGCAATCTGATCCTTAGCCGCATCACCTACACACTAGTTGGGGTTGGGAGATCGAAATACTTAGAAAACATCATCTTCTACATCATCTCCTTCACCAGCAATCAAGAGGACCAGTGCAGCAGCACCAAAGTCTGGAGTTTCACCGCCTTCGCCACCACCTTCACAAAGAAGATGCAGATCAACATCAGCAAGGGAGAATATACCAGTCGTAGATTCTTCCTCTTCGCAAGCAGCAGCATCCCATTCTGTTTTAGATTCTATTTTTCCTCCACCTGATTTGGACAACACTGTAAAGACTGATTATGGTTGTCCTTTTGTATATGAGGATTCTACTTTGAATAACGGAAATGAACATTTGCATGTTTATTCTGATTCATTGCCATTTCCTTCTGCTCTTAAATATAAGAAAATTCAAAAATTTAAAACAGCCCTATCTAATCCTGGACTAGTTGAGATCTTACAGGACATCTTTTTAAAGATGTCACTCCTTAAGACCATGGAATACATGCCTACAGTAAAAAAGGGAATGAAAGAGGCATGTACACAAAAGCATCAACCAAGGAAGAACAGACGAAAGGAAAGAGAGAAACACATCTTGTCCATGGCCACAGTTCATGCCATCAGTAACCTCCCACGTAAAAAGAAAGACAAGGGAGCACCTCACATCCGTTGCCATATCTTTGATCAAGCATTTGATCATACTCTTCTCGATAGCGTTTCCTCCATAAATCTCATGCCTTCCTCTTTACTAATTATATTTCGGTTAGGGACTCTTAAAAAAACCAGGATGATCCTTCAGTTTGTTGATAGATCGATTAAGAGGCCAAGAGGCATTTTAGAGGACGTTATTGTATTGGTGTAGGGAATGAAATTCCCTGTTGATTTTGTTGTCATGGATATGGACACATTTGCACCATTACTCCATACCCCGATCATACTAGGTCGATCCTTCCTCCGAACGGTCGAAGCAGTAGTTAATTATGGTACTGGAGAGATCATCTTTCACTCTCGCAGTGACAAGGTAAAAATTGAGACGATCTCTGATCCTAGACCATCACTGCCACCTGCAGTAGATGAGAAGAGAAATTTATATCAGAGTCAGATGACTGTGATTTTCTTACTGATTTCAAAGAGATAAATCTTTTCACTGGTTGTATAGACACCCAGGAGTTCCCTTCCCAAAAGGACTCTATGGAAAGCACAGTCGACATGAGTTCCCTTGGTGGTCCAATTGAGATAGTTGCTGATGGGCAGTTTGAGCTGATTTCTGAGGATTAATCTGAGTTTTTGAGGCACCTTCTGATATTCCCTTGATACATTTTTCTGAGATTACTGATTATAGGTCTCATTTTGAGAGTTCTGAAGTACAGATATCTGATACATGCGTTAAATTTCCCGATTTATGCACAGATGAGAGACATCTTTCTGAGATTATTGTTGAGATATCTGAACCATTAATTGATAAGAATGTTGAACACCCTGATGAGCCCCTCCTTTATGAGAAGAGATCATGCATTGCAGATCTATCAGAGATTTTACTTGCTGAGTTGTTAGTAGCCAAGGTGGACAGTCCACAGAGTACAGATCATATATCGTATACCATTGCAATAGCAGAGGTTATTGTAGAGTCGATTCAGATCTCACCTGAGCTCAAGGTTTTACCATCAACATTGAAATATGCCTTCCTTGCGAGATCCCCCCAAATGTTTCCGATCATCCTCAGCTCGTAGTTGACTGCTGAACAATAATTTCGCATACTAGATGTTCTTGAGAGAGACCGCATTGCCATAAGATGGAATATCTTGGATCTCCGTGGGATTAATCCAGTTTTGTGCTCGCCTCATATCTACCTCGAGGATGACTGTAAACCCTCCTGTGAATGTCAGCGTTGTCTAAATCCAAATCTAAGGGAGGTTGTCATGAAGTAGATCGGAAAATGGTTTGATACTAGCTTTATATATCCCATTTCGGATTCCAAGTGGGTCATCCCTTTACATGTGGTCCTGGAGAAATCCGGGATTGCTATCGTAAAGAATAACCATGGTGAGGAGATTCCGACCCGGGTACCTACTTCATGGCATGTCTGTGTAGATTACTGATGCCTACCAAGAAGGATCAACTTCCACTACCTTTTATTGTTCATATTATTAAGAGGTTGGCAGGGAAAGAATTCTTCTCCTTCTTGTATGGGTACTCAGGATACAACCAAGTTGCTATCGCTCTTGATTATCAGGAGAAAACTACTTTCACTTGTTCGTTTGGCACATATGCCTTTAGACGGATGCCCTTTGGATTTTGTAATGCTCCCTCTACATTCCAAAGGTGTATGTTGGTCGTTTTTGCCAACATGGTGGATAGTTTCCTTGAGATCTTCATGGATGATTTTCGGTCTACGGGGATAGTTTTGACACATGTCTTGCTCATTTAGACCGAGTTCTTTAACATTGTTGTGAGGCAAAACCCAGTGCTCTCGTGGAAGAAGAGCCACTTTATGGTGACTAATGGGATTGTATTGGGCCATGTCATCTCCAAACATTGTATGGAGGTTGACCCGGCTAAAATTGATGTGATTTCCAAGTTAGAACCACCGCAGAATTTGAAGCAATTGAGGTCATTTCTGGGACATGTAGGATTCTATAGACGTTTCATAAAGGACTTCAGCAAAACTGCCAGACCTTTGATTGAGCTTATGTATAAGGAGACTGATTTTGTTGTCGATGAGAAAGTCCTACTTGCATTCAATCAGATGAAAGAGATGGTTACTAGTGATCCTGTCTTACAGCCACCTGATTGGTCTCTTATTTCAAGATCATGACAGACTCCTAAGATTTTACAGTTGGAGTTGTTTTAGGATAGAAAAGGGATGGGATACCATTTGCTATATACTATGCTAGCAAGACTCTGGATGAAGCACAGCGAAATTATACAGTTACAGAGAAGGAGATCTTAGCAGTTGTGCATGGGATAGAGAAGTTCATATCTTACCTCATCGGTTCCCATGTTATTGTATACACGGATCACACCACCATACGATACTTGCAGGCAAAGAAGGATACCAAACCACGCCTTATGAGATGGATCCTTCTTCTCCAGGAATTTGATTTAGAGATTTGAGATAAACCTAGAGTGAAAAATGTTATGGCAGATCACCTTTCCTGTATCACGGATGCAGAGAACTCTGAGCAGAACATGATCCCTATTTACGAAACCTTTCCATATGTGGCCATTTTGTCTGTGGACTCACTCCCATGGTATGTTGATATTGTGAACTATCTTATCTCCAAGAAAGTTCCACAAGATTTGCCGAAGTATAAAGTAGACAGATTTCTGTCAGAGATTCATTATTACCATTGGAAGGATACGTACCTATTTCACGAGGATGCGGATTGTATATGGAGAAGGTGCATTCCACAGAAGGAACACACCAGTGTACTTGAGCACTGTCACAAATTATAATCTGGTGGGCATCATTCATGGAAACTCACGATAGCAATGTTTTTATAGAGTGGCCTATGGTGGCTCACATTATTTAAGGATGCTACAGAGTATGTTCGAGGTTGTATTGATTGTCAGAAAATGGGAGGAATCGTTGGTTCTAAAGATACCATGCCCCTAAGATACATGCAGATCTCTGATGTTTTTAATGCTTGGTGTATAGACTTCATGGGCCCATTTCTTGTCAGTCAGGGATTTCAGTACATCCTGCTCATCGTGGATTATGTTATTCGATGGGTAGAGGCTATCCCCACCCGAGCCGCAAATATTTGTATAGTGTATTCCTTTCTCAAGGACCACATTATTGCATGGTTTGGGATTCCTAATATACTAATTTCAGATGTGGGAAACCATTTCATTAATAGAGAAGTAAAAAATCTTGTGAATGGGTACGGTGAGCATAGAGTTGCGTCTCTTTACTATCCTCATACTAATGGTTTGGCAGAAATTTCAAATAGGGAGATAAAGACGATATTGCAAAAACTTATACATCCAAATAGGAAGAACTGGTCCCAGGTGCTTGATTCGGTTCTATGGGCTTATCGGACAGCGTACAAGTCTCCTTTAGGTATGTCTCCCTACAGATTGGTGTATGGAAAGCCTTGCCACCTGTCAGTGGAATTAATTCACAAATTTTTATGGGAACTCTGCGTATGCAATTTTGATTATGAGAAAGCAGGAAAGAACAAGAAGTTAGATTTGAATAGATTACTAGAATTCCAAGACTTTGCATACGATAGCTCACTCATATACAAGGAGAAAGTTAAGCGTTGGCATTATAAACACATTCGAAGGAAGACTTTATCTCCTAATCAGAAAGTTTGGTTATTTGATGCTAAGTTGAAGCTGTTTCCAGGAAAATTGAAAAGCAAATGGTCAGGACCGTTCATCATGAGAGATGTGCGTAACAATGGGAGTATTGTCATATCTGGGTTGTCGTCTTCCACACAACCATTTGTTGTGAACAGACAGTTGCTGAAGCCATATCTAGATCATGATACATTCTTGTCCGTAGTTGATTCTATATCTGTGGTATCATACGATGATCTTTTGATTCCATCTTCTACGTCTGATACATGAGCTGACTACCTCTTGTATATACTTTCGTTTCATTCTTTTTTCTCCCGTTTTATCGTTCACCCCTTTTCCATGTGTATATATGCTATGCTTAGGATGTGCTTTATCCTAATTATAGGGAGTGAAGGATTTGTGTTGTTCGTATTCGTCATGTTCATCACTCCTGTTGTTGCCTATACTTAGGGATACTCTACCCTATGTATAGGGGAATGATGTTGTTCATATCGTTTTGTTTTGTGTGCTTTTCCGTTGAGTCTGTACATTCTCTTCATCGGTTTTCCCTTTTTACAGTCTACAATACTTAGTATTACTTGATCCTAAGTATAGGGGGATCACCGACTTCTCTTCTTTTTATCTTTTCTTTGATTCATTGTAGCATAGAAGTATTTTCACTTGTCTATATTTAGCACGAGTTATGTCTTCCTTTGTCGCTTTCTGATCACTATGAGGACATAGTTCGAGCTAAGTATACGGGATTGTCGTACATGTTGTATATATACTTTAGACATAACTCTTACTTTTAAGATAATTATTTTGGGGATATGTATATAATTTCGTAAAATTCACGTGTGTAAAAAAATGAAAAAAATCTTGCATATACTTGTCTCTATTTACTAACCCTTTTCCCTTAAAAATCCCTAAAAATTACAAAACCAATAGTCTGTAAAAATTTGCATAATTCAAAAAAAAACTTTCTTTTCACATCTGCATTTTTCTTCAAATCCATAAAAAGTTCAAAATTAGAAAATTATTTCAAAATAATGTTCTTTACACATGTGCATCATTTTTCAAAAAAAATTGCTTTCTTTGCATTGTACATATTCTCTTACATTTGCATGTGCATTTTTCAGGATAGTATTGACATTTGAACTAAGTCTAGAATAAAATTGAAGAGTGGAGCTTAGTTGAACATTAATCCACTTAATTTCAGAGGAACCTTATAGGAAATGGAGTTAAGACTTTTCAGGTCCTGGTGACTTAATTGTTTGAGTCCACAAGACTATGTTCACATGTCATCTTGAGTAGTCTAAGTAGAATATCTAACAGCATACGCATGATCCTTTCAGACCATGGCTTATCTTGGACAAGCACTCTACACATAGCTCTTCATGAATGAGGTAGTGAGGAGACTGAATCTTTTGGTTTGGGGTAGCAAACGAGGGTGGTACATCTAGGCGGAACCTCTTGTCTTCCTCTAGGGAAGGAAGTGCACCTCAACCTGGTCTAGCGATGTTGAGGTCTAAAGACAAGATGTTTTGGGGTTGCAATAATGCTTCAAAAGAGGGATAGTCTATTGTCTCAAGAGGAAAAAAAACTCCTTATGTACATGTTGCATCTTGTATATATTTTCAAAAAAAAGAGAGGAAAAATGCAGAATCTCCAAAAGTGGACAGGTCTGATCGAAAAGTAAAATGCATGTCGGAGTGTATATACAAGGATAAAAAAATAAGAGCTTCAAATTTAATTTTTTGTAAGCTTGCAGCGGATGACTTGGCTACACTGGTCATGCATCCAGGGATAGGTAGCTACACTGGTTATCGTCCATTCTTTTCTCCATCCCCTTTTCTTGAGATGGTTGTACTTGAATTTAGAAGGAAATATTCCTGCTCCTCGAAGAAAGAGTTGCAAGACCGGGGAAATAGAGTTACCTTGTTGAGGGAGGTTGCTTCTTTGCTACATTGAGATGGGGAGCTATATGTCACTTACACCGTACAAGTAAAGATTCAAAGTATTAAGAATTTGTGTATGAAGACTTGTTCTGACCTGGCTGTTGAGGCGACCTGGATAGGAGTCTTGTGGAACTCAGAGGCTATTAAGTTTTAAATCCATCTCCCATAAAGGTTTCAACACACTAATAATCCAAAGGTCTGTTAGAGCTCCAAACTACAATTTTATGAAGATAAGTTTAATACTCAATATTGTACTAACTTCTTTATTTTTCCTTCCTTTTTCTTTTATTCACTTATTCTTTCAATAAGTGTTTTCTAAGGGACTAGCAAAGGAAAAGCATACAGGGATGATGAATCTGTATTTCATCATCTTTATTTATTTATTTTAGCTTAAAATCCCTTATAAAACACATGTATATAATACTAACTCCATATTCTTACTAATTTGCATCTGTGTGTAAATATTGTAAATTTGTATATTATTTTAACCTAAACTAAATAAATAAAGGAAAAATAAAGAAAAGAAAAAGATTGTATATATGTAATAGATACAAGCTGAATCGAACCCCGAGAGAAGGTCAAGAATTAACCTGATCGACCAGGAATAAAGTAGGGGGAGATAGGGTCCTCAATCAGATTATCCAAAAAAAAAATATGTATTGTAAATACTTCTAACTATTTTATGTATATCTGTATGAAACTAGCACTAATTTATTTGCACATAAATGTACCTTAACCTTAAATAAAATAATTTTCATAACAAAAGTTGTAAATAAAAATGTTTTCTAAATAATAAAAATAATTGCACAATGAAATCATATACAGAATAAAAGTAACCACACCAGGAAAAAGCCATTAAGTGATAACAAAAAGATCAAGTTCAGCTCCATATAAATTCAAATTGACCAAACAAACTTTTATGGTATTCTAAATTAAATTATCTTTAAAATAGCTATGATTTCATAATTTTTGGAGTTACGGTTGAAAAGTCGATTTTCTGTGGTGGTTTTTGCAATTTTACCATTTATTTGTACATATTGTATTTGTAAATATCTTGTAAATATCTTTACTAATTATTTAAAACAAAAATAAAAATAAAACTTTAAAACAAAAAAACTAATTTCCTTATTTAACCATGTAAATAATGTACTATATGTATATAGTTTATGTATATAAATAATTTTCTTAAATAACTACCACAAAAAATAAAAAAAATTAATATTTATTTTTCAAATTAATAAAGTGACGAAAATACAAAAAAATAATTAACTTTTGTAAATATTTTTAAACACTAATTGCTTTTATCTTTATCTCATTTCAAATTTCTTTTCCCTTATTTCTTATCTTTGTTCAAAAGTTTAAAAATTCAAATTCCATTCTTCTATCTATTAATATGGCTCCTCGTTCCTCTTTTCAACTTGATCAATCCTTGGTGAGAGGAACCCCATCTCTGAGAGTTTTCTTGTCGTAGAAGGGTGCCTAGTCTTCGAGCCGTCCAGTGACAGCAAGTTGGCCTTCATCGAGGCAATCATGGCCTTTTCTGCTCCTAAGGTGAGATCCATTATTTTCTTCTTATTTTTAACCTAGGTTAATCGTAGTTTCATTTTTTGCATCTTTATTTCATCGTCATTTTTTATCTAGTTCTTAGAATCCATCACGATTTGATCTGCCACCGGCTTGATTTTTTATTTCACATCTCGATCTATTTGTGTTCTTTTCTACCTAGCACGATCTCTTACGTCCGACCACGCACGATGGTCGGAGATCCGGTTCCTTCTGCTATTTTCCTCGGAACCGCACTCGGTCACGTCTTCCGTTTCGAATTTGGAATCGAGTAATCATGCTTGTGTCCTAATTTATTTATAAATAAAAAAATACAAATACAGAAAAATGAAAAATATGTCTTCTTTCTTTCTATCATTTGTTTTTAAGGATAAATAAAAAAACATAAAAAAATTAATAAATAAAGTTTTAAAAAAAATATACAATTTCTATGAAAAAATAAAAAAAGTTTTTTATTTATTATTTCATTTCTATTTTTACAATCAATAAAAAATTAACAAAAAAGGGGCAGGCGGCATCCACCGTCGCCCATCAAGCTCTACCTCACCACCCCTATGTTCAGCAACCCGACCTCCCGTCTCCTCCGTCGCTCCTCCAGCAGTTCAAAAAAACCCCACCTCCATCACCTCGTCGCACCCTTCTCCGATGCCACATCCTGCTATACCTTGTCTGCAGTAGAGCAAGGTTGCACCACCTGCCGTAGCATGGCTCGTCGCCAGATCCTCCATCGCTCTGTCGTAGCCACTTGCGGCCACGTGCACCATTTCCCTCCCGCCATCGCTCGAGCCCCTGATGCGTCTGTCGCCCCTTCATTCCTCCCCTGCCTGGACTAAGCACCTCTGCCAGCATCCGTCCATAGTTGTGTCACCGTGTAAAAGAAGAGATCGATGTGTGAGAACGTCGTTGATTCCCCGTCTCGAGCATCCCATCTCACCGTACCCAATCGGCATCCGCGGAAGCTACACCGTACATTGTCTTGGAGGAGAAGGCAAGGAGGTGGTGCCCCTTGGCCTCTTGTACTTGTTTGTGAAGACGAAGGAAATCCTATCATTTTAAAAATAAACAAAAAGATTTGGGAAAATTGCATAAAAACTCATGGAAGTTCTGCATATTGCATAAAAAACCTACTCAAGCAAGCCACATGCGCAGCATGTTTTATCAGGTAATATGCATTTTTCCCCCTTGGATTTCAGAAATTTCGCAGTAAAGCCCAGAACCTCAAGCACGTGACACCCACGCAATTACTAGGTAAATAGAAATTTTTATCTCGCATTTTATTTCTGCTATATTTCAATCCAGAACTTTAAATATTTACATTTCAGGTCCTGAATTTCCAGACTATTTACTGGCTTGTCTTTTATATGGCAATAAATGTTTTTATTACTCTGAAAACTCTACAAAAATAAAGCTAAACTTTTGTTGTGTGTCTTGTTATAGTATAAATTTTTTACTGCATTTTCTTTACATTTGATATTACTAAAAAAATCAAAAATAGTGTCATTTCTCTTCTTGAAATTGAAAAATTAATAAAAATTTGAATATTGCTCTAAAAAACAAAAAAATAAGTTTTATTTTATTGTCTTTTAATTTCTTTCCAAATTTCGTGTTTTAATTGCTTATAAAACTAAAAAATGCAAGATATTAAAATCTTATAAAATCATAAAAAAAATCCATCAAAAATCTAAAAATCGTGATTTCACTTTTTGCTTGTAGATATTTATTTAACAAAAAATAGTTGCGAGGAGTTTCGGCACTTAGATTATTTTAAGGTGCAAATTACTCTAGACGGTGCATTGTTTATCATTTTTGCCACTATTTACTTTTTAGAAAAATAAAAAAACATCTGAAAATTCTACAAAAATTCCCAAAAACATTTCAAAGCTTTTAAAACCTAAAAATATTTTCTTTGGATTTTTTTGAGCATTTTTTATATAATTAAAAAGAGTGTAGCGTGCATATTTCTTCCCTTGTGCATATTATTTCTTATTTAAAAATATAAAATGCAAAATTAAAATCACTAAAATTTTGAAAATCAGAAAATATAAAAATATAAAAAAAATTAAAAAATTAAAAAGAGAAAAAATCAACAAAAACCAAGGATAATTTGCCTTTGAGATTCCTGTTTTTTCTCTTAATTGATTTTCGTCGATTAATTAGATAACCCTCAGGAATTATAGCCTCCATGAGTTCGATCATTTCCGCTATACAGTTAAATAAGTAGCAAATATATTCTCTTGCTCCACATTATTTTCTATAATTATTTTGTCGCTTGAGAAGATAAAAAAATAAATTTGTTTGTTTGATATGGGAATTTAGGGTATAACGAGGACTCCATATCATTAATATGCAATCCTCAAAGATTTCGTGTCAACAGGAGCTTTAAAGATCAAAGACGATTCAAGTCAAGACGAGCTTTGCTCAGTTGTTAGACATGGTTGAACTGCCATCTTCATCGTGTTATCCAAGCCACTTCCTCCGACCTTGAAACCAGCCCATTGTAGGCGAGCTCGAGGGGTGAAGGAGTCACCCCTATGGCCATGCTGGAGATCCAAGAACACAACCGTTCGCCGGATATAAATCGGGGAAGAGAGCACCGTCGGCACTTGTGCGAACAGCTGAAGAACACTCAAGAACATGCGAAGCACAGGTATGCGACACGTGTCCCAACGGATGCCCCAGATCGCAGCATAGATTCTAATCTCGTCGTGGATTCAAAACGATGGAAATTTTGCATCATAGACCCAGATGAGTTCATGAATTCATCCTCTGCTCCAAGACTTTCTAGATATTACATTCAGGTACCCGCATAGGGACATAAATGTAATAAATTTACTTTTTTTGCATTTCAGTCCCTATCCAGGATCTTCTTTTCTTTCTTTTTACTTATACGCTTGTGTTGTAGGACTGTTTTGGACCTTTATTTTGTTGTAATTTTCTTTGATTTTTCTATGGTAGTTACACAACTACTATAACGACATTTCTTGTATTTCTTTGTGAATTTTTGTCGGGTGTTTTCGTCACTTTGATTTTTGTAAGTTCATGTATTTTTTTGAGTGTTTCTTGAGTCATGTTGTAAAATCAAGAAGATAGTGAGATACTTAGGATTTTTTTTCTTGTATCGAAAACCACCATATGGTTATTCTGCCTCCTTGTGTTCGACCCAGGCACACTTACATAGATAAATAATATAGTGTAGATAAAATAGGAGAGAGAAGCCATTTATTTTCTCTCTCCTATTTTATTGATTTTTGTTTGGTCAATTGAAATCGATCTCTGTGGTTCTTTCTACAACTGACAATTCTCTTCTTTTAATTAACAGCATGTTGGATTTCAGTTATCAAAATGGCACCATTGCTAGGAAGGTATTATCTCTACTTCGATTTAACTTTATTTTGAGATTTTTTGACCTTCCTGATTTTACAATGTTTTGACTTCTTTTGAATTTTTGTCTGATTTTGTTTTACGACCTTTATCGAGTTTTTACAATTTTTACAGTTTTTGTTTACGGCTTTTTGTGTGCTTCTCTTTCTAATGAAATTTTGTAGGACCTGCAAGATCAGCCGACTTCTTCAGAAGCCAATTCATTTGAAAGTGCAGAGATCGACCCCTTATCTCTCAGGTCGGTTGCAAAGGGCAGAATTAGTTAGGTTTTTTCTTTTACTTGTAATATTTGTGTGAAAAAACTAAGTACACTTCCCTGTTTTTTCTATATTTTGTAGAAAGGGGCCCTGTAAGGGCATCCCAACATGTACCTCCCTCTTTCTCGGGGTCTGCTTCATCGAGTGTTGTGCATTCGGGGGAGTAGGACACCCACTGCGATTTTCTCGCATCACCGGTTTTTCCAAGGATTTTTACGAGGCTAGGTGCTTGTTATGAGTTTTCGATTTTTCTATTCTCTGCTTGCATCTTCGTAGTTAGTTCTAGGACTCACGACCTAGGTGCATGCTTATCTAGGATAAATAAAAAAATACAAAAAAATCGTTAGACGGGTTTGAAAATACCAAAAAAATTGATAACTAAGAAATAAAATCAGGACTTCTTAAATATTTGACCTAAAACCGACATAAAGGATCATTTGATTTGAGAGAGCAATCCGTGCACATCAACTGCAGGTGCACTTCTAGATTTTGTGAGTGAGGGACGGCACTTTAGAACAAGAGTCCATGTTTCTTGTGAAATACTACTTAGTACGTACACCTAATCATTGTTCAGTGGGCATGCTCTGGTACCCGGCAATGGTCCGAGTTTACGTAGCACAGTGGGGGGTTTAGAGGACACTTCTTAAGACTCTGTCCTCAAGTAACATGGGTAGACAGAAATGGTCCGTACTTACTCCCATACTGCCTAAGAATAAGTGGTTATCTGTAAGGACTCGGACAGTGTTGAAGAGAAATTTCGGTACTATCAGCTCGCGATAATATATGAAAAGACTTGTTGCCAAAATAACATTAAAACCAACAAGATAAATGGCCGAACTCTTACGGTCATCATCGGGTTGTGTTGGTGAATCTGGGGTTTGCTTTGTGTTTTCTTACAAGGCGTGTGTTACTGCATCTTATACGCTTTTACTTCCAATCTCTTGATTTGACATCGTGCTCTCCTGATAACTGCTTGACATCGAAGATGACGACTCGACGGCTTTTTCGCTCAGACTCCATGAGCTCTCGATCATTCACCGTTTGTCGTACTACTTCACAGACTCGATATGACCCTCTTCCCGAGTCAATCCCATCTAATCCTGAGGAGAGTCAGATCGAGACTCCCTCACATACCAACCCATCTTTTTAGGCAGACCTCCACCTCAAATTATCATCTATTTCTCTAGTACATTTTTCATTGAGTTCTTATGAGACTTTTTCCTTCCTAGAAGATTCAAAGGATATGGCTCGCGGGAAGGGACCAATTGAGGACCGATCAATGGAGGACCGACAGACTGGAGAAACACACTGATGGAAGACTAGATCCAACCGTATACATCACAATGGGGATTCTAGACACGTTAAGCAGATGAATATACAGATCCGAGATCAGTTTAGAGTCTGGAACGAGCTGCGAGCCGAGATCACTGTGCTAAGAGCAGGAGCAGGGAACCCACCACTGCCTATCATGGTTCCCGCAACACGCAGAGATGAGTATGACCCTGGCACTAGAATGCTACATCATTGGATTCAGTTACCACCGAATCAAGGGCCATACAAGTTACGTCCGTCCTTTATTTCATTGCTTCTCAAGTTTTACGAGAATGTCGCAGAGGAGTTGTTTACCTTTTAGCAATAGTTTGATATTATTTGTTATACAGCAAATTATCCAGGTGTTATGTAGGAGTCCATTCGCCGCAAAGCCTTCCCCTTCGCCTTAGCAGTTAAGGCACTTTACTGGATCAGTCATTTGGGGGGAGATCTCCATGTGGGATGACCTGTTCCTGCGTTAATTCTTTCCTACGGAATAGACGAACATGATGAGGAGACAGATATCCAACTTCACTCAGCTATGGAATGAATCATTCCATGAGGCGTGCGATCGATTCATGGATCTTACTGTGAGATGCCCTTGTCATGAGATACAGATGAAGGTGCTAGTTCAGAATTATTTTGGAGGACTCCAGCTGGATGTACAGGGCCTTGTAAGCATCACATGTGGCAGTAGTTATTTGAATCGGAATGCCAAGTATGTCTGGTCCATCTTTGAGGGGATGGCATAAAACTCACGAGTCATCGACTCTACTCGGGCATTTAAGAAGGCCCCGCAAGCAACACATCAATGAGAGCATCACAAGATGGTGAATATTTCATACTCTGAATCAAATACCAACATGGGATATATTAGTGAAAAATTAACGTTGGTAGATATGATTTAGAAGCTTCTTCAGGTGCTGCAGCTGCGGCGAGAGTTGGAGAAACTCTCATCACGTCCTCAGTAGCTGAGCGATTTGACAAAGAAGGTGAGCAGTCATACGCTTCTTCGACCTCTCAACTTGTTCGGATATCTTTACTTGCTCAGCCTACTTGACAGATCCACTTTATCCAGAGCGAGCCAGGTCAACCTACGGAGACTCCACAGATTGATTGGCATGAGGACCAGTCTTTTGCCAATCCAAGCCAAATCACTAGCCTTGGAGATACTGATGTTGAGCCTCAAGCCACTCTTGAGATCAATGGAATATGGTACGCTCCAATCCAGTCGTCATTACAGTTTACCCCTTAGAGCATACACCACCAGCAGTAGCCGCAACAGTACAACCATCTGTAGCATGTGCGTTCACAATTTCAGCATTGACAGCATTTCACGCAGCAGCAGTCTCAGCAGAATTCATATCAAAGATCACATTCTTTTCACCAACCTGCTTTTCATTCACAACCGCATCATTACCAGTAGCAACACTCTTCATACATACCCGAACGATCTCCCTAGCCTTACGCTCCATAGCAGTATATGCCAAGGTAGAAGAGAGGAGAAAGCCAGGGTTACCACGTTGAACCTGAGATATCTTCGCAAGCCCTGGAACTGAATTAAATCATGGACATGCTGAGCATGCTCCAGACCGCACATAAGATAGAGATAGAGTGGGTTAACCATCGTTTAGATGATTTAACCATGCCCAAGACCACTCTCTTAATCCAGCCTCAAATGAACACGAATAACAAGAGGAGGCACATAGTTCAGGTAGACAACACTACAGGTATGATCTCGTTTCCCGGATTTTTAGCTAACTTCATTTGCCTCAGGAACAGTAGATCACTACGAGCACCTAATCAGGAGGAGGAGAAGGTACAGGATGAAGAGTGAGAGCCGCTTCATGACACTCATATTGATGCTGAGGAGAAGAACCGCAAAGATGATGAGGATCAGCTGCTTGGCGATCAGATAGACGGAACGATGCTGAGATTGTCGATATGGACTTAGGCGACTCAAGCATTGATACCACACCAGGCCATGCATACACTCCTAAAGCTGATGTTTCTTCGCCTATTCTAGAGAGTTTTGTACATAATTCTGAAACTCTCGATGTACAAGCTCATCTTGATTTGAATAAAAAAGAGAATTTTGTTCCTGAGACCGTTCCTTTTCCTGATGCTTTGTATGGAAAAGGAAATAAATAAAACAAAAAGAATGTTGCTACTCCAGGAACTGATCGTCTATTAAAAGATCACATCTTTCTGAAGATTCCGCTTCATAATGCCTTGGATCATTTTCCTACGCTCAAGAATCAGTTGAGTAACATATGCACAACACGTAGGAAAAAGAGATCATGAGTTGAGAAACATGTATTGACCGAGGCAACTTCATGTGCTATTCGGAACAAGGTACCAAAGAAGAAAAGAGATTCTGAAGCTCACTATATCACATGTTAGATTGAAGATGTCGCATCCCATCGTACTCTCTTAGATAATGGTTCCTCAACTAATTTGATTCCATCTTATTTACTAAATAAGCTTAATCTAGGTCCTCTTTACAAATCACGGGCGACACTTCAGTTTGCAAATTGACCTGTCAAGAGACCTAGGGGTGTTGAGGAACATTATCATAACCGTTCAGGGCTTGCAGTTCCCTGTGGACGTCACTGTCCTAGATATAGATTGCCTTACATAGTTACACCTTGCTCTAATCATTCTCGATAGACCCTTCTTACTGACAATAAGAACACTCTTTGACTACGATGTTGGGAGAGTATCATTCCACATAGATATTGGAGAGATACACATTGAGATGGTGAGAGGATGTAGCAGTCCCTGATCAGTATTGTCACTTACTTTAGACGACACCAATCTTGTAGAGGATTGCCAAAACATAGATGAGACACAGTCTATTGATCTCGAGAGCGTTTATTTCGATACCACGATATCCTCCGTGAGGATAGGGTAGATCACATGATACCTAGTTATTCAGATGACTGTTCACATACATATACAGAGTTTACATCCTATCTAGATGAGCACTCAGTAACAGTAGACATCTCAGTGTCGCAGATTGACAGTACACATTCCAGCACGAGAGTCAGCTTATTATATTTCGTAGATCATACAGTCTATTAAGCATAGAGAGTCGGATGGTGTAATGAATACACATATACACACCTTTGGTAGTCTGACTCCAGAGATGCGTAGTATAGTAGAGAGACCTATGCTATGCACAGATATCACTTACAGAGGTAGCTCTACTTGTTCGTCTAGGGATCAACACACACATGCACATTAGATGATTCTGTACGACCAAGGTTGAGATGATCTATGTTGTACGGCTGATGAATCTCCATTTCATCATCTTTATTCTATTATTTTGGCCTTAAAAACCCTAGTAAATGCGTGTAAATAGGCTTAATTTAGGCATTTTATCATTAATGCATTATTGTGTAATTAGTGTAAATAATACGGTTTTTAAACCCAAAGTTATAGACTAAAGAAAAGAAAAGAAAAAGAATAAAATATTGTAAATATTTTATGACCCAAAACCCGAGACCTAGGCATCTTGATGACAAGGTCTACAAGGAATAAAGTAAGGGGAGATAAGGGCCAAAATACAATAACAATCTTGTTTATTTAATTTTTTTTATTCATTTTGGGACCTATTTTTAGTTCCACTTTTTATACTCCAAATAAAGAAACTTTGAGCATTAAAGTTGTAGATAATTAAATATAAGAAAATAAAAAATGATTTCATACAAAAACAATACACAGTGTACAAAATATGGTCAGAATAAATTTCCAAAACCTAAACTTCTCAGACCCAAATCTGTCAAATAGAAACTCAAAATGTATCAAAATCACATTTAATAGTATATAAATTTTAATAAGATATTTAATGAAATTGTTTCATATTTTTTGGAGTTACGGTTTGAAAGTTAGTTTTCGGACACCTATTATATACTTGTACCGATTAAAATATTCATTTTATTTATTATACATTATTTTTATAATTTATATTTTATAATTTTGTAAATTTTATTTATAATATGTATACATATGAAAATAAGAATAAAACACTAAATAAATCATAAAAATAAAATACTTGTATACAATACATTGGTATAATACCTATAAATATACATATATAGACTATGCATCTATTTATTTAATTATATATCAAATCAAAAAAATAAAATAAAAATATATTTAAGTCTATAAAAATAAGTTATAAATCTATAAGATAATAAAATAAAAATTAAAAAATTAAAAAAATAAAAATAAAAAATAAAACATTAAAATATATATAGCCCCTAAAGGTAACTTGTGATTTCAAACCTCTAAAATATAAATAAAAATCATAATAAAATACTTCAGAAAATAAGAAATATTTTTATTTAATAACCTCAAATTAATAAATTCATTTATTATTTTTAAATGATTTTACAATTCCTTTTTAGGAGGTTTTTCCTAATTGGTCCACGTGGACCAACCAGGTGGCTCGGACAGTTGACCTCCGGTCAACTGTCTGACCCCCCCTCTGTCATTTTTTCTGAACTCGTTTTGTCCCATTTTCACGGAATTTTCAAGGAATGTCCTTGCACCCTTTGATGTCACTCCCTTCATGACTTTTTTTCCCCAGTCATCGAGGAATCACGCCCTAGGACTTACATGGGGAGTAGAGCTTCGGTACGCAAGATCCACTCCGTTATATGAGCCATGTCAACAACCTGTACAAAACCACACCCAACCTTCCATTCCAAGTTTGAACCTTCATTAGCCACTTTCCTCTCCTCCTATTGCGCTAGAAAGAGTGAAGGAGGTGGCAGCTCCTTCCTCATGCCATCAGGTTGAACGAGGCAGTTTTGGAGTGGATCCACCCATCTCCGAAGAGCCCCGCCGTGAGGTCCTTTACTCCTGGTTCCCGGCTAGTCGAGTCGATTTATTTCCCTTTATTGCTTGATTAGCTTATACGTATCCTTAGGTTTAATTTCCCTTTTTAATACTCACCTTGATCGCCCAATCACTTTGGTTCGTAGTTCACTGGAGAGTAGCTCCGCGAACCCCCATATCACATCCTCCGCCTTCTATCACCCTGCTGCGAGGTCACGGCATTTGTCCTCGACCCTTTCACCCCTTTTTTGTAGGTCCTAGAGCTGAAATATCAGCTGGAGCCCCATTTGGAGGTACTTGGAGCTTCCATGCTCGATGACCTCGTACTTCACCTTCGGCTACCATCAGGCATTCTTGGGACCATCAGTACCAAGAGGACCTTCCCAAGAGCTTCTTTGGCCATTTTGAAGCATTATAGGCCAGCAGAAAGATGCGATTTGGCCGATGGAACTTCGCCTCAGCGGAGTTCTTCCCAGTTCCTCCTCTTGCCTCTGCCACCGTTCGATCAAGTTGGATCTCCCAAACGCACAGCTGTCGTTAGATCAGCCCCAGCATTGACCGTCAGATCTTCCAGGACTATTTGATATCGGCTGTAAGATCGCGAGGCGGTATCGGTGTGCCCCAAGCTCACACGTGGATAAGTGAAGAAGCGTCGACCATTAGATCACGTTGTAGCCGGGTATTTTGCAATTCGGCCCAGCAATTCTTGTAATTTATTTATCGCTGCTTAATCTTTCCTCATCCTTGTTATACTTGTACATTTTGCATCAAAAACCCTAGAACTTGTGGCATTTGCTAAAAGGTCCTAGCCACGTCACCTCGCGTGCCTATACGCGTGAGGTGCGTGGCTATTTTGCGAAAGGGCCCTCGGCCATTTGATTATTTATATTCAGTCTGTGAACTTTTTATTTTAGATAAATATTTTTGGTAATATTGCGAACAAGCCCATGGATTTTTGATAATTGCTATTGAGTCCCTACTAGGCGCACGTGTTGACGCACGTGACTTTGGCATTTTTGTAGGAACGGACCAAGGAGTTTGGATATTTCTTATTAGTCCAGGATTATTTTTTGTTCAGGTATAATTTTCTGGGAAATTTAAACTTTGGCCCTGATATTTTGGATATTTTCAAAAATATCCTCGCTAGTAGTGTAGTTTCTCTTTGTTGTCTCTATTTATTTCATGCATCTATAAAATTCGAAAAATCCCCAAAAAATAGGCATAAGTTAATGTTACATTGCTCTTTCACACTAATATTTTAATTTGCATTTTAAAGCATTTTATTATTTATAAAAAAATTAGAAAATACATTTTCGTCCCTGTTTGATTTAGAAAATATATAAAATTTATAAAACCTTTTTGAAAAATTCCAAAAAAATATATTTCATATTTATTTAAGTATTTTACAAGTTCAGACTAAAAATCACGAAAAAAATATAAAAGAAAACTCATAGAAATTGCAAAGCCCTGAAACCTTTATAAAAACATAAAAAGTCCATAAAAAATCCTAAAAATATAATCTTTGTTTCTGAATTTTCTATATTTCATTATCTTTATTTTAAAATTAATTTGGAGAGTTTTTTACTCAGATTTATATTTATTATCTCCAATTTAATTTTGTATATTTAGTTTCTTCCCTATTTTAAGTATTTTTTGAATTTAAGAATACCAAAAAAATTAGAAAAAATACAGAAAAATCGTAAAAACATCATGAAAACAAAAAACACAAAGACGTTTTATTTCTTGTATTTTGCTTAATTTTCCCTATATATATATATTAGATCTCTCTCTTACCTCTCTTGTATATATATTCTTTATATTACTTGAAGATATAAAAAGAAAATATAAAATCAGAAAATTAAAAATCAAAATATAAAAATATAAAAATCAAAAATCTTATAAAAAATATAAAATTATTGATCACGGTCATTTTTTAGCATCATTTGCCCCGATCTACCTCTTGCTTCTTGTGTTCGACACTCTACACTACTTGCACTATACACATCTTTTGTAGAGTTATAATAAATTTTAACTCCACATATTACTTTTCATTATTTGATTCTGAATTGTGGGTTAATTGTTGTTGTAATCGGGGTTTCGTGTGAGGTCAACTCAACGATTGTTAATTCACCTTGTGAATTAACACGACCTCCGCAAAATCTCGGTTCAACAGATGGTGTTGTTGTCGGGGAGCAACAACATGTAGATTAGCTTTTAATTGATTGTTATTGTTTGCCTATTTTTGTGCCTTCATTATTTGCTTATTTATTTGACATAATTGTTTGAGTTGTCTAACCTCCTCTCTTTGTTGAGTTTGTGCGAGGTATCGCAGATCGAGGAAGGCGCTTTACCCTAGGCGCCTATATACCCACGTGAAGCCGGCTTTTGTTGCCAACCTAGCCTAAAGAAGACTTAGAGCAATTTTGCAAACTTAGCTCCATTCTTTTTATTTTATATATTTTATGTAATTTTAAGTGAGAGAGAGACTCTAATTTGTAATAATACAGGTACTCAAGACTTTGGAATCTCGGGCCCAATTTCCAAGTGTTTGTTCTCTTGGGGCTCACCACGGATTTTATCGGTTTTCATCGCCTTCTTTTATTTTGTTTCCCGATTTTGTTTTCTTTATTTTGTGTGATTGAGCCCTTAGCTTTAGGATTGCTTGCGATAGATTAAGGCCAGACACCTAATATATTTTCATGTGCCTATAGTGACGTTTGGACTTAGTCAAATATCAAACTACTTCTCACTTAGTCTCAAAACCACCATGCCATGAGAGTTCTCCAGACAGGGCAGAGTTCTCCATACAACGCTTGTAGGACCCATTGTGGTGGGAATCAAGGAGACTCCAAGACCGGATACTTCGGTTCTATTCTAAGTCATTAGCATTGGTTCTTCACGTTATTAGCAATTTTTTTAAACTTAGGGTGATTTCATTGGCTTGCATTTCATATAGATAGGTTTCAATTTTGTTGAGCATCTTTGCATGTAGAGTGTTGGAGGTAAGGTGAGCATTTACTCTTTAGCATTCATCATTGTTTTGCCGCCTGCATTGCTTTTCTGCCTCTCCCTCTGATTTTGCCAACCTAGGTGCTTAAAGGAATTGACTCTACGATAGGCCCGTGCATTCTTATTAAAAATCGAAAAAAAAAAGTGATAACTAATAATTGGAACTACTAATATTACTCGACCCTATAAAAGACCAAAAAGAAAAACCTTGTCTTGGGGTGAGTAAGCCCCTCATTGTCTTCGATTTTACTTGCTCGCGCACACACTAAGATTAGTGCCAAAATCCCATTCAGCCCCTAAGTGTTTGTGCAATTGTTGGACTTCTCACCTAACTCTAAAATAGACAAGATAAAAATACCGACTTTATCGGTCTCTATTGAGTTGAGTAGGTGAATTGAGGGTTTGTATTTTGTGAGTTCGCTTGTGATTGCTTGTGTGTATCCTAGATTGCTTCTGCGCATTTGTGCCTTCTTCTCATTTCTCTTGACTTGACCTTCGTGCTCTCTCGACCATTTTTCTCTTGTTTCGTGATGGCCTACTGGAGCATATTTTATTTGGACTTTGTGGATCCCTCGTTCACTCCAGCTGGTTCACCTCCTTTTTTCCAGGAAGACTTTCCTCCTAGCTTGTGTACATATCCTCCTCAACCACAGTATCAGACCTCGGACTTCTATCCACATCACCCCCCCCCCCCCGAGACAGATCTGTTGGAGTCACCTTTCATGGAGTCCACCCTTGAGCACTTGACCCAGATGATGGATCATATGAGATAGAGGATTGACAACCTCACTAGCATAAATAAGAGTGGCCATGATTCTCCACCATTTGATGATATGGGTTCACTCGAGGATTTCCATGAGAGCTTGCAATCACCCAAAATACAAAAAAATGAGAAAATTTTAAAAATCCAAAAAGAGTTCGGGAGACCTTTGGTTGAGTCGGATTGTGAGGAGACGTTCTATTTGCCAGATCCTTTGACCACACACCCATTCACACTCTATCCCACCTTTGACCCCCAAGATGTCGTTGTATAGACTGCTCTTGGCATTCCTCGTGTATATGTTGATTCTAACTTCCTCCCTTGTATGGAGGAGGTCCAAAAATTCAAAAAAATGTTGGTTGAACCTGAAGTGGTGATCGCTATTCATGAGATCATTAATGCCCCACTTCGATAGGCCATGAAACAATTATTTTCTCCTCGTCAAAAGAAGAGAAAGCAGAGGGGAAAATCTAAGCATCATATTCTGACCATGACCACTGCCCACGCCATCACACACCGTCCCATTTCTAGGAAGAGGAACACTGCCACACCTTTCATTAGTTGCACCATCTCTGACCATACATGTAATCACACTCTCCTCGACGGTGGTGCTTCGATTAGCATATTACCCTTCTCGCTAGTATAGTCTCTTCACTTAGGGCCTCTTAAGGAAACCAGGATGATTGTTCAGTTTGCTGATGGATCTATCAAGAGGCCGAAGTGTATTCTTGAAAACGTTGTCATTTCGATTCAGGGCATGAGATACCATGTTGATTTTGTCGTGTTACCCATGGAGACCTCCACAGGGGAGCACTCTCCAATCTCCTGGGATGACCATTCCTCGCCTCAGTGAGGGTCTTTATTGATTGTGGATTTGGAGAGATTCACTTCCGTCTTGTTGACGAAAGCGAGGTGGTCATCACTGCACCCACTTCCGATCACAGACCTGCACCTGATGTGACTACACCTATTATGGCTGACCCTAAGGCCTATGATCTATATGAGGATATCAGAGAGACTTTCTTTATGACTAATTATGAGACCCGAAAATTCCTCTCCAATGAGGAAGACTCGGAATGCATAGACCTTGGAGTTTCTGCTTCCTGTGATTGGCGTTGTGTTGATGACATCCATGGTAATTACACGATCGACACCATTGAGCAGAGGGCAGGTATTGATGAGACTAAGGCCTAATTTGATTTGATTGCTTTTATTCAGGAATTCAGGCCTTTTGATGTGAAAGATGACCTGGTTGAGATTGTAGAGGACGAACATAGTTCGGCTACCTCCACTAATGAGTTCGTTCCTTTTAGTTTTGACCTGGACGAGACCTCGCAGGACGACACTGACTACACTTCTTCTGATGATGAGTTCGTCCCATTCCACTTTCATATCAGCGAGACTCCCAAGTCCAGACCTAGCCATACTTCTTCCGCTGACCCGTCTGTGCCTTCACACCCTAGGGCCACTGAGGACCTTTACCATGTCGACCATGATCGGTTTGTGTCATCTAAGGACCACGATGTCGATATGCACCACATTAGATCTATCCCTCAACAGTCTCGCAAGAAGGTTCGCTTTCAACCTTCTTGATCCTTTGTACATCTATCTCTGTTGCATATTCTCTTTTGTGTACCTCCGTTTCTCTATCATATTGCTCAGCCACCCCCATTCTCGTGTGTGCCTTTCTTAGGACGTACTTTGTCCTAAGCATAGGGGCGTGGATGAGTCGAGTGTTCATTCATCGTTTCGTTTCATTACTCCTGTTGTTGCCTATACTCAGGGCTTCTTTTACCCCATGTATAGGGGGAGTGATGTGTACATCGTTCTATATCTTTTTCTCTCTTCTGATCTCTTTTCTTCTTTTCTTCTTTTCCTTCTCTATATTCTTTATCTACCGAAAAGGTGTCACCCCTTTTTGTCAGTCTTCTATACTTAGGATGTACTTTGTCCTAAGTATAGGGGGTGTGCACCGCGAGTTCTTTCTATTCTTTGATTCTCTCCACTATCTCCTCTTCTTGTCCATAACTTCGGGATATCTTATCCTAAGTATAGGGGGAGACAGTCTGAGTACGATTTGTTCATTCCCACCCTTGGCCCTCCTTGTTTTGTGTACAGACTACTATACTTAGGATTAGTTGAACCTAAGTATAGGGGGACGGTCAACTTCTCATCCATTTCTTCGTTCGTTATTCTTTAGACTTGTTCATACTCATTACGAGTTATGTCTTATCTTTTTCTCTCTGATCGATGAGGACATAGCTCAAGCTAAGTATAGGGGGTCGTATATACTTCATATATACTTTAGCCATAACTCGTACTTTCGTTTTTATTAATAATTATGGCTAATTATACTATTAAAATCCATTAAAAACCTTAATAAAAGATGTGAATTCCTCAAATTATTTTTGTACTTATTGATTAATAAATTAGGTGAAAATGTTTTTTTGCAAAATGTTTTAAAAATAGTTTGAAAATCCTTTTAAAAAATCTTTTAAAAACTATTTTGAAAACGTTTTTTACATATCTTCAACCTTTGTAAAAACATTTTTGTTTGAAAAATTATTTTCTTTGTAAGAAATAAAATGTTTGAAAAATGATTTGTAAATGGTTTGAAAAATACTTGCAAAAATATTTGAAAATCTATATATATTGTTTGGAAAGCCTTCGCAAAATGATTTTCAAATGTGTGTATTTGTTCGTAAAAAGTGTTTATAAAAAATATTTTGGACTATAGTCTTCAAAAAATGTTTGAAAAACCTTTCTCAAATAAGTTTAAGGAATATATACATCTTACCTAAAATTCTTTATTATATATCTATAACATTGACCACTTACCCTTTGTAAATTCTTAAAATCCACTTCTTGTAGATATAAGATGCATCCCTGCGTAAATATTTGTATCTAGTTTTGGCCAAAATCCTTTTACTTTTCAAAAATCCCCAAAAGTATTTGCAGAAAGTAAAAATCCAAAAACATTTGAAAACTATTTTTGAAAAAAAAACAAAAAATGCATATGCATCATCTCTTCAAAAATCCATAAAAAGTTCAAAGTATTTGAAAATTACATCACAAAATATTTTCTGCATAGCATTTGCATAGCATTAGCATTATTCGGATTGAGTTTGATGGTTGAACAAGTCTAAGTAAAATCCGGAGATTGGATCTTGGTTGGACCTTAAAATCTACCTGATTAACAGGAACCTTATAAGAACTGGAATTGAGGTACTTCAGATCTAGTTGACTTAATTCTTTGAGGATCACGAGACTTGGTTCAATGGATTCTTGACTGCCTACGTAGAGTATTTCAGAACACGTGCACGACTCTTTTTGATAATGACCTAACTTGGACACCTGCATCTTTCACTTGGCTCAACTCAGTTGGAGTGGTGAGGGTGTTGGATTGTCGGTATGAGACGCACACAAGTGGAAACATTTGTCCTCCTCTAGGGAGAGAAGTGCACCTCAACCCATCCGGTGATGATGAGTTTCGAGGACAGGAGAGTGTGGGTTGCAATAAATCTTCAAAAGAGGGATAGTCTACTGGCTCAAGAGGAAAAACTCCTTATGTAAATGTTATTGTATATAGTATTTCAAAAAAATCAAAAAGCAAAAACTCCAAAAAAAAGTGGACAGGACTGTACAAAAATAATATGTCTGCCGGAGTGTACATATTTGTATAGCCAATAAGCAATCTTGAGTGTTAAAGTCAAATTATGTGAGCATGCAGCTGGATGACTTGACTACTCTGGTATTGCATCCTAGGATAGGTAGCTACACTAGTTACCGTCCATTCTTCTCTTCATCCCCTCCTCTTGAGTTGGTTGCCAATTGAACTTAGAAGGGAATACCTACTCCTCGAGGAATGAGTTATTGGATTGGGGAATAATTGGGTTGTCATACTAGAGAAGTCAAAGTCTTTGCCATTTCAGTTGGGGAGAGCCACCATCACTTACACTGTACAAGTCAGACTCATAGTCATAAGGATTTGTGTATGAATTGATGTATTCTGACCTGGCTATTTAGGAGACTTGAGCAGAGTTGTGGGATTCTTGAAGGTTGTTGGATTTCAAATCTAGTTCTCATTAATGTTCCGCCCGCACTAAATTCCAAAGGTCCAACTTGAGATCCAAACTTTGATTGTGTGAAAACAAGTTTGATGAGTAAACCTAATCCAATTTTCTTCTTTTTCTTTTCTTTGTTTTTCTTTTCTACACTTATTGCATAAGTGTTTGCTAGGGACTAGAAAAGGCAAGTATAGGAGGATGATGAATCTCCATTTCATCATCTTTATTCAATTATTTTGGCCTTAAAAACCCTAGTAAATGCGTGTAAATAGGCTTAATTTAGGCATTTTATCACTCATGCATTATTGTGTAATTAGTGTATAAAATACGGTTTTTAAAGCCAAAATTATAGAATGAAGAAAAGAAAAGAAAAGAAAAAGAATAAAATATTGCAAATATTTTATGACCTGAAACCCCAAGACCAAGGCATCTTGATGACTAGGCCGACAAGGAATAAAGTAGGGGGAGATAAGAGTCAAAATACAATAAAAATCCCTTTTATTTAATTTATTCTTTATTCATTTTGGGACCGATTTTTAGCTCCACTTTTTATACTTTAAATAAAGAAACTTTGAACATGAAAGTTGTAGATAATTAAATATAAAAAATAGAAAATTGATTTCATACAAAAATAATACACAATGTACAAAATATGGTCAGAATAAATTTCCAAAACCCGAACTTCCCAGACCCATATCTCTCAAATAAAAACTCAAAATGTATCAAAATCACCTTTAATATATAACTTTTGATAATATATTTAATGAAGGTGGTTTCATATTTTTTGAGTTACGGTTTGAAAGCTAGGTTTTGGACCCCTATTGTATACTTGTACCGATTAAAATGTTCATTTTATTTATTATTCATTATTTTTATAATTTTATATTTTTATAATTTTTAAACATTACTTATACTATATCTACATATTAGAACAATAATACAACACTAAATAAAACATGAAAATAAAATACTTGTATATAATACATAAGTATAATACATATAAATATATCTATATGGACTATGCGTCTATTTATTTAATTGTATATATCAAATCAGAAAAATAATCTAAAAATATATTTAAGTTTATAAAAATAATTTAAATATAAAAAAATTAAAAAATAATAAAATTAAAAAATATAAAATTAAAATAAACATTAAAATATTAGATGATTATACCTTTATATAGCCCCTAAAATGTAACTTGTGATTTTAAACATCTTAAAAATAAATAAAAATCATAATAAATAATTCATAAAATAAGAATATTTTTATTTAATAACATCAAGTTAATAAATCTGTTTATTATTTTTAAATGATTTTACAATTCTCTTTCAGGAGGTTTTTCTTGGTTGCTCCACGTAGACCAACCTCCGGTCAACTGTCTGACCCCCCTCTTCCATTTTGTCAGAACTCATTTTTGTCCCATTTTCATGGAATTTTCGAGGCATGTCCTTGCACCTTTTGATGTCGCTCCCTTCATAACTTTTGTTCCCCAAGCATCGAGGAATCACGCCCTAGGCTTTACTTGGGGAGTGGAGCTTCGATACACAAGATCCACTCCATTCTTTGAGCCCCATCAACCACCTGCACAAAACTATGCCCAGCCTTCCATTCCAAGTCTGAACCCTCTTTGGCCATTGTCCTCTCCTCCAATTGCGCTAGAAAGAGTGAAGGAGGTGACAGCTCCTTCCTTACGCCATCAGATTGATCGAGGAGGCGGTTTTTGAGTGGATCCACCCATATCCGGTGAGCCCCACCGTGAGGTCCTTCACTCCTGGTTCCCGACCAGTCGAGTCGGTTTCTTTCCCTCTTATTGCTTGACTAGCTTAGACGTATCCTTAGATTTAATTTCCCTTTTTAATCCTCGCCTTTGATCGCCCAATCACTTTGGTTCATAGTTCACCGGAGAGTAGCTCCGACAAACCCCCATCTGACATCCTCAGCCTTCTATCGCTCTGATGCGGAGTCGCAACATTTTTCCCCGGCCCTTTCACCCCTTTTTTGTAGGTCCCAGAGCGGAAACGTCAGCTGGAGCCCCATTTGGAGGTACCTGGAGCTTCCTCGCTCCAGTGACCTCATGCTTCACCTCCGGCTACCATCGGGCATTCCAGGGGCCACCAGCACCGAGAGGACCTTCCCAGGAGCTTCTTCATCCATTTTCAAGCATCATAGCCTGGCGGAGAGACGTGATTTGGTTGGTGGAACTTCACCTCGACGGAGTTCTTCCCGGTTCCTCCTTCTGCCTCTGCCACTGTTCGATTAGGACGGATCTCCCAAACACACAACTGTCATTAGATCAACCCCAACATCAACCGTCGGATCTTCCAAGATCATATGGTCTCGACAGTAGGATCGCGAAGCGCTATCGGCGTGCCCCAAGCTGACACGTGGATAAGTGAGGAAGAGTCGACCATTTGAACGCCTCGTAGCTGGGTATTTTGCATTTTGACCAACAATTCTTGTAATTTATTTATTGTTACTTAATCTTTCCTCGTTCGTGTTATACTTTTATAAATTTTGCATCAAAAACCCTAGAACTTGTGGCATTTGCTAAAAGGTCCTAGCCACGTGACTCACGTGCCTATGCGCGTGAGGTGTGTGGCTAATTTGCAGAAGGGCCCTCGACCAATTGGTTATTTGTATTCAGTCTGTGAACTTTTTATTTCAAATAATTTTTTTTGGTGATATAGCGAACAAGCCCTGGGTTTTTGATAATTGTTATTGAGTCCCTGTTAGGCGCACGTGTTGACGCACGTGACTTTGGCATTTTTGCAGGAACGGACCTGATAATTTGGATATTTCTTATTGGTCCAAGATTTTTTTTGTTCAATTATAATTTCCTGGGAAATTCATACTTTGGCCCTGATATTTCTGGATATTTACAAAAATACCTTTGCCAGTAGTATAGTTTCTTTTTGTTGTCTCTGTTTATTTCATGCATCTATAAATTTTGAAATCTTTAAAAAATAGGCATAAGTTCCTATTACATTGCTCTTTCATGTCAAAAGCATTTTATTAATTATAAAAATCAAAAACGTGCATTTTCATCTTTGTTTGCATTAGAAAATACATAAAAACTATAAAACCTTTCTGAGAAAATCCAATATATATATATATATATATTGTATTTATTTAAGTATTTTACAACTTCAGACCAAAAATCACTAAAAAATATAAAAGAAAACTCATAAAAATTGCAAAACTCATAAAACCTTTATAAAAACATAAAAAAAATCCATAAAAAATCCTAAAAATATATTCTCTGTTTATAAATTTTTTATATATCATTATCTTTATTTAAAATTAATTTGAAGAATTTTTTACTCTATTTTATATTTATATCACCAATTTAATTTTGTATATTTAGTTTCTTCTTTATTTTAAGTATTTTTGACTTTAAGAATACTAAAAAATTAGCAAAAATACAGAAAAATCACAAAAACATCATAAAAATATAAAAAGCACAAAAACATTGTATTTCCTGTATTTAGCTTAATTTCCCCTATTTGTATATATATTCTATCTCTCTCTTACCTCTCTTATATATATTCTTTATATTACCTTAATATTTTAAAAAGAAAACGAAAATACAAAAATATAAAATAGAAGAAGAAAATACAAAATCAGAAAATTATAAATCAAAATATAAAAATATAAAAATCAAAAATCAAATAAAAAATATAAAAAAACCTACAAAAAATAGCACATATAGACAACTTGATCATAGTCATTTCTGAGCATCATTTGCCCCGATCTACCTCTTGCTTCCTATCGACACTCAACACTACTTGCACTATACACATCTTTTGTAGAGTTATATTAAATTTAAACTCCACATATTGCTTTTCATTGTTTGGTTATGAATTGTGGGTTAATTGTTGTTTGAATTGGGGTTTCATGTGAGGTCAACTCAACGACCGTTGATTCGCCTTGTGCATTAACACGACCTCTGCAAAATCTCGGTTCAACAACAGGAAGCATGACTACTCTTCCACTTCATTCTATCTTGTATAGAGACTTGTGAAGCCATTCCCTTTTGACGCTATGAGGACATAGCACATGCTAAGTACAGGGGGTGCGTATATATTGTATAAATACTTTTATCCATAACTCGTACTTTTATGTATTTTCTGTATCAATAAAATCCATAAAAAGTGGTGAAGGTTAATTTAAAATCCACTTATGTATTTGAATTATTTAATCCTAGTATATAAATAAAATATGCATAAAATCCTTATTTAAAATTATTAATTTAAAATGTGTATTTAAAATATGTATAAAATTTATTTAAACTTCTATCTATTCAAATATGTGTAAATTTCATTTAATTCTTGTAAATACCTTGTATATGAAATTTCTAAAATACATTAGTTGTTTAATCCAAATAAAATTTGGGTAAATTATTTTCTAAAATTCTTGTTCATAGACTTGTTTATAAGAATCACAAAATCCATAAAAAATATAAAGTCTAAATCCATAAAAATTACAAAACCCTTAAATCTATAAAAATGAGTAAAATTTAGAAAATATACTTCACAAAAACATGGTTGCATTTACATTAGCATTTTCAGAATATGTTTGATTTCTAGAACTAATGATTGGGAAAAAATCTAAAGGATGGAGCTTGATTACAACCTTTAACTTTCATTGTAAGGAGCCTGGTTAGGAACTGGAATTTAGACTCTTCAAGTCATTGACTTAAATATTTGGGTTCCATGAGACCATGTTTGGTAAGTCAACTCGAAAAGTGCCTAAGTAGAACACTTGGTGTCATCCGTACAACTCTTCATTAGTGAACCAATTTTGGACACATGGACTCCGCACTTAGCTCGACTTGCATGGGGCTGCGAAGGGCAATCCATCTTGGTGGTGCATTTCTATCCTTGTATGGTAGTGCTGACGTCTAAATATGGGAGAGATTGGGGTTGCAATAATCGCTTTGAATGAGGGAAGGACTTTCTAACACCATTTTCCCAAGACCTCAAAAAATGGACGGAATGAAAAGATGCTATATACGTCAAGGCACAAAAAGATGAATGCAGTACAATCAAAAATACAAAGACAATTCAAAGAAGAAGCCACCAAATACAAATACGACCCCAATGGTCTGAGCTTCCACCTAAAAGCCTACACATCTTAGTGGAAACTTAGCTACTCCGGTTGGGCTTTACAAGGAGATGTGTCTACACCGGTCGCACTCCAGTTCTTTTCTCATTCTTCTACTTCCTCTCTATATTTGATTGTGGACATAGCACGAACTGACCTCAGAAGGGAATACCTCCCTCCCCGAGGAAAGAGTAATTGGATGAGGAACCAATGGGAGTGTATTATTGGGATGGGTGGTTTCTTTGCTTCTTTAAGCGGGAAGAGCTAAAACAATTCACACACTGTACAAATTGATTTCAAGGTTGATAGAATTTCCGATATGAATGAGTGGATCTGAACTGGCTATTGAGGTGAACTTAAACAAGGATTTGTGGAATTTGAGGGTTGTTGAGGATAAAATCCTAATCCTGATTAAGGCTCTGACAAAATTCATGTTTCCGGCCCAATCAAGCTATGCCCTTTGCATGTTCTCTTGAATTGGTTTAGGAAAACAAATTCATTAACATTCTTTCTTTTTCTGTATACTTCAAATAAGTGTTTGCTAAGGGACTAGCAAAGTTTAAGTATGGGGGGTTGTTGAATCCATGATTTATTAACATTCTACTGGCATTCTTTCTTAAAATCCTTAACAAATACGTGTAAATATCCATTAAATTCCACTTTTTAACAAAATCCTATTCATGAATAGGAATGCACATTTATGCATTAAAATCATGTAAATAAATAAAAGAATAAAAATAAAGGCAAATTGTAGATATGTATATGTGTATAAAATGACTTAGAAAATAAATATAGCTAAAAGATATATTTATAAACCTAATCCATGAGACCAATATAGCATGGATTGGTCGACAAAAAAATAAGTGGGGGAGATAAGGAAGAAAACGAATAAAAATAATTAATTCCAGATTTTATACATCTTCAGTAATTATCCAATAAATACCAAAACTTCAATAATTTTTAGTTAATTCATATGAACTTATTTTTCACCAAACTATTTTCCTAATTATTTTTAAAAATGAATAGAAAAATATAAAATTAACTTAAAAATATTACCTTATATATATGCCTAGAAATCCAACTTGCCAATTATCAAAATCTCAACTTCCGAACATCATAACTTTCTTATATGAACTCTAATTTCACTCTACTCACCTTTAAAGTTCAAAAAATAATATTCTCTAAGTAATGAATGTGATTTAACTAAAATCAGAGTCCGTTTGCAAAAAGTCAGTTTTGAGACCTAACCACAATTGGGTTTCTGGGCAATTTATTTTATCTAGAATACATTATTTATTATTTTAATGATGTTATAATTTCTAATTATTTTCACCTTTTATTTTTAACCATAATTTATTTCATAATTTTTGGAGCTTATTATTATTTTAAGTAAATCAAAAACCCTAATTTATAAGTAAAATTGAACTACATCACTTATATTTATATTTATTCGAATACTTAAATTAATTTATTAAAATCTACAAAAAACCGTACATACTTTATTTATTGTCCTAATAATTAGACAAATATAAAAATGGTATGTTATTATTAATTTATAAAATTAAAAATTTAAAACCTCTTTAATAAGTATTATTTATACTTATTTATTAATTTATTATTTATATTTTGTAAAATAATTATTATTTATTAAAACTAATTATACCATAATTTAGAGATTTTAATTATTTACAACTTTCATTTTTATTTAATATATATGTATTTACTATTTAATCCATATTTATTAATTTATTTATCAAACTGGCCAACCAGATGTTGACACATGTTAACACTTGGTGCCTTCTTCTTCAATAAGGTCGGTCGATGTCTGTTCTAACGTATAAACTTCTCCCATTTCTACCCACCATCTCCTAACCTCTTTCTCTGATCTAATCCATTGCTTCTCTTCTCCTAACTAACTAGATCCACACCCATCGTAGATTCCTATCTAATATCCATTAGATTCATGTATAAAAGCCCCTCAACTTCGTCATTAACAACTAACTGCTCCTAAGCTAACCACTTCCAGAAGAGAACTGGCTGAGTCTCTGCCTTCACAGCCTTGCTCCGGAGGTGACAGCTCTACTCGAGATGCCCGCGTGAAAGAGGGAAGATCGGAGAGGGTTCCAAGGTGGCCAACCACCTTGTATCTTCGTCGTGACGATGTGCAGCTCCGGCCACCGACCGTCGAGCCACTACCAGCAGGAGCATACCTCCTGCTACTCACAGGTACCCATTCATCCATCTTTCAAGATTTTCTTTCTCATTTTTCATGCCTTCATTAGGTTACCTAATCGTGTAATTAGAAACCTTAATCATCATCCTTAGATGCCACCTTCAAATCCCTTATCAAACTCGATTCGAATTCATTCAAACCCATATCCTATTTCTTGTATTCGCTACTTATCATAGAATCTGGAAAGCACACTTTGGAACTACAAATTCTTTAATTTTGTTGGTTGATTCACTTGTGGATAGAGCATTATCACATCCATTTGCAGGGTTTTATTATCGTTGGAGCATTAAATACACATCTGGAGCTCTATAGATCAAAGATGATTCAAATCAAGACAAGCTTTCCTCAGCTGTTAGACATGGCTGAACCGCCATCTTCATCGTGCTATCCCAGCCACTTCCGCCGACGTTGAAGCCAGCCCATTACAGGCGAGCTCGAGGGGTGAAGGAGTCACCCCTCTGGCCCTGCTAGAGGTCCAAGAACATCGTCGTTTGCAGGAGAAAAATCAGGGAAGGGAGCACCACCGACACCTGTGCGAAGAGCTGAAGAACACTGAAGAGCACAGAAGCACAGGTGTGAAACACGTGTCCTCAACGGATGCCCCAGATCGCGACACAGATTCTAATCTCAACTGTGGATTTCGAAACGGTGGAAATTTTGCATCATAAACCCATACGAGTTCCTGAATTCAACCTCCACTCCAAGACTTTCCATATATTACATTTAGGTCCCCACACAGGGACCTAAATGTAATAAATTTACTATTCTTTGCATTTCATTCCCTTCCAGGGGCCTGATTGTAACAGAATTATTTCTTTCTTTCTTTACACTTATAGACCTATGCTATAGGACTGTTTTGGACCTTTATTTTGTTGTAATTTTCTTTGATTTTTCTAAGGTTGTTATACAACCACCCTAGCGACATTTCTTGTATTTTTTGTAGATTTCTGTCATGTGTTTTCGTCGCTTTGATTTTTGTAAGTTCTTGTATTTTTTTTAGTGTTTCTTGAGCCATGTTGTAAAATCAAGAAGATAGTGAGATTCTCGGGATTTCTTTCTTTCATCGAAACCATCATACGGTTATTATATCACCTTATGTTCGGCCCAAGTACACTTACCTGGATAAATAATATAGTTTAGCTAAAATAGGAGAGATAAGCTGCTTATTCTCTCTCCTATTTTATTGATTTTATTTGATCAATCGAAATCCGATCTCCACGGTTTCTTTCTACAATCGACAACTCTCTTCTTTTAATTAACTGTGCGTCGGATTTTGGTTATCAGACCATTAAAGTAAATCATATTATCCTAATACACACTTAGGCATACATAATCAATTTTTGAAAAATAATATGTTCTTACACTAGAGTTGTTGATTTAGGACTCGATTTTTACGACTTTTTCATTAATTAGACTAGGTTTTAAATTTCTATGTAGATCATTCTACATGTAGAGTGTCGAAGAAATGTAGGTCTTCTATCTTAGCATTCATCATTGTTTTCCATAGCATTCCATGATTCCCTCTTTGTGAGATAATTTTGCAAAATTAAAGGAAACAGTTTACATTTATATATTTTTGAAAATATTAAAAAAAGTGAAAACCTTAAAAATAAAAAATATATATTTTTTTTAACTTGACCAAAAATGAAAAATATAAATGGACTTAAGTTGTATTAGGAGAGCAAACCCATGATTATTATAGGTACATAACTCCAGACAGAGTGGGTGAGGACGTAACCATAAGGATTAGAGCTGAAAGTCCATGGAATTGTGTCATAAGTACATGTATGCCATTTTTCGGTGTATGGTTGCAACTGCAAGCACTTGCCTCCGATGATAGAAAGTTGTTTTGGTGTGCTCCACCTCACAGTTCCCTTTGGGCCTGATATAACCTAATAGCCCAGGCAAATGGTACCACTCTTTTGTGGATTGTGAGGGTGTACATTGGGCGAGAAGGCAATACCACTGTGAGTCTGTTTAATACAACTTCTTGATTACCAAAATTAAAATTGAAAAGATAACATATCAACCTCTTACAGTCTCCATCGTGTAAAGTTGGTGAGTCTGGGGTTTGCATTGTGTTTGTTTGCGAGGTTTGCATTTTTCAGCATCTTACACCTTCATGTCGTGTTCTTGATTTGACCTCCTATTCTTTCACGTATTCTTTTGACATCGAGGATGACGTTTAGACGAATTTGATGCTCAAACTCCATGAGCCTTCGATCTTCCACTGTCTACCATTCATCTTCATGGACTCAGGATGATCCTCTTCTAGAGTCAATCCCACTTACTCATGAGGTCAGTTAGACACAGATTCCCTCGCCTCCCAGCCCTTCAGTCAAGGCATATCCATGCCTCGGCTTTTCATCTACTTCTCCTGCATATTTTCCATGAGTTCTTATGAGACTTTTTCCTTCCCAAAGGATTCGATGGACATGGATAGAGGGAAGGCACCAGATGAGGATATATTTGTTGAGAACAAACATGTTGAGGAGAGACCGTTAGATGAGAGATTGGATCCAGCTTCAGAAATCACAGCAGGGACTCTAGACACACTCCAGCATATGAACTTATATATCAGAGATCAGTGTACAGTCTAGGATGAGCTTTGAGCTAAGATCACTATGCTGAGAGTAGGAGCTGGGAACCCACCACCCCTTGTTGTGGTTCCTGCTACTTTGAGAGATGAGTATGACCCGCGAGCTAGGATGCTACACCATTAGATTTAGTTACCACCAAATAAAAGGGTCATATGAGTTGAGATTGTGCTTCATTTCACTGCTTCCCAAGTTCTATGGACACACTTCAGAAGAGTTGTTCACATTTTTACAGCAATTTGAAATGATATGTGGAATGGTGAGTTATCCAGGAGTTACGTAGGAGGCTATATGCCTCAAGGCCTTTCCTTTTGCCTTAGAAGATAAGGTGCTTTAATGGTTGGTCATTTGAGGAGGGAGATTTCTACATGGCATGATATAAAGTATACCTTCCTGCATAATTATTTTCTTCTGGGATGAATGAATATAATGAGGAATTAGATCTCCAACTTTACACAACTTCCACATGAGTGATTCCATGAGACATGGGAACGATTCAATGATTTGACTGAGATATTCCCTCATCACGAGATACCCTTGAAGTTGTTAGTGCAGAATTATTTTGGAGGACTCTAGCCATATGTTTAGGGCCTAGTGAGCAGCCCATGTGGTGGTAGTTATCCGAGTAGGGATGCCAAGTCAGTTTGGTCCATCTTTGAGGGGATGGTAGAGAATTCACGTGTTGTTGGCTCTACTCGGGCATTCTAGAAAGGCCCACAACCACCACACCAGCGAGATCATCATAAGGTCGCACATGTTTCAGACTCTTATTCACAATCCAACATGGGATTTATTAGTGAGAAGCTTACACTGGTTAATTTGATTCAAGAGCAAGTCCACAATTTATAGTCACTACTAGAGTTGGAGAAACTCCCATCACTTCCACAACAAATTGAATGATTTCATGAAGAAGGTGATCGAACTACAACATCAGTACCACCAGTCATGTCCTTATTCTACTTCTCAACCTACACAGAGGTCTTTACCTGCTCCTCCCACCCGTCAGATTGAGTAAATTCAAAGCAAGCTAGTACAATCCACTAAGCCTTCATAGTTGGATTGAGATGAGGATTCGTCCAATTCCAACCAAAGTCAGATCATGAGCTCTGTAGTTGATGATGGTGGTTCGCATTCCATCTCAAGATCAATAGCATATGGTGCACTCATGTTTAGTATCAATCTGCACCTCATAGCGCACATCACCAGCAACAGCAGTTTCATCTACAGTATGGACGTCCGTCTCCACATTTCCAACACTATCAGCTTTTCATGCAGCAGCAGTCTCACAAGCATGCATATTAGAGACCACATTCTTATTAGTATCCTTCTACACATTCACATAACTATCATCACCAACAGTAGCAATAGTCGTCTTTTATACCTCAGCGATCTCCTTAGCCTTATACACCACAGCAACAACACACTCCTAGGCATGACAGAGTAGTGAGCCAGGTACAACACACTGAGTCAGAGTTATCCTCACAGTCCTTAGCACTGAACCAGATCATGGATATGTTGAGCATGCTTCAGACAAAGCATATGACTGAGGTGGAGCAGGTTAACCATCGTCTGGATGAGTTATCGGTGCCCAAGACCACTCTCCCAACTTACCCTTAGATAAATCTGGATAACAAGAGATGATATTCGGATCATGTAGACACCACTACATGTATGATCATTTTTTCCAAAATTTTATCTAACTTCATTTGTCTTAGGAGTGGTAGACATCTGTGAGCACAGGATCTAGAGGAGGAGTGGGCACATGATGAGGAGTGAGAGTTGATACATGATGATGTTACACATTCTTATGCTGAGGATGAGGACCACCATGATAAGGACCATCATGATGTCCAGGATGATGCTATTTAGGGAAGTGATGCTGAGACCGTTGATATGGACACATGCAACACAGATGATGATACCATACCATGCCATACGGACACTCTCAGTGATTTTGTTTCCTTTCATGTATTCTAGAGTTTTTTTAGATACTTATGAAACTCTCGATGTACATGATAATTCCAATTTTGATTATTTGACTAAAAATGAAGAAATTTTTGTTGTTCTTGAGTTTGTTCCTTTTCTTGAGTCTTTGTATGGAAAAGGAAAGAAAGATACCAAAAAGAATCATGTCACTCTAGAAATAGAATAGTAACTTAAAGATCACATCTTTTTGAAGATTCCATTACATGATGCCTTCAATCACTTTCCTACGCTTAAAATTTAACTGAGGAACAAATGTACCATACGTAGGAAAAGGAAATCACAAGTTGAGAAGCATGTACTAACCTAGTCTACTTCATGTGCTATTTAGAACAAGGTATCCAAGAGAAAGAGAGATTCATGATCTCACTATGTCACATGCCATATTTTATATGCCGCTTTCGACCATCTTCTTTACTAGATAAGCTCAAGCTAGGTCCTCTTTACAAATCATGAGTGTTACTTATGTTTGCAGATTGATCTGTAAAAAGACCTAAACGTGTATTGAGGAAAATTATTGTGACTGTACTGGGCTTGCAGTTTCCAGGACTCTACTGTCCTAAACATGACGTGCCCTACATAGGTACACCATGCTCAAATCATTCTCAGGAGGCCTTTCTTTCAAACCAAGAAGGTTATCTTTGATTATGATTCTGGGAGAGTATCATTTGGCATAGACTGTAGAGAGGTACACATTGAGATGGCGAGAGGATGTAGCAGTCCCATACACATATTTTCATTTACTTCAGAGGACACCAGCCTTGTAGATGATTGCCAACACACATATGAGATACAGTCTCTTGAACTTGAGAGTGTTTATTTTGATACCCATGATATCCTACACGAGGATGGGGTAGATCATCTGGTACCTAGTTCTTTAGACGACTATTCACATGCAGATACATAGATTATTTCAGGACCATATGAGCAGTTAGTTACACAACACATCTCGGTACCACGAATTGAGAATACATGTCTTCCAGCATGAGAGTCCGTTGATTAAAATCCATAGATTATACGATCTATTCAACATAGAGAGTCGAATGGTGTGATGGATACATGTATAGACACCTTATGTAGTCCAACTCCAGAGACATACATTACAGTAGAGAGACCTATGCCACATATAGAGGTCATATACAAAGGCAGTTCTACTCAGACAACCAGGGATCAGTATGCATTTGCCAGCACATAATTCCGTACGACCCAGGTTGAAGTGATCTACTTTGTACATGACTTGTGTCTACTCTTCCACTTCATTTTGTCCAATACAGAGCACTATTCAGTTTTCGGAGTACACCATCACTTGTAAATTCTACTTAGATTCCAATCTTCCCCATTTTTTCTCGTATTTATACTTAGGATACCATTAGCTAAGTGTAGGGGATACCGATGGTCCGTTGATTCCCATTTTTTATTTTGTTCTTTTTACTTTTCTTTCAATTTTCCTTTCTTTTATACTAATCATTGGTCCCCGATTTTTAGCCAAATTCTTTTCTATACTTAGGATGTCTGATCCAAGTATATAGGGGATCGAGTGATTTTGTTTCTTCTTTATTTTCTTTTGTTCCTTTGTTTGTATATTCCTTGCCCTCAATCACCTCATTTTTGCTTCCACTATACTTATGATGACATGATCATAAGTATAGGGGGAGTGATTGACTTCACATCTTTTTCTTATTTTCACCTGCTTTTTGTTAGCACGAGTCATGCCTTTTTATTTCTCTTTTCATGTTATGAGGACATATCACAAGCTAAGTATAGGAGGGTGCATATATATTGTATATATACTTTTGTTCAAAACATTTACTTTTATGTATTTTCTATATAAATGAAATCCATATAAGTGGGTAAGGGTTAATTTTAATAAAAAACTATTTATTTATTATTTATAAAATCCTTGTAAATAAATAAAATATGTATAAAATTCTATTTAAAATTCTTAATTTAAGATATTTATTTAATGTGGATAATACTTATTTAAAAATCTTATTTATAAAATTACATATAAATAACGTAATGTTTAAAATTTTTTAATATCAAATCTGTAAAATTCATCAGTTATTTAATTCAAATAAATATTGGCAGTTTATCTTGTAAATATGCTTGTTTATAAAAATTGAAAAAATCCATAAAAATCGTAGAGACTTAAAATTCATAAAAAAATGTAAAATCTTTAAAATAAACAAACTGAGTAAATTTTAGAAAAATGCACTTCACAAAAACATGGTTGCATTTGCATTAACATTTTTTCAGAATAAGTTTGATTTCGTGAATTAAAGGTTGGGAATAGTATAAAGGATGGAGCTTGGTTATGGCCGATGACGGACATTGTAAGGAGCCCAGTTAGGAACTAGAATTTAGACTCTTCAGGTCTTTGACTTAAATCTTTGGGTTCCATGAGACCATGTTTGGGAACTCAACTTAAACTTGCATAAGTAGAACATTTGGTGTCATCTGTTTAACTCTCCAACAATGAACATTTTTTGGATACATGCACTTTGCATTTAGCTTGACTTGCATGAGGTTGCGAAGGGTAGTTCATTTTAGCAATGCATTTTCATCCTTGTATAGTGGCTCGGACATCAAAAGACGAGAGTTATGGGGTTGACATAAAGCTTCAAATGAGCGAAGGATTTGCCGGCACAATTAGTCTATGACCTCAAAAAATGGACGGAATGAAAAGATGTTATATTCATCGAGGCATAAAATATTCATGCAATGCAAGAAACATTACAAATACTACCAAAAAGAAGCAAATCATCAAATACCAATATGACCACAATGGTACAAACTTCCAAAAAGTTTGCACATCTTAGTGGAGGCTTAGCTACACCGTCAAGGATTCATAAGGAGATGTGACTACTCGGGTCACACTCTAGTTCTTTTCCCATTATTCTACATTCTCTCTATATTCGATTGTGGACACAACACGACCTGACCTTAGAGAGAAATACTCCCCTCTTTGAGGAAAGAGTAGATGGATGAGGAACCAATGGGAGTATATTATTGAGATGGGTGGTTTCTTCGCTTCTTTAAGTATGAAGAGATAACGTAATTCACACACAATATAAATTGATGTCAAGGTTGATAGAGTTAGTGATATGGATAAGTGGGTCTGAGTTGGTTGTTGAGATGAACCTGAATAAGGATTTAAGAAGTTGAGGACTGTTGAGACTAAAATCCTAATCCTAGTTAAGGCTATGACAAAATGCTTGTTTAAGGGCCAACCACGCTCTATCTTTATATGTTCTCACGAATTAGTTTAGGAAAAAAATCATTCTAACCTTCTTTCTTTTTCCCTTATTTTTCAAATAAGTGTTTGCTAAGGGACTAGCAAAGATTAAGTATATGGTGTTGATAAATCCATGATTCATTAACTTTTCTTATGTATTTTATATTAAACCCTTTAACAAATGCACGTAAATACATATTAATTCTCACATCTAATAAATATAACATTCATGAATAAAAATGTTTTTATGCATTAAAAACATGTAAATAAATAAAAGAATAAAAAGAAAGAAAAATACAAAGAAGGAAGACTATAATTATGTATATATGTACAAGATGACTAATTAAATATAAATAAAGTTGAAGGATATATTTATATAACCTAGTCCTTGAGATCAAGTCAGCATGAATTAGTCAACAAACAATAAAGTAGGGGGAGATAAGGAAGAAAAGCACAAAAAGAATCAATAATGCACATAGAATGTTATCCCTTATTTATCCAGTATTGATCAAAATTGCAATGATTTTTAATTAACTCATGTGTATAGATTTTCAACAAACTCTTCTCTCACTTATTTTAAAAAACTTATAAAAATATAAAAATAATAAAAATCCTTATATGTCAAAAATCCAACTTTCAAATTGTCAATTTCTCAACTTATGAATATCATAACTTCTTCATACACACTCCAATTTCTCTCTACTCGCATTTAAAGTTCAGAAAATATTCTTCTCTAATTAATAAAGAATTTCATTAAAATTAGAGCTCGTTTACAAAAAGTCGATTTTGGGACCTAATGACAACTGGGTTTCTGGCATATTTATTTTATTCTGAACATACTATTTATAGTATCATTGATTTTATAATTTTTAATTTTTTTCTAGATCTTGTATATTATCTATAAATTATGTCATAATTGTTAGCCCTTATTTAGTATTTTAAATAAATCAAAAACCCTAATTAATAAATGAAATTAAACTGTATAACATATACTTATATTTATTTATATATCTATGTTCACCATTTTTTCGGTCGCATCTTACCACCTAACCCTTGATCCTACTATTCTAACAACCTACTTTAATGCCATCCCTAGGTTCCACCAAGTACCCTCTGATCATCTTATTATTCACTTCACTTCTCTCGTCAACCCGAAATGATTCTACAACCAGAACAACTGGTCGTCGATCCCACTTCCTTGTTCCACTCTGACCTCCGACCGTGACAGGGCCCGAGGTTCATCCCGTGTGGAAGACGAGTTATCGGAGGAGGTTCCAAGGCCCTCCGCCAACTTTGAATCGCCACCGTGCATGGTGTACAACTCAGGCTATTGATCATCGAGCAACAGCCTATGAAGTCTTATACTCTATAAATCACATGTACCCACTCCATCCTCCATCGCATTTCTTGATCCTTTTGCCCTAATTAGATCATCTACTTACGCCATTAGTTAGACTTAATCATCTTGTTTGATTCTTACTCCAAGTTCACACCAAAATAAACTCAATTTTGCATCTTAATAGTTCTTTCCTAGAACTCTATAATAACCTACAAGAACATCTAATCATCTTGGTCGATTCATGTGAATCGAGCACCCAAATTACAATTACAGGTCATACTCAAGAACTCTGGTGAAGCCACTTTCATCAGTTCATGGTAGGAGCTTCATCCTTTCTTCACATTCCCATCGATCAGCTGCAAAAAGCCTTCTAGATTCCAAACCCTAGCCCAACCAAGACGCGACGTAGCTGCTCTTCCTCGACCTTGTTATGCCGCGGGCAAGCTTGAAGGGGATAGGTGATCCCCTCTTGGCCCTGTTGGAGGGGCACCACCGCCTCAGATCAACGGAGATTAACGGGAGTAAAAACCCTACTCGTCGTCATCATTGCTTTGGGGACAATCAAGTAAAGAACAATTGAGCTCCAGTTTTCTGCAACGTGCCTCTCAAATGACGGCCTTTATCGCACCGTGGGATCTAATCTTGACCATCAAGTAACAAAGGGGTAGAACAACTGCAAGGAAGCCCGACACCTTTTCCAAATAATCCAAGGAGTTCTAGATCACCCCCCAACTTTCTGTTATCGCATTTAGGTCCCGTGTAGGGACCTAATTGTAATAACAGTGAGTTTTCTTTACATTTAGATCCTTAACTAGGGACCTAAGTGTATAGTTTTTAATTTTCTTTTATATCTTTTATTACAGTAATACCCCTGGACTATAAGTCATTCTTGTAGACATTTTTAGAATCATTCTTGGTTTTATATCTTGGTCGTTTTGATTTGATTTTTGTAGATTTTCGTTGAATTTTCATCGAGATTTAATATTTTTATTTTCAGCTCCATCTTAAGTTTGTTTTGTGTGGTATCGAGCTCATTGCTCAATCGATTTCTTATTTCTTTTACTATATAGCATAACGTTTATTTTCTATTACACCTATACTATATAGTAGATCTTTTAAAAAATATAACTTTGAGTATTAAATAAAAATTGAAAAAAAAAATAAAAATCAAATAAAAAATATAACAATTAAAATATTAAAAAAGAGTTCTCTCGCAAAAGAAGAAAAGAAAGAGATAAAAAATCACAAAAATATTTTCTCCGCTCAAAAAGAACCGAGCGTGATTTTTTACCTCCTTGAGTTCGACCCTAGAACACTTGCCTTAATAAAAAATAAAGAAACACCAATTTTAGGAGAATGCATGGTCATTCTTCATTTTCTCTCTCTATTTTTTCTCTCTCCTAGTTGCTATTATTTTTTTGACCAATCAGATCTTGTTTCAGTAGTTTTCTACAACCAACATCTCTTTGAACCGCTAATAAAATTTGACTATCTCTCACTTCTAAGTGATGCCCAGGAATTTGATTTTCTTTCCTCCTTCCTCTCTTTTCCATCCTTCGTTTCCTTCTCAAATTGATCAACAGAGCTCTGCTATGCTCTTCCTCTCCTCTGCGGATTGCCACACTTCCATCTTTCCATGCTTCATCCTTGACATCTCCGATCGCAATAATCACCTCGTTCCACCTTTGCATCCACTAATCCATACTTCCACCATCACGTATACCATCTCCGAATACCATCAAATCTTCGACCCCACTATCGCTCACCCTCCACCCATGTGTCCTCGCCATCGATCGTCCTTGGCTCGTCACTATGCCACGACCACCTCATCGAGCACCTCCAACAACTTGTTCCTGTGTTAGTCGAGATCTAGCTATAGTCGATCGACCCTCCATATACCTCGACCCACCCGACCGCCACTCAATCCATGCACCTTCAGTCCTGCTCCATCGTGCCCTCTCCTCCACGACAGACACATAGTAGCCGTTGGATCAGCCTTCTGGCCCTTGATCCAACTGCTCGAAGGTGCCACGCCAGCCCTCGCATCTTCCCTCGGCTTGGTGGGTTTGAGGCTGCCTCCACAAGCCATGTGTAGGCTCAAGAGCCTGAGCCTTAGACTTTGTCCGCACCTCGGCTTCGAGCACCCATGCCACCGCCCTGCCACCCAAGCCTCCTTCGCCACGTGCAAAGCATGTGTGGGTGGAGATTATTTGCTAAAAGTCCCCTGCCATTCTAGAAAATCACAAAAGATTCCCCGCCTCCAGAAGCCATGCGTGTCGTTCGTGCTTGCTTAGGCAAATGAATAAAGGCCCATGTGATTTTTAATAATTGCGAATATTGTATTTTAGCCTTGAAATTTCATTTTTATCATATCTCTCTCATTTGAACTCTATTTTTAACGCACAATATGTCATTTTGAAGCTTGTTATGTGCTTTATCATTTTACATGCGTTGTGAATAGATCAAACCTTGAAGTAAATTGAATATTATTTGAGGATCTCTTCTAACTATGCATGCTTAGTTTTGACGTATTTGTGCCACATTTATCTTGACAAAATTTTGACCTGATCTGCAAAGACTTGATGGAGAAGATTTAATTTGATTAATACAATTGTGATTAATGTCGATTATCTTTGAGGATTCAATATTTGTATGGCAAATATATGATCATTTTTATGAATAATTAAAGTCGTCAACCGGCTATGTTGAGGTTTTGATTTATAAATATCTCTATTGATATATTCCTGAGATCAATAATAATTAGGGGATTAATTGTGCATAATATAGGGTTAATCCATATTCTCTTTTATAGTAACTTATTTAAGGAAAAATATTTGATTTATTCTATTTGTTTAATTAATTATTTCTTTGAGGAGTAAATCACATGAAAAATTACAAAGTTTAAAATTCATAAAAATCATAAAATCTTTAAAATATGCAAAATAGGTAAATTTCAGAAAAATGTACATCACAAAAACATGGTTGCATTTGCAATAGCATTTTTTCAGAATAAGTTTGATTTCTGAAACTAAAAATTGGGGGTTATCTCTGTTTGAGGACTATCAATAATCCCTTTATTTGCAGGATTATTATTTGATTAATTATATTCTACCCCACGGCTTTAATTGAATTAATAAATATCTCTTGAATTTATCTCTTTTGATCTTTGATTAATTTTGAAGATTAATTGATTTTTTATTTAAGGATTGAAAATATACGTGATTAAATATCATGTGCCTCATTATTTCCTCTATTTATTTTGTATCCTTTGCATAACATTTTATTTATTTATTTTTCACTTTATTTTCTGGCATAGAGATTAACATAGCAATTATTTAATTACTTAAGTTAATTTATTACTATGCAACTAGAAATAAACCATTCTCTGATTCCGACCTTGGTATACTTATCAAGTAAAAAATATTCCACAATATTCAAGAGTTTTGGTTTTTTATTGATCTGATTTCTGCCTCATATACTACAATTTATCAATTATTAAAGAGGTGGATTTTTTATTCATTAACATCTCACAATCTAGGTCGGGTAACCACACAAAAAGTCAAATGTGCAATTGCTCACAAATGTTTATGTGTTTTTATTTATATTTAAAAATTATTCATTTTTTTAATATTCAGTTTTCATTTCTTCTTAACTTTACAAAATTTTAATTTAGATACATAAAAATAAAAAAGGAAAGAAAATGAATTATAATTTTTTTGAAAAAAGATTGGCGTTCGTAATTTAAAAGGACACTTGAGTGCTACTTGATCCTGAAGTGAATGCCATCCAAAAATAGAATGAGTAAGTCTGTTCACTTAGAATAATCTTTTTGAAGTCAGCGAGGACGTTTGTTCACGCTTAAGATGAAATATTACCTAGTTAAAAGATGCTCTTCTTGTAGTGAGTGCATGTTTGAAATTTAATTGTTTATTTTTTTTTGCAAATTTGTATGCTAAGGGATTGGCAACCTACAATTAAAACTTATGATGTTAGAGTACTAGAAGTGTAGTTGATCGCCCATTCCAATGTCATAGTACATGCCTTTCTGTAATATGTTTCGTGCCTTGAAACCACTGCATAAAATTTAGGAGTTTTGTTTGAAGTGATGGCTCAACCCCAGACGACCTTGTTTCGATCTAATCAAGGCTACCCAAAGTGAGTATGAGGGATAACTTACATTAAAAACTTTCCACAATTTCCTGGGAAGAGCAATGGGATTAAACTCTCTTATATTTATGATGCCCTGCCCTTCAAAATTTTTTTTGTCTGCAGATAGTATTCCAAGAGAAAGGTGTATTTTGTGCGAACTTGAGCTCCAATTCCAAATAAAGTTTTCCCTAATTGCATCGATTTTTATAATAACATACAATGGAATAAGTGATAGAGAGCACAGATGAGTAATCAATAGAGCTAGAGGTGCATTTACTAACACGTATATGAAGGATTTTGGCAGATGACCTTTTCTTAGTGTATACTCTTTTGGACACCTTGTCGATTATCTTAGCCCATAAATCTTTTGGACACGATGTATGAAGGTTGGGTCCTAGATATTTTAAAGGTCACTCTTGTCTTACAAGTCTAGTAGAAATGAAAGCCTCAATTGGTTCAACACCTATTTTGCTTAGTAGGAAGGAGGATTTGTTAAAATTTACCTCCAGGATCGACAGTTTGGAGAAAATCTCAAAGATGCTGAGTGATGAATCCTTGATTCTCACTCTTTATTCTTTTATTTTAGCTATTTATCTTGGCAAAACATCTTGTAATACTTGTAAATACAATAACTTTTCACTCAGCATGCATGTGTTAATATTGCATAATTAGCATGTATTTGTGCAAAAATAACAAATAAAGGAAAGAAAAAGGAAGGAAGTATTTAGAATAAATACAGAGTGATCCGAACCCCAAGAGAAAGTCAAGACTTGACCTGATCGCAAGATAAAATAAGTGGAGAGAGACATGGTCTACTTTGTGTTGTACATATGACCTATATGTATAAATAATTTTTTTTGATAAAATAAAACAAAATTAATTCATTATTTTTACAACCTTGTATATATCTCTAATAATATTATAAAAATAAGAAAAAATTAGAAAAATGAAATAAAAATAAAAATAGAATCTTCATATTATTGTATGATATACATGTAAATATATCACGCCCACTATTTATTATGTATCATTAAATAATGTGTAAAAATAAAATAAAAAATTATTTGGACTCCTAAAATTTTGTTGTAAATAACTAAAATATAAAGTTAGGGTATTCTTGTAAAAATAACAAAATAAAAATAACCGTATATAATAAATAGGTATATTGTACCTATATATAATACTATATATTGTCTATACACTAATTTATTTTTCATAAAAATAAATAAAAATCACGGAAAAATTATTTGAAAAAAATAAACATTTTTCATTTTATTTATTTTCTAATTTAAATTCATTTATTATTTTTAATTTAATTTTCTTTATTTTTCCAATAATTTTTGCCTTGTAGCGGTTTTGTCAGCATCCAAGACCGACTCTGATTGGGCCAGCAAGGATTCATTGATCTTAGTCAACTGGTCCCCGCCAGCCCCCTTTTTCGCCAAACCGATTTTTGCATTGATTTCACCAAATTCTTCTGACCCGATCCGACCGTTGTTCCACCCGATTTTTTGCTCCGAATTGAGAGCGTGGATCCCTAATCTTCGCCCGCTTCTTTCCTCCTCGATCTGCATCTCGTTCACGAGCCATGCCTCCACCTTTTCAGATTTGTGCACCTATATATCCTGACCCCCTCCACTCTTTTTCCACCACCTTTGGATACGCGACCACCTCATGCATGCTCGTTCCTCCTTTTCTAGAGTGACAACGTGAGAGGGAGAGGGCGAGGGAGCCTCTTTGGACCGTGAAAGCCCCAGGTTCGACGAGGAAACCCTAAGCTCTACCATGAGGAGCTAAGCCTCTGGCAGCACTAGCCATCGACAACACGACACCCATGGACCACCGTCCTCACTCCCAGGCACACTTCCTCCATCCTTAGGTACTCCCTATACCATCTACTTTCTATTCGATTTGATCTTTCTTCACCAAATAGAGTATCTCCAACCACCCTATGTTTCGCATCTTTACGCGGCACTCCAACATCTACACACCCCACTCCGACCTCCTCCCACTTCTACGTGTGCTCCACATCCTCCCACGTGACTACAGCCTTTGGGTTGGAGCATCTTAGTAGGTTGATTCCCTCACATCGTCGGAGACCTCCCCATTCACCCTCCACCCATGTTCTCGATACTTGTGGCCCTCTAACCCTCACCGAAGCCACTCCTCAAGCAGACCACTTCTCCTGCAGGGTTCACGCGCTAACAGACCTCATCTGGAGGTTACGGGTATGTCCAAGAAGCTCCAACTCCTCTGAGCGTCCCCAAGACCCCTCTCTTGGTCATGGGCCCTTTAGAGCCATCAAATAGATGCGAAACATCATTGCCATCATTTCCCACGTCCAGTAACTCGTGAAGATGCCGGAACCATGCGCCATCGCCGAATAAAACTCATTGAATTTGAGTTCTCCCCTGTTTGTCCGAGCATCTTCTCCGTCGTCGGATCAGACCCCTCTCCAGTCCTAATCACAGCCATCCATCATCGGGAGGTCCCCGTCCGTAGGATCCATCTGAGGATGTCATCTCTGACATCCATCTCCGAAGGGGTATTCACCCATCCTGGCCGTTCATCCATAAGTGGAGCGCCATCGGTTGTTGGATCATGCATAATAAAGGGTAAACTTAACTTAGGCCCTTTCTATTTTGCTTTTATTATTTAGTCTTGTAAATATTTGACGTAGTTTAAAATAGTTAGGATATTATGCAAGTGGACCCTTGTTACTTTTAGTACTTGCACTTTAGTCCTCTGTATGTGAACTTACGTGTTCTCATGTGCTTGTCTGGTGTATTTGCATGCTCTGTCCTGGACTTCACATATGTTATGTTTTGAATAGTTAATTCTAATATTTGCATTTATACCCAAGTGTGTGTATTGAGCACGTGTATGAATTCATTAGACTTTTTGCAATTCTTGCCCTAAGTTTTCTGTGAGTGTTATTATTTGCCCTATGAACTTTATTTTAATTACAAGTAGGTCCCTACAACATGTATATCTCTTAGCTAATTAAATAAATGCAAATTAAGTCCAAAAATTCTATAAATATTTCTATTATCTCATGCTAACACAAAATATTTATTGTGATTTTTAGGATTACTTTTGTGTTGTATTTTATTTCTAAAAATCAAAAAACCACTACAAAGTGTACTGTTGTTTTAGAAAATGATTAAAAATTAGAAAACTATTTTGAAAATTCCAAAAAAAATCATGAGTGTGTTTTTTGTATGCTTTGCTTTTAGTAGCATTTTTGTTCTAAAACCCCTCTTAAAACCCTAAAGATTCCAAAAGACACAAAAACTTCTAAAAATCATAAAAAATTCTAAACAAATTCAAAAAAAAATATCATTCTAGATTCTGTTTATAGCTTTTGATACGTATTTTCTCATAAAATTTCTTCCCACGACATCAGGACATATAAGTATTTTTAATTTGTAATTTTATCCTGGTTGTGCATTGTTTACATTTTTAGCCCTTATTTGATTTTTATAAAATCACAAAAACATCAGAAAAATCCCAGAAAATTATCAAAAATATTTTAATCTTTTAAAAACCCAAAATATTTTTATCCTAATTTTTTAGTATTTTTAGCATTAAATAGAAATTTCAAAAGCTTAATTGTATGCTTTATTTCCTTTACTTTCTTGATGTTGTTCCGTAACTAAAAATTATAAAAATTTGCAAAATTAAAAATCAATAAAAAATATGCATTCTAGTCTTTGAATATCAACTACTTTGTAAGATTTCTTGTGCTTCATATGTTCGACCCCGGTTGCTATACCATGTTAAAATAAATACCGGAGACTGCTTACATTGTTTTGAGTGATTTATCTTTTGATTGTGTGGTTCTCTATTTTTCTTGATTGAGCATTGGCCTTGTGATCCGGGTCGTAATGACCCTTTGATTACTTGAATCCCTAACCCGTTTCGCTTGGCCGCGCTCATCAGAATGGTGCCATTGCTGGGGAGCATGACTTAGTAGTTGTTTTTCAGCCTTTTTGTATATTTTTATCTCTATCTATTATAACTGCTTTCTGAACTATTTATGTTTCACTTTTTGTGTGAGGAACCACTCGAGGACACTTTGGAGGAGACTTGTACCCGATGAGAAGCAGGAGAAGAGTAGGTATTAATTATAATAGATAGAGTAGAGTAGAGTAGATTAGTTTCCATTTCAGCTGACTTCTTCTTATTGTTGTTGTAATTTGGACCTTCGACACTCTCTTGGACTTAGACTTATATCGGGGTCTATTTCACTGAGCACCAGTGTTCTTAGGGGGCCTCACTGGGTTTCTCACGGATTTGTTTTATCACCTTCTTTCTATTTGATTCCCGCGGAATTTGGCCCCTAGACTTAGGCTTTTTATTTATTGTGGTGTAAATAAATTAAGGCACAATCCATAATTATTTGCCTGCATCAATAGTTCGTAATTGAACCTTATTAATAATTCACAAGAAAAAATTTAGTTTTATTGGATATGAGCCCACATGCCTTAAGAAACCACATACAGTGCTAGTAGGACCCGTTGTGGCGAGCACCGAGTGGTTCCCAAGATCGGACTTCGGACTCGATTTGATTGTCTAACTATTGTCCTTCACGATCATTAGAAATTACTCGTCTAAGGTCGATTTCTTCGTGCATATTTCATATTAGTTTAAATTCTGTCTTTAAATTTATGTGTGGATCACCCTATATGTAGAGTGCTAGCGACAAGTACACATTTCTATCTTTGCTTGCATCACAATGTTTGATCGCGCATCGACTTTTTCGATTTCCTCCCCCTATTTTTGTATTCAAAATAACCAAAGGAAATGGAAAAATTCGTTAGGCATTGTTTTTTTTTGAAAAATACTTAAAAAGGGAAAGCAATAAAATTTGGGATTGTTAATGCGAACTTAACCCTAAAATACACCTCATCTAAAAATATTTGTTTTGGGGAGAGTCACCCCCTCATTGATTGGTTTGCTTGAGCGAGAGAGTGACTCGCATACTAGGCTAGAGCCATACCGGAATTTCCATTAGACTACTGGTCTTGAGGTTAGTCGTTCTCCAGTGAGGATCTCTCCGGATAGCATGTAAACGGTCTGTGATGTCCTAACAGCTGGTCCGCAAATTCAATTGATCATGTAGTCGGTAAATGGTCCGCAATTCATACTAGCTGGCCTGCAAATTCAATTGATCATGTAGTCGGTAAATGGTCCGCAATTCATACTAGCTGGGAAAGATCTAGATTTGGGATTGGGACAGTCACTTGGGAACATCAGGTTCCTAACAGCTTGCTTAATCGCTCTGCAAGATTGATTTATCACCTAAAATAAAAGTGACAAGATTAACGACCGAACCTTTAGGGTCATCAACTCTCGTGTTGAGTAGGTGAATTGGGGGTTTGACTTCTCATTTTGTTTGCTTACCAGATCTCATCCGCACTTATCCCATATCGCGATGATGGGTCGGAGGTCCCTTAGGCTGCCTATGGTAGCACCGCTCTCGAGCACTACGTCCCATTCATCTAGGGAGATTACGGGGAGCTTAGACCCGCTCTCCGAACCTAAGTTCGATTCCACCATATTCCCCCTCGATCACCGTTCTTCCAATCATGAGGTGTCGAGTAGAAATCCGCACAACTATTTGTACATTTGACGACACCTGAGTTCGGGTCTTTTGCCTTTGCAAAGACCTGCGAGATGGCCAGCGGTGAGGGACGCACCGATGAGCAACCACAGGGTTCCATTTACGTTCTTCATCAGGGATCCATCAACAACACACTTCTAGCCTCCCCGGAGATGATGCAAATACAGATTAGATATCATGGATTATTTATGAAAGAGGTGTGTCGGGAGTTAGCACATATGCGAGCGGATAAAGGAGAACCTCAGCCGCAGTAACCATCCGATGGAGATATTCCTGCAGCTGGAGGAGGAGCAGGAGGACAACCAGAAGAACCACAAGAGCCAGCTAGTCCTGCCAGGATGATGAGGTAGTTGCACAACCCTAGTGCAACCCTCACTCATCGTTGGATCCAGCTTCCGGAGATTCTGGGCGACTTCAAGCATGACTCCCAAACGATTCAGCTCTTGCCCAAGTTCCATGGGCTATCCACCAACGAGTCGCATCTGCATTTGCAAGAATTTGAGATGAACTGCATCACTGTCAACGATAGATTCGTGGATGAGGACACCATCAAGATGATGGCATTTCCCTTCTCCCTATTCAATAGTGTAGTCTACTGGCTGAAGCATCTGGGGAGATATGTTACCACTTGGGAGCAACTTCGGATCGAGTACTTGAACAAGTATTGTCCACTCGCCCGAACCAACACAACTAGAGCTCTGGTCAACAACTTCACCATGATCCCCAACGAGTAGTTCCATGAGGTATGGGATCAATTTCGTGAGCTCATTGACCATTGTCAACACCATGACATGTCCAAGCCCAATATTATCCAAAGCTTCTTTTGTGGGCTGACACCAGAGCTGCAGGGGCTTGTCAATGTTTCCTGTGGGGTCTCCTACTTCGTTAAGGGTGAGGACCAGGTTTGGGCCATCTATGAGGAGATGGCCGAAAACTATACAGTGATGTCCCAGACTCGAATCTACACACAGGGAAAGCCCCTTCCACATGTTGTGTCCTATCAAAGGGTAGCACGGGTCGATGTAGGTTCATCTACTTCTTCGTTAGCAGGAGCATAGACATGGTCTTCAGCAGCTGACATGGGCATCATTAACGAGAAGTCGGACCGCATAGAGATTATAAAGAAGAAGCAGTGCCAGGGCATGATGCGGATCGGCCAGTTGGCACAGACTCTCAATGACCTGAAAACCCAAATCATGTGTCTCCAGGAGGCAGAGATGGTTTCTCAGCCCCGTCTCAGGTCACAGGCTGATCCTAGCAGCAACAGCTTGTCCCAGCACTCTTCCCAATACCGTCAGGTCCACCATATTCAGGTAGGGTCGATCCCGTTGTTGCAGCAGCACTACTCTCAGCCACCACCGTCTTAGGACACTCAGATAGTGGTGTATCAACTGGATCAGCCCTTTGCAGTTCTTCCCCCTCCCCCTTACAAGCAGGAGCCATTGATGGAAGTCAATGGGATTTGGTATGATCGTCAGCATCTCAAGATCTGTCGAGATCATCCCGGATTCAGATGGTCTATCGGAGGCACCTCATCCCAACAGCAGCCTCCAGCTTAAGGTGGACAGAGCAGCTAATAGCAGTAGCAGCCCCAGTTCTCCCATCAGTCGCAGTACTACCAGTTGGTCCTCATCCCTACCATCAAGGACAACAGTGGAGGCAGCAGCAACAACCTCAGTAGTTCACTCACCCTCCCCCCTCACCAATTCCACCAGTAGCCTCATTTCCAGCGAGGCAACCCATTCGGTTCTCGTGGACCCGTCTATGAGACCCATCCCTTGACGATGTATACTGCCTATTCTCAGACCAGCAGGCATCCTTTAGACGAGGTATGGATGAGTTCAAGCAGGAGATGAAGGACATAATAAAAGGAAAGGCTGCAATACCTGCTCAGAACAAGCCCAATATGAATAATCTGAAGAGGAAATCTGAGCAGGTATAGTTCACAGAGACCACCACTCCTAGTGCTTCATTGGATGATATTTCTTCCTACATATTTGATGTTGATTTTGTGACACTTAGGAGTGGTAGGATGCCAGCCAGCGACGCCTCGTCTGAGCGATGACCCCATGATGATCTAGGAGCGCCAGATGAGGAGGATAGAAGTGTTGATACCGCTAATGATGATGGTGGTGGTGGCGTTGATGCCACCAAGGATGATGATCCAGTCGACAATACTAAGGTCGTCCCTTCCCCAGATGTAGTTGGTGGTTCTGATGCTACCATTCTTCTTGATGCTGAGCCATAGCACGGTGCTGATGTTACGAAGACCGATGTTGTTGGTGATGTTGATGCCACTGTTTCTATTCCAGTTGTGTTTCCCTCTGTTGTATCTAAGGACAATACCACAAGACCAAAAAATTAATAAGGAAAGGGTTCTTCACCTACTTTGAATCCATATGTGTTGCATGATGATCCTTGAATGGGCTCCATTCCCTTACAGTAATAAGAACCTCTTCTTGGCAAAATTCTAAAGAAGTCACGTGATATGCAGTGACCCTTGAGAGGCGGGGAGGCTTCAGCAATTTTGGAAACTCCATGGGGCTCGACGCAAAAAGCCCAGCCCATCCCAATATCCCTCTATCTGAAGAGGTCCCAGCCATCCCCTTCCCTCAAGCACTCCGCTTGGTGAAGGGGAATAAAAAAGAAAATCCTAAAAAGACCCTGCAGTTAGAGTTCAGCGAGCAGATGACATACATATTCCATATCTAGCTGACTCTATAGGAGGCACTTGAGCACATCCCTCTCTTCCAGAAGAATTTGAGAGAGAAGACTACCATCCGTACGAAGATAAGTAACCATAATGTAGAGATCCATGTACTCACTTGTGCCACCTGTTTCGCGATCTAGAGCCGTCTGCCAGCCAAGAGATCAGATGCAAGAGTCTCCTATGTCAGATGCCACATTCATGAGCAGAGGTTCGATCAAACTCTATTAGACAGCAACTCTTCCATCAACCTTCTTCTGACATCCTTAATCGACCAATTCGAGCTTGTTCCTCTTTGATAGTGCATGAAAGTCCTTCAGTTTGCTAATAGATTTGTCAAGAGGCCGAAGGATTTGTTGAAGGACGTGGTCGTCACAATTTAGGGCCTAAAATTCCACGTGAACTTTGTTGTACTGGACATGGAGATCCCTGAGTCTATGACAGATATCCCCATCATACTAGGACGTCCATTCTTGGCCACAGCCAAGGTGGTGTCTGACCATGATAGTCGAAAGGTATACTTTCACATCGAGGGCGAGAGTATACAAATAGAGATGACCGACGAGAGCAGAGCGTGAGATTCAGCTTCCTCAGAGCAGTTCAGTAATGCAGAGCAGATGACAGAAGCAGGGCAAGATGTCTACTAGGAGTGCGACTTTGTGATCACTGATGATGAAGTCTCTTGGTCTGAACCCGTTTCACGAGCTCTTCTTTCACCTTCAGATACTACAGATTCACAACTTCTAGCAGATGAGAGTTCGGATAGCACACTTCTGACCGGGGACACATTCGAGGCTGACGATCGCGCTATGGAGAGAAAAGCAGATTATGTTTGTTGTAATTCTGATTCAGATCCCTCAGATTCATACATAGATTACGCTGAGTTTAATGAATTGTTACCTTGTCTGATTCCCACAAAGCTAGCAACTAGGGTGGAGACTAAGCCAGCACTGATTGTAGACATACCAGCAAGGTCGTCTTCATCAGATATTCATGCACAACGAGAGTTATCACATTCAGATCTGGATGCCTTCACGCAGACATTTCAGAAGCCATATTTGCCAGCTCTCAGTTGCCAGAATTGAAGCCTTTGGCGCAGTCGTTGAAATATATAACTTGCGGGTGAGCCAAATATGTACCCAGTCATTATCTCAGCAGATTTGACTGGAGAGAAAGAATATCGTTTGATGGAGGTTCTTTAAAGAAACTGCAAGGCATGGGATGGAAAGTAGCTGATCTCTAGGATATAAATCCGGCTCTGTACTCCTACCATATCTATCTCGAAGAGGACACTAAGTCATCGCGTGAGTTCCAACGAATGCTGAAACTGAATCTTTGAGAAGTCGTCATGAAAGAGATATCTAAATGGTGGAGCACCGATTTTATCTACCCTATATCTGACTCCAAGTGGGTTAGTCCATTGCATGTGGTACCCAAGAAGACGGGCATCGCTACAGTTGTGAGTGAGTTTGGAGAGGAGACCGCTACCCGAGTACCCACTTCTTGGAGGGTTATGTGGACTGCAGACGATTGAATCAGACCACCAAGAAGGATCATTTCCCGCTGCCTTTTATCGATCGGATTATTAAGAGGCTAGTTGGGAAGAGTCATTACTGCTTTCTTGACGGGTACTCTGGATATAGTCAGGTGGCCATAGCACCTAAAGATCATGATAAAACGACATTCACCTATTCGTTTGGGACATATACTTTCAAATGGATGCCCTTTAGACTATGTAATGCCCCGGCTACATTCCAAAGGTGCATGTTGTCCATCTTCTCGAACATGGTGGGTGATTGCTTAGAGGACTTCATGGGTGATTTCTCGGTCTACGATGATAGGGTTGATGCTTATCTTGACTGCCTAGACTGCGCACTTCAACATTTTATTGAGCTCCATCTTATTCTATCTTGGGAGAAGAGTCACTTCATGGTGACGTAGGGGATGGTGCTTGGTCACATCATCTCCAACAAGGGCATGGAGGTTGATCCGGCCAAGGTGGATATCATTAGAAAACTCAATCCACCGTCCAACTTGTGTAGTTGTGGTTTTTCCTAGGGCATGTCGATTTCTTCCAATGTTTTATTCAGGACTCCAACAAGATTTCCCGACCGCTTACTGATCTATTGACGAAGGACACTGAGTTCATTGTACATGATAAGTGTCTTACATCCTTTGAGACTCTCAAGAATCTAGTTTTTGAGGCTCCTGTCTATCAATTGCCTGATTGGTCTCTCCCATTTGAAATCATGACAGATGCCCCTGATTTTACCGTAGGGACTGTGCTAGGATAGAGGAGGGATGAATTATCGTTTTCCATTCATTACGCTAGTCGTATTTTGGATGTCGTCCAGCGGAACTACACAGTCACTGAGAAAGAGATGCTAGTTGTAGTATTTACCTTGAATAAGTTCAGATGGTATATTCTTGGATCCAAAGTGACTATTTACACTGATCATATTGCCATCAGGCACCTCATGGCAAAAAAGGATTCCAAAGCGAGATTGACTAGATGGATCCTTCTACTCCAGGAGTTTGACATTGATATTAAGGATAAGCCTGGAGTCAAGAATGTGGTGGCAGATTATCTCTCCTGTTTGGAACATCTTGAGGAATTTGAGAAGATTGAGCCTATTACAGAGACCTTCCCAGATGAGGCGATCCTTGCTATCGCCTCGATCCCATGGTACACTGACATTGTGAACTATCTTGTTGCCAAGAAAGCTCTACAAGGTTGGCCCAGACAGTGACTTGAGACCTTCCTTGCGAAGGCCAAGTCGTACCATTGCGAGGATCCCAGGCTTTATCATGAAGAAGGAGATAGCATTTGGCATCAGTGCATTCCTCAGGAGGAGCACCACAATGTCCTTACTTATTGCTACAAGCTTGAGGCAGGAGGACATCATTATGGGAGGAGAACAGCACAGAAAGTGCTCCAATCCGGCCTATGGTGGTCTATCCTCTTCAAGGATTCTGATGAATTCGTGAAAAAGTGTACTGATTGTCAGAGGATGGGCACTTGTGGACAGCGTGGATATGATGCCAATGTAGCCTATGAGGCATTGATTTCATATGTCTGTTCCCTAAGAGTCAGGGATTTGAGTACATTCTATTGGTTGTTGATTATGTGAGTCGTTGGGTTGAGATCATTCCTTCCCGAACCGCAGATGCTAAGACTATTTGCAGATTTTTGAGAAAGAATATCATTTCACGATTCAAGGTTCTTAGAGTTTTGATATTTGACGGGGGTCTCATTTTATCAATGACAAGGTAAAGGCCCTTGCTAACAAGTTCAACATAAACCATTGAGTTGCCACTCCATATCATCCTCATACCAATGGTTTTGCTAAAGTATCAAACAGGGAGATCAAGACGATACTGTAGAAGGTAGTCTGCCCAGACTGAAAGGATTGGTCACAGCTTTTGGACTCGGTCTTGTGGGCATATGACGAGCCGCGGATCTACCCTTGTTAATGTTATCGAATTAATGACTTCGTTGCAGTCGGATAAATCCGCGTCGATTAAAAATAACCGCACAATCGATGAATCGTCGAATAAAATTAGAATGCGGTTTTATGTTTATTTAGCATGGGCAAGCCCCAGGGTCGACTCAAGGAGGCAAAGGAACAACTCGGGATCAGATTAGAGGGATTAGATTGCAGTTTTCCAAGTGGGATTTTTCTTATTTTTTATCCAATAAAAATGCCAAATGCACTGATGCGGATGAACTAGGTTATTAAGAAAATCAACAACTTAGCCAAAATTAATTTTAATGTGAAACTAATCCAAATTGATCAAATTGTATTTTTCCTATAAACCTAATTCAATGATTAATGCAAATAGATTTTTTTGGAATTTTTGGGTTTAAAATACACAAATGAAAATGCACACTTTTTTGAGGTTTTTATACAATTTTTCATGCAAATGATTTGCAAAAATTATGAAACATTTACTGGAAGATAAACATGACGAAATGAAGCTATAATAACTTTTTTAGAATTTTCTGACACATTATGATTTTTTATGAATTTCATAATAAAAATAGAGCGACTTTGAGTATTTAATTCCTAATAAATCCACGAAGTTAAATTATCCAGAGATCGATTTATCTCAAATAGATATTTCAATAAGGAATCCAAAAGAGTTGAAATTGATCAAAAATCTTATTTGTGGATTTAATTAAAAATCATATACAGAAATCGCTAAGGAGTTTATTTTATGCACAAGACAATTCCTAATTGGACAAAATTTGGACTGTAATTAAAGCACAATAAAATACATCATTCAGAATTTTCACAATTTTTGGAGCAATAAATGACTACATGTGAATTCCAGAGTATAATTGGGTAAAATATCACTGATTTTTAATCTCTAATTTTTAATAAAATATCTAATAATCACAAAACTATAAATAAATATCCATGGGACAAAGAATTAGTTGCTCTATAACATGTTATTTTTTTAATTAAAAATGATGCAAAAATGACTTCCAAATTAATGATCAAAATAAGGGTTGTCCGTGCAATATTGAAAATGACAAACAACCAACTAAAATGTGTCTAAGGGCACTTTTGGAAATAGATAAACATGCAGGGAAAACTATGCAATAGTTACAATATAAAAATAAATTAATAAACCTTGAGAGTTGACCCACCCCTTTCCTTCTTCTAGGGCACGCACAGGAAGAGTGGGCGGAGGCAACGAGGATGGGCGGCGTGCGACCTCGGCGGACGACGGCGCGGGTTGCAGGGGACGACGGTGGAACGCGGTGCCGAGGGGCGGCGTTGCTCAGTGGCGCACGGTGAGGCGGCAACTACAGTAGCGGGCGGAGGGTGCAGGGACAGTGGCGGTCGCAGCTGGTCGCGCGAGCCGCTCGCTGGAGGGCAGCGGTGGTGCATTGGGCGAGGGGCTGCCAACGCGGTTGCGACGTGGGGGTGGTGTAGCGGCGTCGACGAGCGCACGTGCGCGGCTGTGCGTGGATGCGATGCAGGAGGACGCGATTTGCTGGTCGTTGGAGGGGCGGCAACTGGCTGCTAGCGGTGCGAGGCCGCCGGCGGCCTGGAGCTTAGCGGCCACGCGCGTGGAGGCAGGGGGATGGCGGATGTTGTTCCTCCTGCTTCTTTTTTTTATTTTTTTGTATTTTCTTTTGTAATTTTTTTTTACATTTTCTTTTTGTAAACGGAGAAAAATGTGAAGAAATAAAAAGGAAAGGTGGTGGTGGTGGTGATTGTGATGATGTTGTTTGGTGGGAAAAAATGTGGTGATAAAAAGATGAGATGATGTTTGTGAGTGTGGTGGTGTTTGTGAAATATTTTGGGTGATGAACAATAAGAAAAAAAATTGTTAGATAAAATAAAATGACAAGATGAAGATAGAGTACTTGTGATTTGCCGAAAGTGGAACCGCGGTGTGCGCCTTCCGTCGTCGTGGCCTCGATTCGATTCGGTGAGAAATCGAAGAAGCTAGGTTGTGACCCAAAGAGATGCACAACGACACGAGGAGGACTCCTCGTGGATCTCGCCTTTGAAACCATCGTTGCTCGACCAAAAAATATTGACGTTGTCACCGACAACACTCGGGGGCTGGTGGTCTCTCCTCTCAATGGAAAAATGGCGGATGAAGAACAGTGGAGGAGGGGATGAGAATATAAAGAGGAGGAAAGGGAAGTTGGAGAAGGGGTGGAGGGAATGGAGTGGTGGAGAAGGTGAAGGCTTGGAGTGGAAGGCAAGTAAGGAAGTGGTAAAAGGGAGATAAATAATAATAATATAATAATATAATATAAGAAAATTAGTAGGCTACTAAAAATAATAAAAATTAAAATAATAATAATAAAATAATAAAATCCGAAAATAAAAAAAATAAATCCGAAAAAAAATTGGGGTGACATATGGCGGCTCCAGGAGCTGTCACATGTCGCTCCTAAAAAATTCAAAAATTAAATGTAAAGAAAAATCAAAAAGAAATAACAAAAGGGATTAAATCAAAAAGTGTCAACAGAAAAGTTTCTCGTCTTGATGAGATCTAAAACTTTCATGAAAGGTTGAAAATCAAAGGAAGTGATCTGTACAAAAATGTATTTTTAGGTGGTACCTTATAGATATAAAATACCGCATTTTATCTTTTGTAATTTTTTGTAATTTTTAAAAGAGAAAAAAATCAAAATAAAGTTAGAAAAAATATGAAATGGATATTTACAACTTAATCCATTTTTTTGGAATTTTAATAATGAAGAAAATAAAAGGATAAACATGAAGGGCAAAACGGTCAATATGTACAATATACAAAAGGGGCCCAAAACCCACATTTTGCATACGAGCTCTAATTTTAATGAAATTGGTCTTGTTTCGAAGGTATTTAAATTTATATTACTTTAAAAGTGAGTAGACCTAATTCGGAGGTTGTATGAAAGAGATATGTGCATTTTAAGGTCTAAGGTCTCCAACTGGGTTTGAGGTCTAAGATTTCTTGCTAATATACATACTCCGACAGGCAATATATTTTTTTGGCCAGTCTTTTTTTTTTTGGAGTTATTACATTTTTTCCTTTTTTTGGAATTATATACAAGGTACAGCATGTACATCATGAGTTTTTCCTCTTGAGCCAGTAGACTATCCCTCTTTTGAAGCATTATTGCAACCCACAACGTCCTGTCCTCAGACGTCAACACTACCAGATTACGTTGAGATGCACTACCCTCCCTAGAGGAGGACGGATGTTTCCACCCGTGTGCTACTCCAAGCTAAAGGATTCTACTTCCTCACCACCCCATCAATGAAGAGCTACGTGCATTGTGCTTGTCCAAGTTAGGTCACTGTCTAAAAGAATCATGCGTGTGCACGAGATATTCTACTTAGACTAATCAAGATGACATGTGAACATAGACTTGCGGACTCAAAGAATTAAGTCACTTGTCCTGAAAAATCTTAACTCCAGTTCCAATAAGGTTCCTCTGAAATTAGGTGGATTAAGATCAAATCAAATCCATCCTTAATATCTACTCATAACTTGGTTCAGAACCCACTAGCTTTTCACCTTGCATATGCAAGATATGCAGATGAGGTGCAGATGACATGCTTTGAATGAAATGCAAGACTTTTTTTAAATGCAAGGATGCAAAAGTAAATAAGAAGCATTTATTTTCAACATTTTCATTTTATTTTCTATTATATAACAATTTTTAGTTTGTAATAATATACAAGTTTTTTTGGTATACCTCCTATTTTACAACAAATTTTACAAAAGTATGTTTTATAAGAATTTTATAATTTTTTATACAAGTATTATACATATAGTACAAAATTTAAAAAAAACAATTTTTACCCACCCCGTAATTATTGCATAATATATACAAAAATACGCAAAAATACGCGAAAGTACGAGTTATGGGTAAAGTATATATGTAATATATACACGCCCCCCTATACTTAGCGTGTGCTATGTCCTCAGAGCACGAAAAGCGATGAAAATGACATAGTTCGTGCTAAGCGTAGGAGAGCTAAAATTACAAAAATTATAGAAGCCGTACCGCCCCCCTATATTTAGGCTCTGGCAGCCTAAGTGTAGAAGAAGATCAAAAATGGGGCGGACGAGGGAAAGAGGGGAAATGGATGAGTATATACAAGGCAGGCATCGGTCCCCCCTATACTTAGGCTCTGGTCAGCCTAAGTATAGGACATGAGTGAGTATAAGGATCGATGTGATCTGGAGGATGTACAGTGAAATAGACTCGGATCACTCTCCCTACTATACTTGGGATCCAGTTATCCTAAGTATAGTCATAAAATGAAACGATGTTGAGTTGGAGCGAGTGATTCGAATCATTGGGAAGGGAGGGAGAGAATGTTTGTACAAGATAGATTGAGAATTTACAAGGATTAAAGAAGGTTTGTGACGAACCTTCTTGCGGACGCGAGGAGGTGGATAATATACATATGTATCGCTATCGGAATCATCCTCAGATGAATAATAGTGAGGTGTAGGGATCGTCCAACGAGGGTCGACACACGGCTGCCTTGCTCAAATAAGGCTTGAGAACAGCCGAACTGAGCTCAGTCATATAAATCACCTTATCCGGACCAGATGAGGACTCCTCAGAAAATTCCTTCTCCGGTGTGTTGAAGGAAAATTTCTTAGTCGGTTTTCTAGAACCTGAATCATTGAGAGGGAGATGAGAGGGACACGCCTTGAGAGGTTCAGGGGAACTCCTCAAGGAATCAATTCTCAACTTCTTCTCGCTAGATAGCCGACTAGAAGAGGGAGCAACCGTGTTTTTATGTGGAGTCACTTTGGTATTTGTTGTTTCCTTTGAAGGTCCGGGTTGTGGTGTGGTGTTGACCATAGGTTCCTCATCAAACGAGTCCCATATAGATTGTAATATTCCTGAAGGGTCAGCACATGTCTCGAGAAGGTGCTAGTGGTCTCAATTGGCTTGGCATTATTGGGCTCTTGTGTCGGATCATCAAAATGGTCAAGGCAATCAACAAAGGTCTGTGTCCGACTTAATGAGTGCTTCTGATCGTGAGTCCTCCTTAGAAGTTGTCACGGTGGTGGTGCAAGCAGTTGATGAAGTGTAGGTGTGGGGAGTCTCAGAACCAACGGTCGTCCGGGCAGATGGTCTCTTAAGTGTAGTAGAGAGGTGCGACTCATCTACCTCTTGATGGTCACGAATGTCAGCGAATGTGTGGGTCCCCTTAGAGTAAAGTGCGTCAAAGAATGGGTGAGAACGGAGTGCTCCCAATGCTGAAAAATCGATCTCCCGAGTCTCGTAATCTTTAGTCGCTTTAGCTGAGGCTATGAATGGCTTCCCGAGAATAATTGGAGACTGGGTAAACTCTCCTCGGTGCTTGATGTCAATGAGCGTGAAGTCCACTTGGAGTAGATCACCTTGGAAAGTAACGATGACTGAAATATTTCCTCTAGACCGTTTGATGGATCGATCAGCCAGCTGAACGATCTCTCTTGACTTTCTGATTGTCCTGAGTTTGAGTTTGTCAAACACAGAGGTCGAGAGGATATTTATCGGAGAGTCATCATCGATTCTTGCATGGGTAAAGGTGGTGGTCTTTGATTTCACATTCCACCCTAGGCAACCGCTTCACTCTGCGGCTCTTGGTCTTTCTCCCATCACCAAGGAGGTGGCCATAGACACTATATATCTTTCAGTCCTGGTTGTCTTAGTACCTGACCTCTTGGGAATCAATTTACTCTTTACAAATATCTTGAGGTTGGGGAAGTGATCTATGGCCTTTATTAAGGGAAGATTAAAAATCAATTCTTCATCGAGTGCTTCCCCTTATGACAGTATCCAATTTTTTTAGGTCTTTTTCATTTTCCAATTTTTATGTGGATTTTTGGTTTTTCAACTTTTTTGGTGTTTTCGGTGGATGAATGATTAGACTCTGGATTGGAGGGTAAGTGGTTAGTAGAAGAGGGAGATAGAATGGACTCCAGTTGTACAAACGGTGTGGGTTCCCTGATGCTCGCTCGGTTTTCAACATCAAATCTACTTACTTCCTTTTCCACTTTCATACCCAGGCTGGCAGAAATTGAGTGCAATATATTCATGACATCTCTCAACTCGTTACCAAATGATTCATTTTTCTTAATGCGTCTAGAGATGTCATTCCTCCACAAAATTCTCATGACAAATCATGGGAGAGTTCTGCTCAATAGGAGGATATTGCTGAGATATTGGGATCTCATACTCAACATACCTATACTATGGCATGTAATCTTGGGTCAGTATGGACCATCTGAATGGCAGATATTGGTCGGAGCCTCATATGATGGAGTCAATGAACGGGGGACTGGTAAGTCTATCTCATGAGCCCTCTCCTGTAAATGTATATGCTCTCCGAATGAAGGCTGGTTAATGGAAGCTTGATCACTGAAGTCAATCAAGTCTGAAAAATCATGATGTACAGGTCTCTCCATTCGTGTTGTTCGATCGACCAGGTTATGCCCTAAGGTCATGTCGAGAGGTGTGTATGTAAATTGTTGTATGGTCCCTACTTGAGGTGAGAATGAAGTATGTGGGGGCATATAATTTTGCCAATCATATGTCTCAGCAGTGGCTTGCTCTTCATTTGATTCTTTGATTCCTGCAAGCTCTCGAGAGTAAGGACAGATAACCCAAGGTGGAATTGGATCCGGAGTGTTAGAATATGGAGTAGGGGAGAAATGCCAAGAAGTGGAGAACTCAGTCAAAGTTCTAACTTCATAATCGGGTTGAGGTGGAACCGACCACGGGTAAGGGTCTCCTGTAGATGGCAGAGGATACATGGAAGAAGGAGAAGTGAAGATGAACGGTATATGGTCGAGGAGGAATGACCAGAGGTGTATGGGGACCGATATCTCGTCATCTTGAGGAGGAAAGTATTTAAGCATAACGAGGTAGAAAATGCTCAATTACGCGGGACAACACATACGGACAGACACGAAGATACACGCAAAGAGCAAACCCTGAGTTCGCACTCAACACGGTGAAGGACCCGAAAAAAGCGATTATTCTTATTGATTTTAAGTGTGAATTTTAAGACAAGTAGCAAAGGTTTTGTGGCCTATAGGGAAGTCGCCCAAAGCCGGACGTGTCTTCCCTGTTTAACTTGTCGCCTAAGATACATGCGCCCTTCCTTTCTTCGCTCCTATCTCAAGTTGATGGATTCAAAGACCATGCCCCAATCTACCTGCAAGCAGGTTGTAAAGCCTTGAACTTGGCATATCTCTGATCCTATATAATAAGATCTGGCTTGTCAAGAGAAAACCAACGAAATTTGTTTCGTGTGAATCGGACTTCGTTTCGAATTGTTATGATTTTCGGAAGAAAGAGAAGTAAGGAAGGCTCAGATATCATTAACCCATAATGACTGTCATTAAGACTAATTAAACATGATTAAAGAAACTAATCATGGATTGGAAACCGCTAATGATCATTAGCAAACACTAATCAATAGTTAGCAAAGATAAGCGTATGCCACGGAAGTTAAATCGCGATTAGTGAAAGTTAATCATGATTAGTGTTAATTAAGCGTCATTAGAGAATCTAGAATCCTCTGGAATGTTCTAACTTAAGCCCCAATTTTGGGATAGTTTTGGCCAAAACCATGAGCCAAAAACCATGGGCTGTTAAACCATGGTTAAGGCCTAAACCATGGTTTTCTAACCATGGTTAGTGGTTTTCCGGGGCCTATAAATAGACCCCCACCCATTCATTCTCTACAACTTCCACTACCACCACCACCCCAAGGGCTAGGGTCGAGAGGTCGGGAGGAGGAGTGGGAGGCGAGGGAGGAGCGCTAGCGAAGCGCTGCCGGGAGAACGAGGAGGAGAAAGGTATGATCTTCTCTTAGTTTGATTCGTAAGCTAGGCTTTCAATTCATCCTCTTGTTCTTTCATGTTTTGTTCTTGATTCATCTTTCCTTCCGATTTGTTTTCCTATTGTGGTTCGAGGAGAAATCTGTGTAACACCCTACTTAGGTGCGGGCGGCTATGCACGTCAGTGACCCTGTGATTCGTCACATGTTCACTCATCTAAGACACGTGGTGTCTACCGATTCTCCAACGTTTATGTTTCTATTCTTTCTATTATGCTTTTATAATTATTTTGATGGAGAAATTTGTGTAATACCCTACTTAGGTGCGGGCGGCTATGCACGTCAGTGACCCTGTGATTCGTCACACATTCACTCACCTAAGATGCATGGTGTCTACCGATTCTTCATCTCTTCTTGTTTAAGTATATTCTTTCAGTTTCGTTGTTATTTCCTCTTGATAGATTTTATAGAGGAAGCTCTTATCGTTTTTATTTTGAAATATGTCCTGATATAAGGGGAAACTCTGCCGAAATTTTCCGAGAAATATGTCCCTATATAAGGGGAAACTCTGCCGAAATTTTCCAAGAAATATGTCCCGATATAAGGGGAACTCTGCCAAAATTTTAAGAGAAAATATGTTCTTCGTGTTCTTTGTGTTCTTCGTGTTCTTCGCGTTCTTCGTTCGTACTTCGCGTTCTTGACCCGTTCTTAACGTTTTGATACAAAAATGAAATTCGATCTTTTCAGGAGCCTTAAAATAGCCTCTTTAAAAACAAAACACGATAAAGCCTTGCATACACGAGAGAGAGCTCGATTAGGTAATGAAATCCTTACGAGAGAGAGCTCGATTAGGTAATGAAATCCTTTCTTTTGCTGTTCGGTTTTCATACGAATTTATTGAAATTCTTGATTTTGTGTTCTTTGCTACGAAGAACCCTAATTTGGCTATTTTTGAAAAAGTCTAAAGAATTGCTTTGTGATTCCCACTAAAATAAGGTTTACGCATCAAATTGATGCGTTGGCTTTGAAAGTTAGGGTTGGGAGTTAAAATAGGCATAAATACGAGTATATATATGGTTATGAATAATATATATGTGAGTATATATTAAGTATCGTTGATTATGCAAATCGAAGATTTAACGAAAGAATTACATCATGGGAATTGATGTGGTTTAAATTGGATCCTGAAAAGGATCGTGGGTCACGTTAAGGATGACTGGGAGTAGAACTACAGGTCGGGCATGCAACCTGTAGGTTTGTCGGAAGGAACCCGTATTGGTGTTTCCCTACCTAGGTGGTACACGGTTGCCCTGTTATGATAAGTGCGCACGAAATGAATGTTTTTGCAATGCGTGGTACCGGGAGCCAATATATTCGGGTTGGAACGACGGAAGATGTGGTCGTGCCATGTGGAGGCACGGGTGGTTCAATAGCGGCTGGGTCATGATAACATGTATTTAAAGCCGCTAGTTATATGATTAAATATTAGCCTGAGGTTTTAAGCAACCGAGTCCTCGAGGACGGTATGATCATTTGATTTTCCAGGCTGAGGATTGAGACCCTGTTTAATAAAAGAAAAAGAAAATTGTCAGGGTAGTATTGGAGGATTGGTTGAGGCGACGTGCGGTGGCATAAGCTTACCAAGATCAACACAATCTCCAATCTTGAAGGGTCCGCAGCTTCGGAGTCCAATAATGGTGGGGTTCCCCTGGACTAATCCCTGATGTGGAATAGAAAGTAATAGGACTTAAATTAATGAGAAGGAATAAAATTTTGTGATATCAAGTTTTGAAAAATTACACAATTTGTTTGCTTTTCTCTTCTTCGTTACTTAGCATTCGCTAATTTTTATCCTATGATTTATGGAAAATCCAACAGGTATCGGTGAGCCATCGCAAGGAATTTAAAAATTCATCCAGCTTGCATACTAGACATCCATCCAGCCACAATAGATTTACTTTTTAAGGTAGTTAGTAATCTTTTGTATATTTTTCCTTTCAAGCTGATGTACATGTAAATGGTTATAGTGGGAAAGTGTATCATCTGAACTCTATTCAGTGAATGGAAAAGTGTTGAAATACTTTCTTCTGAGTATTTTTATTTGCAGCCTATTTCTGAATGTTAGTTGTGATTGCTGAATAAATTATTGTTGAGTAACCAGATCCGGATATGGGAGGATCCGACGGCCTGGGAATCGGGGTCGTGACAGATCGGTATCAGAGCAAGGTTACTCCAGTAATTTATTTAGTAATTATCAACTATGAGCAGTATTCAGAAAAACTAAGGTTGTATTAAGATCCTTTGATCTTAATAACTGAGTGCAGTACCATTCACAAGTCATTGTCCCTTATGTACATCATGCAAAGACATATAGGATCTGACCTTTGACCTTGACTCATCCCAGGATCAAGGCAGACCAAGACGTGTCTAGACAATTAGCGACTATGGTAGTGATGACCCATGAGATGGGTCGAAGGTAATAGGCATTAGAGCGATGACTCTGTCACTATGAGAGATCAAAGTCTTCCAGACCCGCAGATAATAGAGTTGAGGGTTCTATTCATCCTCATAAGAAAGAGTCTAGATACCATCAGTCCGTAGAATTTGGTTGCTCCTACTCCATTTAGAGGAGCAGTGGAGGAAGCACTTCGTAGGAACATCAAAACAAAGAACAAGAAGAAGAATATTTGATTCCTATTGTAAGGATAAGATTCCGATATAATCACAAAACCGTTATCTTAGTTGGAACTAGGAGGTCAATCATAATTCAAGAAGATCTTAGACAATGGTGTGGGACAGATTGCAGGACATCACTCACCTGCTTATCTACTACTTATCGAAATGAATTACTTTGATCTTATCCTAGGGATGGATTGGCTAGAAAGGCATCATGCATGTCTTGACTGTTTTCAGAAGACAGTAACGTTTCACCTTCCAAACTCGATAGAGTTCCAGTTTATTGGAAAGACATCCAATGATAATATCAAATATATCTCTACATTGAAGGCACAACATTTGTTAGAGCAAGGGTGCCAAGGTTATTTAGCTTATGTATCCACAACATCATGGTCAGAAAGAATGATAGAAGATGTACCTATAGTGTGTGAGTTTCCTGATGTATTTCCAGAGGAACTACTTGGATTACCACCTGAGCGAGAGATTGAATTTGAAATATCTCTCATACCTGATACTCAGCCTATCTCTATCCCTCCTTATAGGATGGCACCAGCTGAGTTACGAGAGTTAAAGGTACAATTGCAAGAACTATTAGATAAAGGGTTCATTCGTCCTAGTACTTCACCATGGGGTGCACCTGTCATATTTGTCAGGAAAGAGGATGGGTCGATGCGGCTGTGCATTGACTATAAACAACTAAACAAGAGGACAATAAAGAATAAGTATCCACTGCCGAGAATGGATGATCTCTTTGATCAGTTACAGGGTTCAACTGTGTATTCCAAGATTGATTTAAGATCTGGATACCATCGGTTGAAAATTAAAAGATACAGATATTCTCAAGACAACTTTTCGAACTAGATACGGGCATTATGAATTCTTAGTCATGCCTTTTGGACTAACAAATGCCCCAGCAGCCTTCATGGATCTCATGAATAGAGTATTCAAGGAGTTCTTAGATCACTTTGTAGTAGTCTTTATTGATGATGTGCTTATTTACTCCAAGGATAAGTGTCTGCATGAACATCATCTCAGGAGGGCACTTGAAACTCTAAGGAAGAACAAATTGTATGCTAAATATAGCAAATGTGACTTCTGGCTATCTGAAGTATCTTTCTTAGGCCATGTTATTTCTTGAGAAGGTATATCAGTTGATCCTACAAAGGTTAGTGCGGTGATGAGTTGGGAACGCCCGAAGACTGTCACAGAAATACGATCTTTTCCGGGATTAGCTGGATATTATAGAAGATTCGTGAAGGACTTTTCACGAATAGCATTGCCAATGACTAGACTAACTCAGAAGGAGGTCCCATTCTTATGGTCTGATACATGTGAAGCTAGTTTTCAGACACTGAAAGAAAGCCTAACATCTGCACCAATCCTTACTCTACCCTTCGGGTGTGGAGAGTTTACTGTTTACACTGACGCATCTAAAGAAGGACTTGGGGCGGTTCTTATGCAACATGGTAAGGTACTTGCGTATGCATCACGACAGCTCAGGACACATGAGAAGAACTACCCAACACATGACCTTGAATTAGTTGACGTAGTTTTCTCTTTAAAGATATGGAGACACTACATGTATGGTATTACTTTTGAAATCTTCACCGATCATAAAAGCTTGAAATATCTGTTTGATCAAAAGGAGCTCAATATGAGACAGAGACGGTGGCTAGAGTTATTAAAAGATTATGATTGCACTATCTCCTATCACCCTGGTAAGGGGAACGTCGTAGCAGATGCCCTTAGCAGAAGAACTTATTCACCTGGGTTAGTGAGTGCTATCCACTTCTGGGGTTTACTATCAACGTTAAGTGAATGGAAACCATTTGATAGTAGTGCTGATACTATAACTATTCCTCACCAATACAAACCAGATACTGGGATAGGATAAAGAAAGGACAGGAGGATGATCCAATCCTTAAAGACTTGAAACAACAACTTGAGAAGAATGAGATAGAGAGATTCCAGATACAATATGGGTTACTATATAACCATCACAGAGCTTGTGTACCAGACATACCTGAACTGAGGAAAGACATTTTACATGAAGCTCATTGTTCTATATTATCTATTCATCCAGGAATTACGAAGATGTATAAGGATCTTCATTCATACTTCTGGTGACCAGGAATGAAGAAAGATGTTGCTGAGTTTGTGAATTCATGTTTCACTTGCCAGCAGGTAAAGGCTTCACACGAAAAGTCACCGGAATTATTGCAACCCCTCGCTATACCTGAATGGAAATGGGAAAGCATTTCCATAGATTTCGTTACAAGCTTACCTCAGACGACTAGTAGTAAAGATAGTATCTGGGTTATAATAGATCGTCTGACAAAGGTAGCACACTTCATTCCGATAAATTTATCTTTCACTCCAGACCAGCTTGCTGAGTTATATATTACACATGTGATTCGCCTCCATGGTATCCCAAAGGAAGTAGTTTCCAATCGAGATTCACGATTCACCTCACACTATTGGGAGAACTTCATGAAATCCTGAGGTACACAATTATGCTTGAGCTCAGCATACCATCCACAAACAGACGGTCAGTCAGAACGTACGATTCAGACACTAGAGGATATGCTACGAGCATGTGCCTTAGAATGGAAGGGATCGTGGATTAAACATTTGCCTCTTGCAGAATTCACCTACAATAATAGTTACCATACAAGCATTGGCATGGCACCATTTGAAGCACTATATGGGCGAAGGTGTACTACTCCTTTGTGTTGGCAAGAGGTCAGAATAAAGAGCCTTTATGATCTAGATAGACTTCAGGAGACACGGGAAGCTTTAGAACTTGCTAGAAAAAAACTATTAATTGCCTAGAGTCGCCAGAAAAGTTATAGTGATACCAGGAGAAGAGACCTTGAATTTGAGGAAGGTGACTTTGTATTTCTCAAAGTATCACCTATGAAGGGTGTTCAGAGGTTTGGCTTGCGTGGGAAATTAGCACCCAGGTTCGTGGGTCCCTTTGAAATTATTCAACAAATTGGAAAAGTTGCCTATAGACTTGCGATTCCTCCACATCTTTCGGCAATACATGATGTATTTCATGTATCAAACCTGAGAAAGTACATTAGAGATCCAGAGCATAAGATAATTTATGATGATTTACATGTTGAGCCAGACTTGACATACCAAAGAGACACCTGTGCAAATACTTCAAAGGGATATCAAGAAGTTGAGAAACAAAGAGGTGCCTTTAGTTAAAGTATTGTGGCGGAACCAAGAGTTTGAAGAAGCCACATGGGAACCTGAGGCAGAAATGAGAGAGAAATACCCGTACTTTTTTGAATGATAACACTGTGTATCATGTATATCTTCTTTATAAATGAAATGACGTTCATTCTCTTTAAGGTTGTTATGATTTCAAACGTCTTTAAGGTTGTTATGCCTGCATTTCTAGTCTCGAGGACGAGACTTCCTTTAAGGTTGTTATAATTGTAAAACCTTGAACTTGGCATATCTCGGATCCTATATAATAAGATCCGACTTGTCAAGAGAAAACCAACGAAATTTGTTTCGTGTGAATCGGACTTCGTTTCGAATTGTTATGATTTTCGGAAGAAAGAGAAGTAAGGAAGGCACAGATATCATTAACCCATAATGACTGTCATTAAGACTAATTAAACATGATTAAAGAAACTAATCATGGATTGGAAACCGCTAATGATCATTAGCAAACACTAATCAATAGTTAGCAAAGATAAGCGTAAGCCACGGAAGTTAAATCGTGATTAGTGAAAGTTAATCATGATTAGTGTTAATTAAGCGTCATTAGAGAATCTAAAATCCTCTGGAATGTTCAAACTTAAGCCCCAAGTTTGGGATAGGTTTTGGCTAAAACCATGGGCTGCTAACCATGGTTAAGGCCTAAACCATGGTTTTCTAACCATGGTTAGTGGTTTTCCGGGGACTATAAATAGACCCCCCACCCATTCATTCTCTACGACTTCCACTACCACCACCACCCCCAAGGGCTAGGGTCGAGAGGTCGGGAGAAGGAGTGGGAGGCGAGGGAGGAGCGCTAGCGAAGCGCTGCCAGGAGAACGAGGAGGAGAAATGTATGATCCTCTCTTAGTTTGATATCGTAAGCTAGGCTTTCAATTCATCCTCTTGTTGTTCCATGTTTTGTTCTTGATTCATATTTCCTTCCGATTTGTTTTCCTATTGTGGTTCGAGGAGAAATCTGTGTAACACCCTACTTAGGTGCGGGCGGCTATGCACGTCAGTGACCCTGTGATTCGTCACACATTCACTCATCTAAGACGCGTGGTGTCTACCGATTCTCCATCGTTTATGTTTCTATTATTTCTATTATGCTTTTATAATTATTTTGATGGAGAAATCTGTGTAATACCCTACTTAGGTGTGGGCGGGTATGCACGTCAGTGACCCTGTGATTCGTCACACGTTCACTCACCTAAGATGCGTGGTGTCTACCGATTCTTCATCTCTTCTTGTTTGAGTATATTCTTTCAGTTTCATTGTTATTTCCTCTCTATTGATTTTATAGAGGAAACTCTTTTCATTTTATTTTGAAATATGTCCCTGTTGGAAAACGTGAATGCGATTCTCTATTCCACAGCCCTAGGCTCTCTTATATAGGAGAGTAGCCTATGGGTAAATTACATAAGAAGACTAACAAGAAAATAAAATAACAACGAGAGACAAAATACTCTATGCGTCAACACTATGCGTCAACACTCCCCCTCAAGATGGAGCATAGATATCAATCATGCTCAGCTTGGACGCACACTTCTGGAATGGACCTTTAGATAATGCCTTGGTGAAAATATCAGCAGTCTGATTTTCTTATGAGACGTGAGATGTAGCAATGAACCCCTTCTGAATCATGTCACGTATGTAGTGACAATCGACCTCAATATGCTTGGTCCTCTCATGAAAAGCTGGGTTATTTGCTATGAACAAGGCAGCCTGATTGTCACATTCCAACATCATGGGAAGAGGTATATCAATGAATAGGTCTGCAAGTAAGGATTTTACCCACATCATTTCTGTACTCGCCTGGGCCATAGCCCTATATTCTGATTCAGCACTAGATCTAGCTACTACTGTCTGCTTCTTGCTCTTCCACGAAACTAGAGCATCTCCAACGTATACTGCAAACCCTGATGTTGACTTCCTGTCCTTGGGGCATCCTGCATAGTCTGCATCCGCACATCCTGTAACAGAAATCTCCTTTCCTTTCTTAAATAGCAAGCCTGCACCTGGGGATGATTTTAGATATCTCAGAATCATGTGTATAGCATCCATATGGACCTGGCGTGGTTGCTCCATGAACTGGCTCACACGACTCACTGCAAACTGTATGTCAGGTCTAGTGATAGTAACATACAGTAATTTTCCTACCAGTTCTCTGTACCTTCTTTGATCCACCTCTTCTGTGTCATCATCATACAGCTTCATGCTAGGGTCCATTGGTGTCGTAGCAGGTCGACACCCTAGCATACCTGTCTCACTCAGCAGATCCGTGACATACTTCCTCTGTGTCATAACTAATCCGTCTGAATTTCTCGCAAATTCCAGCCCCAGGAAGTATCTAAGGACTCCCAAGTCCTTGGTGACAAATTCAGTCCCCAGCCTTTCCTTTGCTTGCTTAATGCCTCGGTCATCATCACCTGTAATCAAGATATCATCAACATAAACCATGATTACAATGATACCTCTCGCAGTCTTCTGCGCGAACAAGGAATGATCAGCATTGGAACGTTTATATCCTTGTTTCTCAAAGAGATCTGAAAGCTTCTGAAACCATGCTCTGGGACTCTGCTTAAGACCATAGATGGCCTTATGCAATTTGCAAACCTTGGAACACTCCCCCTCAACAGCAAACCCAGGTGGCTGTTGCATATAGACGTCCTCCTGCAAGTCTCCATACAAAAAGGCATTCTTTACGTCCAACTGATAGAGTGGCCAGTCTTTTGCAACCGCAACAGACAGCAGAATTCGTAAAGTAGAATGACGTGCCACAGGGGAGAAGGTGTCTAGATAGTCTACCCCATATGTCTGCGTGAAGCCCCGAGCAACAAGGCGTGCCTTGTACCTGTCAATGGAACCATCTGCATTGTGCTTAACTGTAAACACCCATTTGCAACTCACCGGGCTAACATCTGGAGGTATAGGAACCAAACTCCAGGTTCCTCTAGACTGAAGTGCCTCCATTTCTTCTTCCATTGCTAGTCGCCATCTAGCATCTTGCATAGCATCATGATGGTTCCGTGGAATGGCTGTAGCTGAAAGTGTCAATGCAAACGTCCTGAATGGTCCAGAGAGCCTCTCAAACGACACCACTGCTGATACTGGATACTGGACACAGCTTCTCTTCGACTTGCGTAGAGCGATTGGTACATTTAGGTCCTCTGTGGTATCACCATGCTCCTGTAATGTACCCTGCTGAGAAATGTCGTCAGATCCATCAACATTAATATTTTCATTACATACCATAGGCGGGCTAGTTGACTGGTCAGGACCATGAGCTTGATTCGGCCTCCGGGTGTAATGGAATGGTAATGGAGGTACTATTGATGACGGTGGTGGTGGTGGTGGTGGTGGTTGAGATGTTGGTGGTGCCATGAACACAGTATCAGGGGATATGGATGGTGGCTGCATGTTCCCAGAGTCTGAGAAATACATGATGGATTCAAAGAATGTAACATCTGCACTGATCATATACCGCCGACGCAGAGGGTCAAAACACTTGTACCCCTTTTGAGTTCTGGAGTACCCCACAAAGACACACTTGACAGCCCTAGGAGAGAGCTTGTCAGAACCGGGCGACAACTGATGGACAAATGCGACAGACCCAAACACACGAGGGGTAAGAGTGAACAGATCCTTGTCAGGATAAATAAGTGAGAAGGGAATCTGTTCATTCAAGACGGACGAGGGCATACGGTTTATAAGATAACATGCAGTAAGAACTGCATCACCCCAGTAGGAATACGGAACATGACTCTGAATGAGAAGAGACCTTGTGACATCAAGAAGATGACGGTGTTTTCTCTCTGCAACCCCATTTTGTTGAGACGTATGGGCACAGGATGTTTGGTGAACAATTCCTTTAGAAGTGTAGTAGTTGGCTAGATTATTGGTGCACAATTCTAAGGCATTGTCACTTCTCAAAAATTTGACAGTTGTGGAAAAGACATTCTGAATCTCATTTAGAAATTGAATAATAATATTTCCAGCTTCAGACTTATTTTTCATTAAAAAAACCCATGATGCTCTAGAGAAATCATCCACAAAAACAATATAATACCTGTGTCCCTGATGATCGGGAACACGACTTGGACCCCAGACATCAACATGAAACAACTCAAATTTGGAGTTACTACTCCGACCTTGACTACTGGGAAACGACGACCTGTGAGGTTTTCCCAACTGACACGCCTCACACTGGATAGATGCGTGAGAAAGACTATAAGGTAAGACACGACACAACTTCTGAAGCGGTAGGTGACCTAGACGCAGATGCCACAGGAGAGGAGATGCTTGTCCAGCGGAAGAAGAGGTGATTCCAGCAAATGGGGTCTGGTTCAGACGATAGAGGCCTCCTTGCTCATAGCCATGACCAATCACGTTGCCCGTACGGATGTCCTGAAAAATCAAAGAAGATGAATCAAAAATAGCTCGACATTGGAGATCCTTCGTAATCTGGCTGATTGACAATAGATTCATAGAAAAGTGTGGTGCATGTAAAACATTCTTGAGCTGCATAGATGATGTCAATCTAATCTCCCCCTGACCCATGATGGGGGAATGAGTGCCATTGGCAATCACTACTGTCCGTCCTGGAGGAATCTGAGTATATCCAGAAAGTAGACTCTGATCGCCACATAGATGATGTGTAGCGCCTGAGTCCATGATCCATGGCAATGTATCCAATCTACTACTATGTAGTGCAAGTGTACTACCTGAAGTACTCGTAGATGCAGACGCAGAAGCAGCAACATCCGTATGACTCTCTGTTGTCGGTGCTGAGCCAGATGGTGGGATAATACCCCTGAGGCGGGCAACCAGATCATCAAAGCGCTGATCCAGTGAAGCAGGAGAAGGAGGCTCTATCTGCTCAGCGGCTCGTGCAGATGCAGGAAATCCATGCTTTGAGTAGCATGTGTCTTCAGTATGGCCGATTCTGTGACAATATGAGCATGTTGGCCTAGTGCGGCCACCCCTTCCACAGGGAATACGTCCACGGCCCTGGTAATGAGAGCCACGGCCCCTGTTGGCTGCCATGGCTGAGGGATTCTGACTAGTGGCTGCAGAAGGCACAGTGATCCTACTCAACCTATGAAAAGCCTCCTCCATAGGAGGAATAGTTGAGTCCGCCAGAATCTGTGAACGTGCAGCCTCATACTCTGGGTCGAGTGCTGCGAGAAACACGCCCACCATTGTTGCATTCCTGTATGATTTCTGCTGCTCGGGTGTGGCGGTAAGAGGCATGAAGCTGTGAAGCTTCTCAAACATTCCCCTCAAAGATGTATAGAGGGAATGTAACGGGCGTCCATTCGGCTTTATAGTGAATATATCATGTTGTAGCTGCAGGATCTTCGTCTCATTCTTTGCCTGAGAATAGGTCGCAGCGAGGATGTCCCACATGTCTTTGGCTGCGGGTTGATGTAGAATATCATTGGCGATTTCAATAGCCAATGTGCCAGACAGCCACACCTTGGCATATGCGTCGTCTGCCTCCCATGAGGCATGAACTCCAGTCTTCTCTGCAGGCTCGGGCTCTATGAGAATATGCTTCTTGCCCGTGGACTTCATCATACTCATGAACTGCATTGCCCACAGTTCATAGTTCGTACCATCCATCTTGACGATGGGCGCTGGACCACGAAAAACACCCATAGATGGGGTATCTGCCTTGCTTTCTGACATACTGAAGACTGGAGCGTATGACACAGGATAATATTGGTCTACAATGACATAGACGGGACTAGTTGCATGTGTAGACCTCACGCAACTATCCCCATGGATCTGCGCGTGCTACGATCCGCACACGCACAGGTTTCTATTGTAGAAACCCTAGCACACGCTTGAGATGGTGCCCTAGCGCACGTTATGCGCCCAGCACAGGAGGTGCACTAGGCCGCACAGCAGGAGAGAGCAAGGTGCACTGGAAGGTGCACGTGATGTGCTCGATGTAGCACAGCGATCGGCGAGTAGCGCGAGAGGCGCTAGGCGATCGGATCCAGTGCGCGGAGAGGGCGCTCGGCGATGGCGATCGGAGTTGCGATGGCGATGGCGATCGAAGCTGTGCGCACAGGAGATGCACGCACAGGCACGAGAGGCGATCGGAGAGGGTCGCCGATCTGCTAGGCAGCGCCGATTCGAGGAGAAGGAGGAGAGAGAAGAAGGGCCGGCGGGTGGGGTTAGGGTTAGGGTTCGGTTTCGAGAACTCCGGTCTAGGACCGTCGCTCTGATACCATGTTGGAAAACGTGAATGCGATTCTCTATTCCACAGCCCTAGGCTCTCTTATATAGGAGAGTAGCCTATGGGTAAATTACATAAGAAGACTAACAAGAAAATAAAATAACAACGAGAGACAAAATACTCTATGCGTCAACACTATGCGTCAACAGTCCCGATATAAGGGGAAACTCTATCGAAATTTTCCGAGAAATATGTCCCGATATACGGGGAAACTCTGTCGAAATTTTCCGAGAAATATGTCCCAATATAAGGGGAAACTCTACCAAAATTTTAAGAGAAAATATGTTCTTCGCGTTCTTCGCGTTCTTCGTGTTCTTCGCGTTCTTCGCGTTCTTCGTTCGTACTTCGTGTTCTTGACACGTTCTTAACGTTTTGATACAAAAATGAAATTCGATCTTTTCAGGAGCCTTAAATTAGCCTCTCTAAAAACAAAACACGATAAAGCCTTGCATACACGAGAGAGAGCTCGATTAGGTAATGAAATCCTTCCTTTTACTGTTGGGTTTTCATACGAATTTATTGAAATTCTTGATTTTGTGTTCTTTGCTATGAAGAACCCTAATTTTGGCTATTTTTGAAAAAGTCTAAAGAATTGCTTTGTGATTCCCACTAAAAAAAGGTTTACTGATGCGTTGGCTCTGAAAGTTAGGGTTTGGGAGTTAAAATAGGCATAAATACGAGTATATATATGGTTATGAATAATATATATGTGAGTATATATTAAGTATCGTTGATTATGCAAATCGAAGACTTAACGAAAGAATTACATCATGGGAATTGATGTGGTTTAAGTTGGATCCTGAAAAGGATCGTGTGTCACGTTAAGGATGAGTGGGAGTAGAACTACAGGTCGGGCATGCAACCTGTAGGTTTGTCGGAAGGAACCCGTATTGGCATTTCCCTACCTAGGTGGTACACGGTTGCCCTGTTATGATAAGTGCGCACGAAATGAATGTTTTTGCAACGCGTGGTACCAGGAGCCAATATATTCAGGTTGGAACGATGGAAGATGTGGTCGTTCCATGTGGAGGCACGGGTGGTTCAATAGCGGCTGGGTCACGATAACATGTATTTAAAGCCGCTAGGTTATATGATTAAATATTAGCCTAAGGTTTTAAGCAACCGAGTCCTCGAGGACGGTGTGATCATTTGATTTTCCAGGCTGAGGGTTGAGACCCTGTTTAATAAAAGAAAAAGGAAATTGTCAGGGTAGTATTGGAGGATTGGTTGAGGCGACGTGCGGCGGCATAAGCTTACCAAGATCAACACAATCTCCAATCCCGAAGGGTCCACAGCTTCGGAGTCCAATAATGGTGGGGTTCCCCTGGACTAATCCTTGATGTGGAATAGAAAGGAATAGGACTTAAATTAATGAGAAGGAATAAAATTTTTGTGATATCAAGTTTTGAAAAATTACACAATTTGTTTGCTCTTCTTCGTTACCTAGCATTCGCTAATTTTTATCCTATGATTTATGGAAAACCCAACAGGTATCGGTGAGCCATCGCAAGGACTTTAAAAATTCATCCAGCTTGCATACTAGACATCCAGCTAGCCACAGTAGATTTACTTTTTAAGGTAGTTAGTAATCTTTTGTATATTTTTCCTTTCAAGCTGATGTACATGTAAATGGTTATAGTGGGACAATGTATCATCTGAACTCTATTCAGTGAATGGAAAAGTGTTGAAATACTTTCTTCTGAGTATTTTTATTTGCAGTCTATTTCTGAATGTTTGTTGTGATTGTTGAATAAATTATTGTTGAGTAACCAGATCTGGATATGGGAGGATCCGACGGTCCAGGAATCGGGGTCATGACACAGGCGGAGGCTGACAAGGCTGGAACTTCGCCCCGAAGGGTTACTAGCAGCATGTCGCGGAGTACCGCTGGTTCACCCCTGACTACCTGTAAACAGGCGGAGGCTACTTGGTACTAGTAGATGAATCTGAAAATATTCAACTCGTGATATTTGCTTAGATCAGTTGGAACGTGATATGGAAGGCGGGGATTTGGGCTCTGCCTTAAGGTGTTCACACACATTCAAGTACCCTCACTCAACCTGAAAACAAGGTCGGGGTTACTCTCCCGCAAATAAGGGTTAATTTTAATAAATTTTTTTCAAATTCATATAGCAGTCCCGATTTAGAGATTAGTTATCACTGATATTAATCTACACAAGCAATCGCGTCTACCATATAGTCCCAATTCCTTTATCCTAGGTTAGAAAACCGAGAGAGGGAGAGAATCAGAAAAAGCCGATGTGTAGAGAAAACGATGATGAATACTTGAGTAAGAAGACTTACAATGCCTCCAGCTCTTTACAATGCGGGATGCGGTACTGAATTGAAATTTTATACTAAATGAATGCACTCGATGAAAAACCGCTCCTAGACAGGCAGTTCTATTAGCGAGTGAAGAACGAATTGTGTTTGACTAGATCTGCGGTCTAAGTGTGTCTTTTATATGTGAAGTGTGGTCCTAACCTTTACGAGAATAAGCAAATCCTAGAGTGGCTCGAGGAGCCGCTAGTGCAAGCCTATTCTAAAAATTCAACCCACACATCAGACGGGACACAATTCCACTATGTTTACATACGCGAGAACCCAAACGGGAACCACTGTAAATGTAGACACTTTTTTTACAAGTTAATAAAAATCTTTTTGGCGTCTCAACAACTGACTTGATCCATGACTCGTCGGGCTCTGATGCACATCAAGATGCGTCGACTTTAAGAAAGCTGCTCCAAGTCCACCAGACCCTCGCAAAAAAAGATAAAAATTATGTCAGAGAGAGATATATAAAGAAATGGTCAGAAAAATAATTAAAGAAGAAATGGGTAATTACAATGCGGCTCGGGATCAGACTACCCGAGTGAATGGAAAACGTAAATCTAATTTTTCTAAAGTGATCCTAAGCTGTTTTCCTCCCCGGCAACGGTGCCATTTGACAAGCCACGGATCTACCCTTGTTAATGTTATCGAATTAACGACTTCGTTGCAGTCGGATAAATCTGCGTCGATCGAAAATAACCGCACAAATCGATGAATCGTCGAATAAAATTAGTATGCGGTTTTATGTTTATTTAGCCTGGGCAAGCCCCAGGGGCGACTCAAGGAGGCAAAGGAACAACTCGAAATCAGATTAGAGGGATTAGATTGCGGTTTTCCAAGAGGTATTTTTTTCTTATTTTTTTATGCAATAAAAATGCCAAATGCACTGATGCGAATGAACTAGGTTATTAAGAAAATCAACAACTTAGCCAAAATTAATTTAATGTGAAGTTAATCCAAATTGATCAAATCGTATTTTTCTTATAAACCTAATTCAATGATTAATGCAAAATAGATTTTTTTTAATTTTTTTTATAATGCACAAATGAAAAATGCACACTTTTTTTGAGGTTTTTATACAATTTTTCGTGCAAATGATTTGCAAAAATTATGATAAATTTACTGGAGGATAAACATGATGAAATGAAGCTATACTAATTTTTTTAGAGTTTTCTGACACAATGATTTTTTATGAATTTCTTACTGAAAACAGAGTGATTGTGAGTATTTAATTCCTAATGAATCCACGAAGTTAAATTATCCAGAGATCGATTTATATCAAATAGATATTTCAATATGGAACCCAGAAGAGTTGAAATTGATCAAAAATCTTATTCATGGATTTAATTAAAAATCAAATACAGAAATCACTAAGAAGTTTATTTTGTGCACAAGACAATTCCTAATTGGACGAAATTTGGACTGTAATTAAAGCACAATAAAATACATCATTCACAATTTTTCACAATTTTTGGAGCAATAAATGACTACGTGCGAATTTCAAAGTATAATTGGGCAAAATATCACTGATTTTTAATCTCTAATTTTTAATAAAATATCTAATGCTCATAAAAATATAAATAAATAGCCATGAGATAAAGAATTAGTTGCTCTACAACATGCTATTTTTTTAATTAAAATGATGCAAAAATGACTTCCAAATTAATGATCAAAATCAGGGTTGTCCGTGCAATACTAAAAATGACAAACAACAAATTGAAATGTGCCTAAGGGCGCTTTTGGAAATAGATAAACATGCAAGGAAAACTATGCGATAGTTACCATATAAAAATAAATTAATAAACCTTGAGAGTTGACCCACCCCTTTCTTTCTTCTAGGGCACGCACGCACAGGAAGAGTGGGCGGAGGCAACGAGGATGGGTGGCGCGCGACCTCGGCGAACGGCGGCGTGCGTTGGAGGGGACGGCGGTGGAACACAGCGCCTAGGGGTGGCATTGCTCGGTGGCGCATGGCGAGGTGACAACTGTTGTAGAGGGCGGAGGGCGTGGGGCCGATGGCGGCCGCTGCTGGTCGCTCAAGCCGCTCGCTGGCAGGCGACGGTGGTGCGTTAGGCGAAGGGCAGCCAACGTGGTTGCGGCGTGGGGGTGGTGTAGCGGCGTCGACGAGCGCACGGACGCGGCTGCGCACAGACGCAATGCAGAAGGACGCGATTTGCTGGCCGCTGAAGGGGCGGCAATCGGCTGCTGGCAGTGAGAGGCCGTCGGCGGCCTGGAGCTTGGCGGCCACGTGCGTGGAGGTAGGGGGACGGCGGCTGTTGTTCCTCCTTCTTATTTTTTTATTATTTTTTTGTATTTTCTTTTGTAATTTTTTTTACATTTTCTTTTTGTAAACAGAGAAAAATGTGAAGAAATAAAAAGGAAAGGTGGTGGTGGTGTTTGTGATGATGTTGTTCGGTGGGAAAATATGGTGATAAAAAGATGAGATGATGTTTGTGAGTGTGGTGGTGTTTGTGAAATATTTTGGGTGATTAACAATAAGAAAAAAATTGTTAGATAAAATAAAATGACAAGATGATGATAGAGTACTTACATGTGATTCGTCGAAAGTGGAACCTCGGTGTGCGGCTTTGGTCGTCGTGGCCTCGATTCGATTCGGCGAGAAATCGAAGAAGCTTGGTTGTGACCCGAAGAGATGCACAACGACACGAGGAGGATTCCTCGTGGATCTCGCATTTAAAACCATCGTTGCTCGACCGAACAATATTGACGTTGTCACCGACAACACACGGGGGTTGGTGGTCTCTCCCTCTCAATGGAAGAAATGACGGATGAAGAACAATGGAGGAGGGGCTGAGAATATAAAGAGGAGGAAAGGGAAGTTGGAGAAGGGATGGAGGGAATGGAGTGGTGGAGAAGGTGGAGGCTTGGAGTGGAAGGCAAGTAAAGAAGTGGTAAAAGGGAGATAAATAATAATATAATAATATAATATAAGTAAAATAAGTAGGCTACTAAAAATAACAATAATTAAAATAATAATAAAAATAATAAAATCCGAAAATAATAAAAAATAAATCCGAAAATAAAAAATTGGGGTGACATGTGGCGGCTCTAGGAGCTGCCACATGTCGCTCCTAGAAAATTCAAAAATTAAATGTAAAAAAAATAAAAAAAGAAATAACAAAATGGATTAAATCAAAAAATGGTCAACACAAAAGTTGCTTGTTTCGACAAGATCTACAACTTTCATGAAGGTCTGAAAATCAAAGGAAGTGATCTGTACAAAAATGTATTTTTGGGTGGTACCTTATAGATCTAAAATACCGCATTTTATCTTTTGTATTTTTTGTAATTTTTAAAAGAGTGAAAAATCAAAATAAAGTTAGAAAAATATGAAAGGGATATTTACAAGTTAATTTATTTTTTTGGATTTTTAAAAATGAAGAAAATAAAAGGATAAAAATAAAGGGTAAAACGGTCAATATGTACAATATACATAAGGGGCCCAAAACCCAAGTTTTGCATATGAGCTCCGATTTTAATGAAATTTGTCTTGTTTCGAAGATCTTTGAATGTATATTACTTTAAAAGTGAGTAGACCTAATTCGGAGGTTGTATGAGAGAGATATGTGTATTTTAAGGTCTAAGGTCTCCAACTGGGTTTGGGGTTTTATCGGGTAATTTTACAAGTTAGTATTTTTTTTGATATTTTTATTTAATTAGTGTTAGTCATATATACACAATAAAGTTGGTTTTATTATATTCGGAGTTAGTATAAAATATATACAAATAAGGTATTTTATCTAATATACAGGTGGATATTTACAAGTGAAATTGGCTTCTTATTTTATGCAAATATGAATGCTAAAATGCAGATATTATGCTTGCGTGCATGAATGCTATTTATGTAAGATAAGGGGAATATGCAGCTAATTACTCGGGAACAAAGCTTTATTTTCAACTTTTAGAGTGATGAATCACAGATTCATCAACCCCCTATACTTAAACCTTGCTCATCCCCGAGCAACTAAAATGAAATGCAAGAGTGAAATGAGATCGGGTTCCATACCAAGGTCATGAAAAAAGTTGAAAATGGAGCTTGACTCGACCTTTGGATTAATTGTGTGGCGGAACCTTATTGGGATCTGAACTTAAGACCTAACAGACTTCAAGTTCCACAAGTCTTCTATTTAAGATGCCTCAACAGTCAGGTCAGAACAAATCCTCAAACGCAAATTTCTGATGACTATGATTCTTACTTGTACTGTGTAAGTAAAATAGCTCTCCACATCAGAAATAGCTAAGAAACAGCCTCCTCTAACAAGGTAACTCTAATTACCCAGTCCAGTAACTCTTTCCTCGAGGAGCGGGGTATTCCCTTCTAAGTTCAAGTGCGACCAGCTCAAGAGGAGGGGGTAGAGAAAAGAATAGACGGTAGCCAGTGTAACTACCTATCCCAGGATGCTTGACCAGTGTAGCCAAGTCATCCAGCTCCAGATTCTTGCTAATATACATACTCCAACAAGCAATATTTTTTTTGGCTTGTCTATTTTTTTGGAGTTCTTGCATTTTTCCTTTTTTTGGAACTATATACAAGGTGCAGCATGTACATTAGGAGTTTTTCCTCTTGAGCCAGTAGAATATCCCTCTTTTGAAGCATTATTGCAACCCACAGTGTCCTATCCTCAGACATCAACACTACCAGATTAGATTGAGATGCACTACCCTCCTTAGAGGAGGACGGATGTTTCCACCTGTGTGTTACTCCAAGCTAAAGTATTCTACTTCCTCATTACCCCATCAATGAAGAGCTGTGTGCATTGTGCTTGTACTAGTTAGGTCACTGTCTAAAAGAATCATGCGTGTGCACGAGATATTCTACTTAGACTAATCAAGATGACATGTGAACATAGACTTGCGGACTCAAAGAATTAAGTCACTTGACCTAAAAAATATTAACTCCAGTTCCTATAAGATTCCTCTGAAATTAGGTGGATTAAGGTCAAATCAAATCCATCCTCAATATCTACTCATAACTTGGTTCAGAACCCACAAGCTTTTCACCTTGCATATGCAAGATATGCAGATGAGGTGCAGTTGACATGCTATGAATGAAATGCAAGATTTATTTTTTTAAATGCAAGGATGCAAAAGTAAATACGAAGTCTTTATTTTCAACATCTTCATTTTATTTTCTATTATACAACAATTTTTAGTTTGTAATAATATACAAGTTTTTTTTGGTATACCACCTATTTTACAACAAATTTTACAAAAGTATGTTTTATAAGAATTTTACATTTTTTTATACAAGTGTTATACATATAGTACAAAATTAAAAAAAATCAATTTTTACCCACCCCGTAATTATTGCATAATATATACAAAAATACGTAAAAATACGCGAAAGTACGAGCTATGGGTAAAGTATATATGTAATATATACACGCCCCCCTATACTTAGCGTGTGCTATGTCCTCAGAGCACGAAAATCGATGAAAATGATGTAGTTCGTGCTATGCGTAGGAGAGCTAAAATTACAAAAAGTATAGAAGTCGCACCGCCCCCCTATACTTAGGCTCTGGCAGCCTAAGTGTAGAAGAAGATCAAAAATGGGGCAAATGAGGGAAAGAGGGGAAATGGATGAGTATATACAAGGCGGGCATCGGTCCCCCCTATACTTAGGCTCTGGTCAGCCTAAGTATAGGACAAGAGTGAGTATAAGGACCGATGTGATCTGGAGGATGTACAGTGAATAGAGAATAGACTCGGGTCACTCTCCCCCCTATACTTAGGATCTGGTTATCCTAAGTATAGTCATGAAATGAAACGATATTGAGTTGGGGCGAGTGATTCCAATCACTGGGAAGGGAGGGAGAGAACGTATATACAAGAAAGATTGAGAATTTACAAGGATTAAGAAGGTTTGTGACGAACCTTCTTGCGGACGCGAGGAGATGGATAATATACATATGTATCACTGTCGGAATCGTCCTCAGATGAATAATAGTGAGGTGTAGGGATCGTCCAACGAAGTTCGACACGCGGCTGCTTGCTCAGATAAGGCTTGAGAACAGCCGAACTGAGCTCACTCATATAAATCACCTTATCTGGACAAGATGAGGACTCCTCATAAAATTCCTTCTCTGGTGTGTTGAAGGAAACTTTCTTAGTCGGTTTTCTAGAACCTGAATCATTGAGAGGGAGATGAGAGCGACACGCCTTGAGAGGTTCAAATAACTCCTCGAGGAATCAATTCTCGACTTCTTCTCGCTAGATAGCCGACTAGAAGAGGGAGCAACCGTGTTTTTATGTGGAGTCACTTTGGTCTTTGTTGTTTCCTTTGAAGGTCCGGGTCGTGGTGTGGTGTTGACCATGGGTTCCTAATCAGACGAATCACCATATAGGTTGTAATATTCCTGAAGGGTCAGCACATGTCTCGAGAAGGAGCTAGTGGTCTCAGTTGGCTTGGCATTATTGGGCTCTTGTGTCGGATCATCAAAATGGTCAAGGCAATCAACAAAGGTCATGTCCGACTAAATGAGAGCTTCTAATCGTGAGTCCTTCTTAGAAGCTGTCACGGTGGTGGTGCAAGCAGTTGATGAAGTAGAGGTGTGGGGAGTCTCAGAACCAATGGTCGTCCGGGTAGTCGGTCTCTTAGGTGTAGTAGAGAGGTGCGACTCATCTACCTCTCGATGGTCATGAATGTCAGCGGATGTGTGGGTCCCCTTAGAGTAAAGTGCATCAAAGAATGGGTGAGGTCGGAGTGCTCCCAATGCTGAAAAATCAAACTCCCGAGTCTCGTAATCTTTAGTCGCTTTAGATGAGGCTATGAACGGCTTCCCGAGAATAATCGGAGACTGGGTAAACTCTCCTCGGTGCTCGATGTCAATGATCATGAAGTCCACTTGGAGTAGAGCACCTTGGAAAGTAACGATGACTGAAATATTTCCTCTAGACCGTTTGATGGATCGATTAGCCAGTTGAACGATCTCTCTCGACTTTCTGATTGGCCTGAGTTTGAGTTTGTCAAACACAGAGGTCGGGAGGATATTTATTGGAGAGTCATCATCGATTCTTGCATGGGTAAAGATGGTGTCTTTGATTTCACATTCCACCCTAGGCAACCGCTTCACTCTGTGGCTCTTGGCCTTTCTCCCCATCACCAAGGAGGTGGCCATAGACACTATGTGTCTTACAGTCCTTTTTCTCTTAGTACCAGACCTCTTGGGCATCAATTTACTCTTTACAAATCTCTTGAGGTCGGGGAAGTGATCTATGGCCTTTATTAAGGGAAGATTAAAAATCAATTCTTCATCGAGTGCTTCCCTTATGACATGATCCAATTTTTTTAGGTCTTTTTCATTTTCAATTTTTATGTGGATTTTTGGTTTTTCAATTTTTTGGTGTTTTTGGTGGATCAATGATCAGACTCTGGATTGGAGGGTAAGTGGTTAGTAGAAGATGGTGATAGAATGGACTCCAGCTGTACAAACGGTGTGGGTTCCCTGATGCTCGCTCGGTTTTCAACATCAAATCTACTTACTTCCTTTTCCACTTTCATACCCAGGCTGGCAGAAATTGAGTGAAATATATTCATGACATATCTCGACTCGTTACTAAATGATTCATTTTTCTTAATGAGTCTAGAGATGTCATTCTCCACAAAATTCTCATGACAAATCATGGGAGAGTTCTACTCAATAGGAGGATACTGCTGAGATATTGGGATCTCATACTCAACATTCCTATACTCTGGCATGTAATCCTGGGTCGAGTATGGACAATCGGAATGGCAGATATTGGTCGGAGCCTCATATGATGGAGTCAATGAACGGGGGAATGGTAAGTCTAGCTCATGAGCCCTCTCCTGTAAATGTATATGCTCTCCGAATGAAGGCTGGTTAATGGAAGCTTGATCACTGAAGTCAATCAAGTCTGGATAATCATGATGTACAGGTCTCTCCATTCGTGTTGTTCGATCGGCCAATTTATGTCCTAAGGTCAAGTCGGGAGGTGTGTATGTAAATAGTTGTATGGTCCCTACTTGAAGTGAGAATGAAGTATGTGGGGGCATATAATTTTGTCAATCATCTGTCTCAGCAGTGGCTTGCTCTTCATTTGATTCTTTGATTCCTGTAAGCTCTCGAGAGTAAGGACAATCAGCCCAAGGTGGAAGTGGATCCGGAGTGTTAGAATATGGAGGAGGTGAGAAATGCGAAGAAGTGGAGAAGTCAGTCGAAGTTCTGACTTCATAATCGGGTTGAGGTGGAACCGACCATGGGTAAGGGTCTCCCGTGGATGGCAGAGGATACATGGAAGAAGGAGAAGTTGAAGATGAACGGTATATGGTCGAGGAGGAATGACCCGAGGTGTATGGGGGTCAATATCTCGTCATCTTGAGGAGGAAAGGATGTAAGCAGAACGAGCTAAAAAATGTGCAATTACGCAGGATAACACACACGGACAGACACGAAGACAAACACAAGAGCAAATCCTGAGTTCACACTCAACACGATGAAGGACCCGAAACCAAGTCCGATTATTCTGGTTGATTTAAATGTGAATTTTCAGACAAGTAGCAAAGGTTACATGGCCTATAGGGAAGTCGGCCCAAAGCCGGATGCGTCTTCCCTGTTTAACCTGTCGCCTAAGATACTTGTGCCCTTCCTTTCTTCGCTCCTATCCCAAGTTTATGGATTCAAAGACCATGCCCTATCTACCTGCAAGCAGGCGGAGGTTGACAAGGCTAGAACTTCGCTCCGAAGGGTTACTAGCAGCTTGTCGTGGAGTACCGTTGGTTCACCCCTGACTACCTGTAAACAAGCGGAGGCTACTTGGTACTAGTCGATGAACCTGAAAATATTCAACTCATGATATTTGCTAGGATCAGTTGGAACGTGATATGGAAGGCGGGGATTTGGGCACTGCCTAAGGTGTTCACACACACTCAAGTACCCTCACTCAGCCTGAAAACAAGGTCAGGGTTACTCTCCCGCAAACAAGGGTTAATTTTAATAATTTTTTTTCAAATTCCATTAGCAGACCCAATTTTAGAGATTAGTTATCACTGATATTAAAACACACAAGCAATCACGTCTATCGTCCAGTCCCAATTCCTTTATCCTAGGTTAGAAAACCGAGAGAGAGAGAGAGAGAATCGGAAAAAGCCGATGCAATCGAGAAAACGATGATGAATGCTTGAGTAAGAAGACTTACAGTGCCTCCAGCTCTCTACAATGCAGGATGTAGTACTGAATTGAAATTTTACACTAAATGAATGCAATCGATGAAAAGCCGCTCCTAGACTGGAGTTCTATTAGCGAGTGAAGAACGAATTGTGTTTGACTAGATATGCGGTCTAAGTGCGTCTTTTATATGTGAAGTGTGGTCCTGAATTTTATGAGAACAAGCAAATCCTAGAGTGGCTCGAGGAGCCGCTAGTGCAAGCCTATTCTAAAAATTCAACCCACACAGCAGATGAGACACCGTTCTACTATGTTTACACACGCGAGAACCCATACGGAAACCGCTATAAATGCATACACTTTTTTTACAAGTTAATAAAAATCTTTTTGGCGTCTCAACAACTGACTTGATCCACGAATCGTCGGTCTCTGATGTACTTCGAGATGCGTCGACTTCAAGAAAGCTGCTCCAAGTCCACCGGACCCTCGCAAAAAAAGATAAAAAGTTATGTCAGAGAGAGATATATAAAGAAAAGGTCAGAAAAAATTAAAGAAGAAATGGATAATTACAATGCGGCTCGGGGTCAGACTACCCGAGTGAATGGAAAACGTAAATCTAATTTTTCTAAAGTGATCCTAAGCCATTTGCCTCCCCGGCAACGGCGCCATTTGACGAGCTGCGGATCTACCCTTGTTAATGTTGTCGAATTAACGACTTCGTTGCAGTCGGATAAATCCTCGTTGATCAAAAATAACTGTACAAATCGATGAATCGTCGAGTAAAATTAGTATGTGGTTTTATAATTATTTAGCCTGGGCAAGCCCCATGGTCGACTCAAAGAGGCAAAGGAACAACTCTGGATCAGATTAGAGAGATTAGATTGCGGTTTTCCAAGTGGGATTTCAAATGCCAAATGCACTGATGCGAATGAACTAGCTTATTAAGAAAATCAACAACTTAGCCAAAATTAATTTAATGTGAAGTTAATTCAAATTGATCAAATTGTATTTTTCCTATAAACCTAATTCAATGATTAATGCAAAATAGATTTTTTTTGGAATTTTTGGGTTTAAAATGCACAAATGAAAAATGCACACTTTTTTGAGGTTTTTATACAATTTTTCGTGCAAATGATTTGCAAAAATTATGAAAACTTTACTGGAATATAAACATGATGAAATGAAGCTATACTAATTTTTTTAGAGTTTTCTGACACTTTATGACTTTTTATGAATTTCTTACTGAAAACAGAGATATTGTGAGTATTTAATTCCAAATCCACGAAGTTAAATTATCCAGAGATCAATTTATCTCTAATAGATATTTAATTAAGGAATCTAGAAGAGTTGAAATTGATCAAAAATCTTATTCGTGGATTTAATTAAAAATCATATACAGAAATCGCTAAGGAGTTTATTTTATGCACAAGACAATTCCTAATTAGACGAAATTTGGACTGTAATTAAAACGCAATAAAATACATCATTCACAATTTTTGGAGAAATAAATGACTACATTCGAATTTAAAAGTATAATTGGGCAAAATATCACTGATTTTTAATCTCTAATTTTTAATAAAATATCTAATGCTCCCAAAAATATAAATACATAGCCATGAGATAAAGAATTCGTTGCTCTTCAACATGCTATTTTTTAATTAAAAATGATGCAAAAATGACTTCCAAATTAATGATCAAAATCAGGGTTGTCCGTGCAATACTGAAAATGACAAACAACAAACTGAAATGCGCCTAAGAGTGCTTTTGAAAATAGATAAACATGCAGGGAAAACTATGCAATAGTTACAATATAAAAATAAATTAACAAACCATGAGAGTTGACCCACCCCTCTCTTTCTTCTAGGGCACGCACACACAAGAAGAGTGGGCGGAGGCAACGAGGATGGGCGGCGCGCGACCTCGGCAGACGGCGGCGTGGGTTGGAGGGGACGACGGTGGAACGCGGCAACGAGGGGCGGCGTTGCTCGGTGGCGCGCGGCTAGGCGACAACTACAGTAGCGGGCGGAGGGCATGGGGCCGGTGGCGACCGCAGCTGGTCACGCGAGCCGCTTGCTGGCGGGCGGCGGTGGTGCTTTGGGCGAGGGGCTGCCAATGCGGTTGTGGCATAGGGTGGTGTAGCGGCATCGACGAGCGCACGTGCGTGGCTGCGCGCGGACGCGATGTAGGAGGATGCGATTTGCTGGCCGCTAGAGGGGCGGCAACTGGCTACTGGCGGTGCGAGGTCGCCGGCGGCCTGGGGCTTGGCGGCCACGTGCGTGGAGGCAGGGGGACAGCGGCTATTGTTCCTCCTGCTTCTTTTTTTATTATTTTTTGTATTTTCTTTTGTAATTTTTTTACATTTTCTTTTTGTAAACAGAGAAAAATGTGAAGAAATAAAAAGGAAAGGTGGTGGTGGTGATTGTGATGATGTTGTTTGGTAGGAAAAAATGTGGTGATAAAAAGATGAGATGATGTTTGTGAGTGTGGTGGTGTTTGTGAAATATTTTGGGTGATGAACAATAAGAAAAAAATTGTTAGATAAAATAAAATGATAAGATGAAGATAGAGTACTTACATGTGATTCGTCGAAAGTGGAACCGCGGTGTGCGGCTTCCGTCGTCGTGGCCTCGATTCGATTAGGCGAGAAATCGAAGAAGCTTGGTTGTGACACGAAGAGATGCACAACGACACGAGGAGGATTCCTCGTGGATCTTGCCTTTGACACCGTCGTTGCTCGACCGAAAAATATTGACGTTGTCACCGACAACACTCAGGGGTTGGTGGTCTCTCCCTCTCAATGGAAGAAATGGCGGATGAAGAACAATGGAGGAGGGGATGAGAATATAAAGAGGAGGAAAGGGAAGTTGGAGAAGGGGTGGAGGGAATGGAGTGGTGGAGAAGGTAGAGGCTTGGAGTGGAAGGCAAGTAAAGAAATGGTAAAAGGGAGATAAATAATAATATAATAATATAATAGAAGTAAAATAAGTAGGCTACTAAAAATAACAATAATTAAAATAATAATAAAAATAATAAAATCCGAAAATAATAAAAAATAAATCCGAAAATAAAAAATTGGGGTGACATGTGGCGGCTCTAGGAGCTGCCACATGTCACTCCTAGAAAATTCAAAAATTAAATATAAAGAAAAATCAAAAAGAAATAACAAAAGGGATTAAATTAAAAAGTGGTCAACACAAAAGTTGATTGTCTCAAGGAGATCTACAACTTTCATGAAGGGCCGAAAATCAAAGAAAGTGATCTGTACAAAAATGTATTTTTGTGTGGTACCTTATAGATATAAAATACCGCATTTTATCTTTTGTATTTTTTTGTAATTTTTAAAAGAGAGAAAAATCAAAATTAAGTTAGAAAAAATATGAAAGGGATATTTACAACTTAATTTAATTTTTTTGGATTTTTAATAATGAAGGAATTAAAAGGGAAAAAATGAAGGGCAAAACAGTCAACATGTACAATATACACAAGGGGCCGAAAACCTAAGTTTTGCACATGAGCTCTGATTTTAATGAAATGGGTCTTGTTTCGAAGGTCTTTGAATGTATATTACTTTAAAAGTGAGTAGACGTAATTCGGAGGTTGTATGAGAGAGATATGTGCATTTTAAGGTCTAAGGTCTCCAACTGGGTTTGGGGTTTTATTGGATAATTTTACAAGTTAGTATTTTTTTGGTATTTTTATTTAATTAGTGTTAGTCATATATACACAATAGAGTTGGTTTTATTAGATTCGGAGTTAGTATCATATATATATATATATATACACACAAATAAGGTATTTTATCTAATATACAGGTGAATATTTACAAGTGAAATTGGCTTCTTATTTTATGCAAATATGAATGCTAAAATGCAGATATTATGCTTGCGTGCTTGAATGTTATTTATGCAAGATAAGGGGAAATATGCAGCTAATTACTCAGGAACAAAGCTCTATTTTTTTCAAATTTTAGAGTGATGAATCACATATTCATCAACCCCCTATACTTAAACCTTACTCGTCCCCGAGCAACTAAAATGAAATGCAAGAGTGAAATGAGATAGGGTTCCTGATGAAAGGGAATTTGCCGAGGTCGTATCTTTCCACAAGGCGGAGAGACAGTCGCTGAGTTGACCTCAGACGGAATCCCCAAATCGATCAACAATTAACCTACAATAAATATATGCAATGAATATCCAAAAATGTGGAGTTAAAATTTATTATAACTCTACATGTAAATGTATATAGGTGTAAGCACAAGTAGAGGTCGAACACTGGGAGGCGAATGGTTGTATGCGTGCTGTATAATTATTCAATCCATTGTTCATGTCCAAGTCTTTATTGTTTTTGTGGGTTTTTAATTTTCTAATTTTTTTATTTTGTTTTTGTTTTTATAATTTCTATTTTGTTTTTATATTATATATTTTTTTATAATTTTCTTTTTATATTTTTAATTATACAATCTAGATATGTATACATATATATAAAGATATATATATATAAGAAGAAAGAGAGGATTAATATAGGGTATATATATAGATATAAATACTTAAAATATATATAGATACAATTTTTTTTGCTTTTTAATATTTTTTAAAATATTTTTTTATTTTTCTGGAAGTTTGCTAATTTTCATGTATTTTACTTTCGAAAATGTCCACAATATAGGACTAATTACACATCCGAATATAATTTGGGTTTTAAAAATATAAAATAAACTCCAGAATTACCCAAATTAATTTTAGTACATTAATAATAATATATACATAATTATAAAATAATAAAAACATTTTTTTGTATTTTTAAAGGGTTTTTATATTTTTTAGGATTTTGGAGCTTCTTGAAATTTTTATGTTTTCTTTTTCTATTTTTTGGGTTTTTCGATTTCTGGACTCAATATATATAGAATTATACCATATATAATATTTTTGGAATTTTTCAAAATCATTTTCTAATTTTTTTGTATTTTCTGATTTAAACAGTGCAAAAATGGCTTCTTTTTATTTTTAATAATTAGGAAAAATGCAAAAATGTTAAATAAAATATGGGCGTGAAAGAACACTACATAAAGCATCTATCCTAATTTTTGTGGAATTTTAGAAGCCTAATGGTATTTTTTAATAAATAGATAGAAGACACAAAATAAATACAGCCTGGCAGGGGCATTTTTGCAAATAAAATAAGTTCTAGGGGCATCAGTGCAAAAATACCAAAAGATTATAACATGATCTGCAATTTTAGGGATTAAAATCAAATAACCAAACCCGCCAGGGCCCCCTTGCAATTTCACCATCACGTGGGACGACACGTGATCCGCACCCACAGGGACCAAAATGCAAATTCCGAAAATATAGGGTCCTGGTTACAATTTATCACAAAAATGATGCACTTTATATTTTATTTCATGGACTAAAGCGAAATATGCAAACATACAGAGGGACTTGTGCAATTTTACCACCTCACGTGGGACTACACGTGAGGTGACGTGGACTCGACCCAAGTGCAATATGAAAAATAATACATGGGGTCCCATGCAAAATTTCCACATTATTTACAACGTTATATTTTATTTACAATATTAAAAATTAAATACAAAAAAACGGGGGCTGAATGTGAAAATTACCCCCAACGTGGGCGCTGACGGACGGCTAATCTGCGTTCACTAATACACGTGGCGCCTCCACGTGGGCCGATGACGCTTCGTCGATGAGCGGTGCGGATTAGATCTCGAGGCTGAGATCTACGGTGGATGCTCTGCTCCATCGGACAGCTGCGATTGAAACTGGGACCTTCGTCTTCATCCAACGGCAGGAAGCGCACGTGCAAGAACAGGGAAGAACGCGCGCCGGAGCGAGCTTCTTCCAACCAAATCTCACACCTCCGCCAGTCTTCGCCGCTCCTGGAGGTCCCAAACGCTTCCTGGAAGGTTGCTTTAACTGCTGGAGGTCTTGGATCGGCAGGAGATACGCTGGAGCGCCGCTATGAGCTCGGAGAAGAATTGGGGCTCCAGGTACCTCCGCCAGCTTGTGATTTGTCTCCTGGTGATTTTCCAAGCGCCTGACCTGCACAGAAAGCTCACACGGCTCGAGGTCGTCACCCTCGACCTGGGGTTTGAAGCTGTCAGCGTCAAAATGGGCGAGGTGGCGAAGTCTCCGACGATGGGTGGAGTCGAGACTTCGGTTCGCAGATCTGGAGCATATCTGGTTGGACAAAGGTGGCTGGAAGGTGGAGAACACGGAGAGAAACGAAATGAAGGCAAAAACGAGTCGGGAAGACAGCGATGGCATGGTGGAGAAGTCGCCGGAGCGGAGCTCCGGCGAACTTCGAATTTGGATTTTTAAGCTAAGGGAATTAACCAAAACCTAATCTAGCTACTGGAATTAAAAACTGACATTAAAAACTAACTAAAATGCATAAAAGGACAGCTCTTATACCTGGGGGCCTCCAGGGAGCAGGCCGGCCGCCGGAGCGCCGCCGCGACAAAATTTCCTCCATCTCCGGCCGAACCGAGGTGTTGGGAAGCTCCTCCTGTCACGAGGGCTCCACCAGGAGCTGATTCAAGCTCAGAAAGGGGGATGAAATTGGCCCCCTTCGGCCGAGAAGGAGGAAGCTTTTATTTATAAACATTCCCGAAGACCCCCAGTGACCGGCGATTATTAAAGAATCTGTGGTATGTACAATGGATCCAAGATCTCGGCGGGATTCGTGGATGATCAGAGAACAAAATCCATGAAGGATTCGAAGGTGATGGAGCAATAGATCGAGCGAAAAAGAGGGGAGAAGACGGGCGAAAAGATAGTTCTGACGGAAGTCAGAAGCGCAGGGAGAGTTGACTGGAGGTCAACTCAGGCCGTGCCCTTATTGGGCCACGTCGGACGCAAGAAGACAAAAGAGGGAATTTTCCACGAAATTGAATTATTTGGCGTAGTAAATGATTTTATTATTTTTTTCTTATAAAATAAAAAATGTGTATTATTTCATCTAGTATTTATTAATGATTTTTATTGAATTTTTCGAGGTGTTTTATTATAGTTTTATTTGAATAATGTGTATATGTATGTATTTACATGTATTTTTATATATTTTATTTTTAATTTGTTTATTTTCTTTTATTATTTTATTGGCTTATTTTATAAATTTATAATTTATTTTTATGAGTATAAACATATTTTTATTTAATTTTTATGAGTTTATTTACATATTTAAATAAATGTGTATATGTATATGTATGTATACTTATAGGTATTTTACCTATGTATTATATACATTTTATTTATTTCATGTATTTTATTTTGTTTTTATTTTTAATTTGTATTTTTAATAAGTTATATATAATATATACATTATTAGGAAAATATGAATGAATGAAGAATTAAAAGAATAAAATCTCTTTTTATTTATATACATTCTTAACATAGGTATTTTGCCTATGTGATATCTAGACTTATTTTATTTCACAAATTCTTTTTAGTTTTCTTTTAATCTCAATATGTACATGTATTATAGACATTATTTAAAAGATACTAAAAATATAAATTTATAAAAATAATGAATATTGAATAAATGGAATATTTTAATCAGGTATTATGTACAAGGTGGGCCAAAAACCTAACTTCCACAGATGGACTCCAAAAATTATGAAACTAATTTTATTAAATAGTTTATGGAAAGCTATATACAATTAAAGGTGAGTTTGGTGATTTGGAGTTTTTATTTGCAAGATATGGGTCTGTGAAGTTGACATTGTGGCTTTTTATTCTGGGTATAAAATGTACACTGAGTCTTATTTTTACACAAACTCAATTTTATATTTTTATTTACATTTTTATCTACAACTTTCATGTACAAAGTTTCTTTATTTGATTAATAAATGAGGTATTTATTGTATACTGGCCCTTATCTCCCCCTACTTTATTCCTTGTCGACCAATTCCATGCTGGCCTTGGTCTCGGGGTTCGGGTCATAAAATATTTGCAATATTTTATTCTTTTTTCTTTTCTTCCCTTTATTCTATAATTTTGGCATTAGAAAACCTTATTTTATGTACACTTAATACAATAAATGATGAATGCTAATATGTACAAATTAATGCTATTTACATGCATTTGTTGGGGTTTTTAAGGCCAAAATGATAGAATAAAGGTGATGAAATGGAGATTCATCAGTTCCATACCAAGGTCATGAACAAAAGTTGAAAATGGAGCTTGACTCGACCTTTGGATTAATTGTGTGGCAGAACCTTATTGGGATCTGAACTTAAGACCTAACAGACTTCAAGTTCCACAAGTCTTCTATTCAAGACGCCTCAACAGTCAGGTCAGAACAAATCCTCAAAAGCAAATTTCTAATGACTATGATTCTTACTTGTACTGTGTAAGTGTAAAATAGCTCTCCACATCAAAAATAGCTAAGGAACAGCCTCCTCTAATAAGGTAACTCTAATTACCCAGTCCAGTAACTCTTTCCTCGAGGAACGGGGTATTCCCTTCTAAGTTCAAGTGCGACCAGCTCAAGAGGAGGGAGTAGAGAAAAGAATGGACGGTAGCCAATGTAGCTACCTATCCCGGGATGCTTGACCAGTGTAGCCAAGTCATCCAGCTGCAGATTTATTGCTAATATACATACTCCGACAGGCAATATATTTTTTTGGCTTGTCTATTTTTTTGGAGTTCTTGCATTTTTTCTTTTTTTTGGAACTATATACAAGGTGCAGCAAGTACATCAGGAGTTTGTCCTCTTGAGCCAGTAGACTATCCCTCTTTTGAAGCATTATTGCAACCCACAGCATCCTGTCCTTAGACGTCAACACTACCAGATTAGGTTGAGATGCACTACCCTCCCTAGAGGAGGACGGATATTTCCATCTGTGTGTTACTCCAAGCTAAAGCATTCTACTTCCTCACCACCCCATCAATGAAGAGTTATGTGCGTTGTGCTTGTCCAAGTTAGGTCACTGTCTAAAAGAATCATGCGTGTGCACGAGATATTCTACTTAGACTAATCAAGATGACATGTAAACATAGACTTGCGGACTCAAAGAATTAAGTCACTTGAACTGAAAAATCTTAACTCCAGTTCCTATAAGGTTCCTCTGAAATTAGGAGGATTAAGGTCAAATCAAATCCATCCAAAATATCTACTCATAACTTGGTTCAGAACCCACTAGCTTTTCACCTTGCATATGCAAGATATGCAAATGAGGTGCAGATGACATGCTTTGAATGAAATGCAAGACTTTTTTATAAATGCAAGGATGCAAAAGTAAATAAGAAGCATTTATTTTCAACATTTTCATTTTATTTTCTATTATATAACAATTTTTAGTTTTTTAGTTTGTAATAATATACAAGTTTTTTTGGTATACCTCCTATTTTACAAATTTTACAAAAGTATGTTTTATAAGAATTTTATAATTTTTTTATACAAGTATTATACATATAGTGCAAAATTTAAAAAAATTAATTTTTACCCACCCCGTAATTTTTGCATAATATATACAAAAATACGCAAAAATACGCGAAAGTACGAGCTATGGGTAAAGTATATATGCAATATATACACGCCCCCTTATACTTAGTGTGTGTTATGTCCTCAGAGCACGAAAAGCGATGAAAATGACATAGTTCGTGCTAAGCGTAGGAGAGCTAAAATTACAAAAAATATAGAAGTCGCACCACCTCGTAATCTTTAGTCACTTTAGCTGAGGCTAAGAACGGCTTCCCGAGAATAATCGGAGACTGGGTAAAGTCTCCTCGGTGCTCGATGTCAATGATCGTGAAGTCCACTTGGAGTAGAGTACCTTGGAAAGTAACGATGACTGAAATATTTCCTCTAGACCGTTTGATGGATCGATCAGCCAGCTGAACGATCTCTCTCATCTTTCTGATTGGCATGAGTTTGAGTTTGTCAAACACAGAGGTCAAGAGGATATTTATCGGAGAGTCATCATCGATTCTTGCATGGGTAAAGATGGTGTCTTTGATTTCACATTCCACCCTAGGCAACCGCTTCACTCTGTGGCTCTTGGTCCTTCTCCCCGTCACCAAGGAGGGGGCCATAGACACTATGTGTCTTTCAGTCCTGGTTCTCTTAGTACCTGACCTCTTGGGAATCAATTTACTCTTTACAAATCTCTTGAGGTTGGGGAAGTGATCTATGGCCTTTATTAAGGGAAGATTAAAAATCAATTCTTAACCGAGTGCTTCCCTTATGACAGGATCCAATTTTTTTAGGTCTTTTTCATTTTCAATTTTTATGTAGATTTTTGGTTTTTCAATTTTTTGGTGTTTTTGGTGGATGAATGGTTAGACTCTGGATTGGTGGGTAACTGGTTAGTAGAAGAGGGAGATAGAATGGACTCCAGTTGTACAAACGGTGTGGTTTCCTAGATGCTCGCTCAGTTTTCAACATCAAATCTACTTACTTCCTTTTCCACTTTCATACCCAGGCTGGCAGAAATTGAGTGCAATATATTCATGACATCTCTCAACTCGTTACCAAATGATTCATTTTTCTTAATGAGTCTAGAGATGTCATCCTCCACAAAATTCTCATGACAAATCATGGGAGAGTTCTGCTTGATAGGAGGATACTGCTGAGATATTGGGATCTCATACTCAACATACCTATACTCTGGCATGTATTCCTTGGTCGAGTATGGACCATCCGAATAACAGATATTGGTCGGAGCCTCATATGATGGAGTCAATGAACGGGGGACTGGTAAGTCTAGCTCATGAGCCCTCTCCTGTAAATGTATATGCTCTCCGAATGAAGGCTAGTTAATGGAAGCTTGATCACTGAAGTCAATCAAGTCTGGAAAATCATGATGTACAAGTCTCTCCATTCATGTTGTTTGATCGACCAAGTTATACCCTAAGTTCAAGTCGGGAGGTGTGTATGTAAAATGTTGTATGGTCCCTACTTGAGGTGAGAATGAAGTATGTGGGGGGCATATAATTTTGCCAATCATCTGTCTCAGCAGTGGCTTGCTCTTCATTTGATTCTTTAATTCCTGCAAGCACTCGAGAGTAAGGATAGTCAGCCCAAGGTGGAAGTGGATCTGGAGTGTTATAATATGGAGTAGGTGAGAAATGCGAAGAAGTGGAGAAGTCAGTCGAAGTTCTGACTTCATAATCAAGTTGAGGTGGAACCGACCACGGGTAAGGGTGTCCCGTGGATGGCAGAGGATACATGGAAGAAAGAGAAGTTGAAGATGAACGGTATATGGTCGAGGAGGAATGACCAGAGGTGTATGGGGACCAATATCCTGTCATCTTGAGGAGGAAAGGATGTAAGCAGAACAAGGTAGAAAATACGCAATTACACAGGATAACACACAGACAGACACGAAGACAAACACAAGAGCAAACCCTGAGTTCACGCTCAACACGGTGAAGGACCCGAAACCGAGTCCGATTAGTCTGGTTGATTTTAAGTGTGAATTTTCAGACAAGTAGCAAAGGTTACGCAGCCTATAGGGATGTCGGCCCAAAGCCGGATGTGTGTTCCCTATTTAACTTGTCGCCTAAGATACATGCGCCATTCTTTTCTTCGCTCCTATCCCAAGTTGATGGATTCAAAGACCATGCCCCTATCTACCTGCAAGCAGGCGGAGGCTGACAAGGCTGGAACTTCGCCCCGAAGGGTTACTAGCAGCTTGTCGCGGAGTACCGCTGGTTCACCCCTGACTACCTGTAAACAGGCGGAGGCTACTTGGTACTAGTCGATGAACCTGAAAATATTCAACTCGTGATATTTTCTAGGATCAGTTGGAACATGATATGGAAGGCGGGGATTTGGGTTCTGCCTTAAGGTGTTCACACACTCAAGTACCCTCACTCAGCCTGAAAATAAGGTCGGGGTTACTCTCCCGTAAACAAGGGTTAATTTTAATCAATTTTTTTTCAAATTCAATTAGCAGTCCCAATTTTAGAGATTAGTTATCACTGATATTAATCCACACAAGCAATCATGTCTACCGTCCAGTCCCAATTCCTTTATCCTAGGTTAGAAAACCAAGAGAGAGAGAGAAGAATCGGAAAAAGCCGATGAAATCGAGAAAACGATGATGAATGCTTGAGTGAGAAGACTTGCAGTGCCTCCAGCTCTCTACAATGCGGGATGCAGTATTGAATTGAAATTTTACACTAAATGAATGCAATCGATGAAAAGCCGCTCGTAGACAGGCAGTTCTACTAGCGAGTGAAGAACGAATTGTGTTTGACTAGATCTGCGGTCTAAGTGCGTCTTTTATATATGAAGTGTGGTCCTAAATTTTACAAGAACAAGCAAATCCTAGAGTGGCTCGAGGAGCCGCTAGTGCAAGCCTATTCTAAAAATTCAACCCACACAACAGACGGGACACGGTTCCACTATGTTTACACACGCGAGAACCCAAACGGGAACCGCTGTAAATGCAGACACTTTTTTTTACAAGTTAATAAAAATCTTTTTGGTGTCTCAACAACCAACTTGATCCACGAATCGTCGGCCTCTGATGTACTTCGAGATGCGTCGACTTCAAGAAAGCTGCACCAAGTCCACCGGACCCTCGCAAAAAAAGATAAAAATTATGTCAGAGAGAGATATATAAAGAAATGATCAGAAAAATAGTTAAAGAAGAAAGGGATAATTACAAAGCGGCTCGGGATCAGACTACCTGAGTGAATGGAAAACGTAAATCTAATTTTTCTAAAGTGATCCTAAGCCGTTTGCCTCCTTGGCAATGGCGCCATTTGACGAGCTGCGGATCTCCCTTTTTAATGTTATCGAAATTAACGACTTTGTTGTAGTCGGATTAAATCCACGTCGATAAAAAATAATCACACCAATCGGATGAATCGTCGAATAAAATTAGTATGTAGTTTTATGTTTATTTAGCTTGGGCAAGCCCCAGGGTCGACTCAAGGAGGCAAAGGAATACCTCGGGATCATATTAGAGGGATTAGATTACGATTTTCCAAGTGGGATTTTTTCTTATTTTTATTATGAAATAAAAAGTCAAATGCACTGATGCGGATGAACTAGGTTATTAAGAAAATCAACAACTTAGCCAAAATTAATTTTAATGTGAAATTAATACAAATTGATCAAATGTATTTTTCCTATAAACCTAATTCAATTATTAATGCAAAATAGATTTTTTTGGAATTTTTGGGTTTAAAATGCACAAATGAAAAATACACACTTTTTTGAGGTTTTTATACAATTTTTCGTGCAAATGATTTGCAAAAATTATGAAAAAATTAGTGGAAGATAAACATGATGAAATGAACCTACATTAATTTTTTTAGAATTTTCTGACACTTTATGATTTTTTATGAATTTCTTACTGAAAACAGAGCGACTATGAGTATTTAATTCCTAATAAATCCACAAGTTAAATTATCGAGAGATCGATTTACCTCAAATAGATATTTCAATAAGGAATCCAGAAGAGTTGAAATTGATCAAAAATCTTATTCGTGGATTTAATTAAAAATCATATACAGAAATCGCTAAGGAGTTTATTTTATGCACAAGACAATTCCTAATTAGACAAAATTTGGACTGTAATTAAAGCACAATAAAATACATCATTCACAATTTCTTCACAATTTTTGGAGCAATAAATGACTACGTGCGAATTTCAGAGTATAATTGGGCAAATATCACTGATTTTTAATCTCTAACTTTTAATAAAATATATAATGATTACAAAAATATAAATAAGTAGCCACGAGAAAAAGAATTAGTTGCTCTACAACATGCTATTTTTTTAATTAAAAATGATGCAAAAATGACTTTCAAATTAATGATCAAAATCAGGGTTGTTCATGCAATACTGAAAATGACAAACAACAAACTGAAATGTGCCTAAGGGCGCTTTTGGAAATAGATAAACATGCAGGGAAAACTATGCAATAGTTACAATATAAAAATAAATTAATAAACCTTGAGAGCTGACCCACCCCTTTCTTCTTCTAGGGCACGCACACACAGGAAGAGTGGGCGGAGGCAACGAGGATGGGCGGCGCGCGACCTCGGTGGACGACGACGCGGGTTGGAGGGGACGGTGGTGGAACGCGGCATCAAGGGGCGGCGTTGCTCGGTGGCGCACGATGAGGCAGCAACTGTAGTAGCGGGCGGAGGGCGCGGGGCCGGTAGCGGCCGCAGCTGGTCGCGTGAGCCGCTCGTTGATGGGCGACGGTGGTGCGTTGGGCGAGGGGCTGCCAACGCGGTTGCGGTGTGGGGGTGGTGTAGTGGCGTCGACGAGCGCACGCGCGCGGCTGCGCGTGGACGCGATGTAGGAGGCCGCGATTTGCTCGCTGCTGGAGGGGCGGCAACCGGTTGCTGGCGGTGCGAGGCCGCCAGCGGCCTGGAGCTTGGAGGCCACGCGCGTGGAGGCAGGGGGATGGCGGTTGTTGTTCCTTCTGCTTCTTTTTATTATTATTATTTCTGTATTTTCTTTTGTAAATTTTTTTACATTTTCTTTTTGTAAATAGAGAAAAATGTGAAGAAATAAAAAGGAAAGGTGGTGGTGGTGATTGTGATGATGTTGTTTGGTGGGAAAAATGTGGTGATAAAAAGATGAGATAATGTTTGTGAGTGTGGTGGTGTTTGTGAAATATTTTGGGTGATGAACAATAAGAAAAAAATTGTTAGATAAAATAAAATGACAAGATGAAGATAGAGTACTTACTTGTGATTCGCCGAAAGTGGAACCGCGGTGTGCGGCTTCCGTCGTCGTGGCCTCGATTCGATTCAGCGAGAAATCGAAGAAGGCTTGGTTGTGACCGAAGAGATGCACAACGACACGAGGAGGATTCCTCTTGGATCTCGCCTTTGAAACCGCCGTTGCTCGACCGAAAAATATTGACGTTGTCACCGACAACACTCGGGGGCTGGTGGTCTCTCCCTCTCAATGAAAGAAATGGCGGATGAAGAACAGTGGAGGAGGGGATGAGAATATAAAGAGAAGGAAAGGGAAGTTGGAGAAGGGGTAGAGGGAATGGAGTGGTGGAGAAGGTGGAGGCTTGGAGTGGAAGGCAAGTAAAGAAGTGGTAAAAGGGAGATAAATAATAATAATATAATAATATAATATAAGTAAATAAGTAAGCTACTAAAAATAAAAATAATTAAAATAATAATAAAAAATAATAAAATCCGAAAATAATAAAAAATAAATCCGAAAATAAAAATTGGGGGGACATGTGGCGGCTCCAGGAGCTGCCACATGTCGCTCCTAGAAAATTCAAAAATTAAATGTAAAGAAAATTCAAAAAGAAATAACAAAATAGATTAAATTAAAAAGTGGTTAATACAAAAGTTTCTCGTCTCGACGAGATCTACAACTTTCATGAAGGGCCAAAAATCAAAGGAAGTGGTCTGTACAAAAATATATTTTTGGGTGTACCTCATAGATATAAAATACCACATTTTATCTTTTGTAATTTTTTTGTAATTTTTAAAAGAGAGAAAAATCAAATAAAGTTAGAAAAAATATGAAAGGGATATTTAAAACTTAATCTAATTTTTTGGATTTTTAATAATGATGAAAATAAAAGGATAAAAAGAAGGCAAAACGGTCAATATGTACAATATACAAAAGGGGCCCAAAACCCCAAGTTTTGCATACGAGCTCTGATTTTAATGAAATTGATCTTGTTTCGAAGGTCTTTGAATGTATATTACTTTAAAAATGAGTAGACCTAATTTGGAGGTTGTATGAGAGAGATATGTGCATTCTAAGGTCTAAGGTCTCCAACTGGGTTTGGGGTTTTATTCGGTAGTTTTACAAGTTAGTATTTTTTAAATTTTTTTCTTTAATTAGTGTTAGTCATATATATACAATAGAGTTGGTTTTATTAGATTCGGAGTTAGTATAAAATATATACAAATAAGGTATTTTATCTAATATACAGGTGAATATTTACAAGTGAAATTGGCTTCTTATTTTATGCAAATATGAATGCTAAAATGTAGATATTATGCTTGCGTGCATGAATGCTATTTATGCAAGATAAAGGGAAATATGCAGCTAATTACTCGGGAACAAAGCTCTATTTTCAACTTTTAGAGTGATGAATCATAGATTCATCTGCATATCAGACTTCCTTCAAAACTCCTTTGGGTACGTCTCCCTTTCGTCTTATTTATGCAAGCCATTCCATTTACGTGTGGAGATTAAACATAAGTCACTATGGTTGTCACTGAGATATTATTGGATCCAGAGAGTATAGGAGATCAGAGGAAGGCAGAATTGGCAGCTCTGGAGGAGCTTAGAGATGCAACCTTTTCGAGTAGCCTACAATACGAGGAGTGAGTGATGGTATGGCATGATTCTCATATCAGCCATAAACAGTTTGAGCCGAACCAGAAAATATGGTTATTCGATGCCAGGCTAAGATTATTTCGAGGAAAGTTGCAGAGTAAATGGAAGGGACCATACTTGGTCCAAAAGGTGCATAACAATGGAAGTATTGATATATCTAAGATGTCATATGAGTCCACCTTTCGAGTTAACGGTCAGCGCTTGAAGCCATATCTAGATCATGATCCACTGATTGTTGATGTTGCCCCTATTCATTTTGCATGAGATGTGGTCTTTGACTCACATCATTTGCTTCTCATGCCTGATTATCATTGTCTTCCGCCATTTTATAGATCCATTTGTCCATATCATACATTCTTTGGTCTACCACCCCATTTGCATTTTATGATTATGCTATACTTAGGGTGTACTTTACCCTAAGTATGGGGGGTGTCAGATTTTTTATTATTCTTTTGAATCTTTTTACCTCTGTTTTGCTTGTTATACTTAGGGATATTTTCACCCTAAGTATAGGGGAGGTAAACCCTATACAACCTAAACATCGATTTTTCCCCTTATGTACAGTCTTATATACTTAAGATTACTTGATCCTAAGTATAGGGGGATCATCGGTCTTTTTTCCATTCTATTCTTTTATTCGTCGTTGTAGTATAGCCTTTCTTTTCACTTCCCAATACTAAGGACGAGTTATGTCTTCTTCATCGCTCTTTGATCACTCTGAGGACATCGCTCGAGCTAAGTGTATAGGGTGGTGTCGTATATATTATATATACTTAGCCATAACTCGTACTTTGTGTGAGTGTGTTAATAAATAAAATGGCTAAAAACCACAACCTAAAAATCACAAAAAATTTAAAAAATTCTTGTACATTAAATTCTGCTTGTACATACATGTTGGTAAATAGCTATTTATAAAAACTATTTTTGTACAAATGTTTGTAAAAATGTTTTGATTGTAAAACATTTGTAAATATTTTTGTATCAAAATTATGTATATAGTACAAAATTTTTGAAAATGTTTGAAAAATAAAAGTTTGCAAAAACCCTTGTGTAAATGTTTGTAAATACATTGCAAAACTTCTGCATCTATGCATTCCAACATTTTTTCAAAAATTTTGCATGTTTTCAAAAAAACTTGCATAAAAGGTTTTTGTACATTCTTCTTAATCATAGTTGACATTTTAACTAGTCTAGAATTAAATTAGAAAACGGATCTTGGTTAGGATCTTAATCCACCTAATTCTCAGAGGAACCTTATGGAATTTGGGGTTGAGATTTTCAGGTCCATTAGTGACTTAATTCTTTGAGTCCACTAGGCTATGTTCACATGCCATCTTGATGAGCCTAAGTAGAACACTTAACAACCCATGCATGACCCTCACAGACAATGGCTTTAATTGGACTAGCACCTTACACACAACTCCACACGGATGAGGTGGTGAGGAGGCATAATCCGTTGGCTTGGGGTAGCATATGAGGGTAGTACTTCTAGCTGAAACCTCTCATCTTCCTTTAGGGAGGGATGTGCACCTCAACTTGGTCTGGCGGTGTTAAGGTATAAAGATAGGAGTTGTGGGTTGCAATAATGCTTAAAAAAGGGATAATCTACTAGCTCAAGAAGAAAAAGTCCTTATGTGTATGCTGCACCATGTAGATATGTTGTACATATGCACATCAAAAAAATGTGCAAAATCAAGAAAAAAAACTCTAAAAAGGTGGACATGCCTGATTGAAAATAAAATGTCTGCCGAAGTGTATATAGCCAAATAAAGCAAAGCTTATGTATTACACCTTCTCATCTTATGAAGCTTGCAGCAGGACACTTAGCTACGCAGGTTGGGCTCCCAGGGATACATGACTACACTATATTATACTTGTATATTGTATATACACTAAAATAATAAAATAAAAATAATTGTACTTGTATATTGTATATACACTAAAATAATAAAATAAAAATAATTGTACATAGTACACATGTATATTATACTTGTATATAATACTGTATATTGTATATACACTAATTTATTTTTCATAAAAAAATAAAAATCACTAGAAAAATTCTTTGAAAAATAATAGACATTTTTCATTTTTTTTCATTTTCTAATTTAAAATCATTTATTATTTTTAATTTAATTTTATGGTATTTTTACCTGACAGACCTATAATCTTTGCCAATTACCTCTACGACCTTTGAAACATTGTAATTACTCCATCAACCCCGTAAACTTGCTAACCCTTACCCTACAGACCCTATGGTTAACCCCCATCCCATTTACCCATTAAAACTAACCAGATTTCGTTATAAGGTTTTATATTATACCCATTTTGTTTGTCAAATTTACATTCAATGCCATTCCCCTCTCCCTCCTCATATCTGTTTCCCACCCTCTCATCCTCGGCCCTCGCCCTCCTCGCCGTCCTCCTCGAAGCCCCGACTCCTGTCGCACCGCCTAAAGCCCCAGCCCTGCCTCCCCAGGTCGATCTCCTTGAACGGAATTTCAACTAAATGAAGACGACCATCATTCATGGCGGCAAGATGGGGTTTCCGGCATCGTCTCGTGCAGTTGCCATCATTGAAAATTAGTCAACACTCGATTTTGTTGAATATCATACCACGAAGAAACAAGAAAACAAAATTAATAGCTACAAATGTAATGATCCAATTCTCATCTCAGGTCTATTCAAGAACAGATAGAAAGAAGCATGGCTGCAATTGGGGCATTCTGAACGTGTCCTTTTTGCCTTAAGGAAAATGATATCACGACGCCCCATTAACAAGAAAGGGGCAGACGTCACGACGCCATATCTAGTTCTTTCGGGTCCATGGGGACTGGTCCTTGATCTCCTCCATCTTTGGAACAGTTTCTTGATGCCGAACATCTTTCGGATCTACTTAACAGTGTATACCCTGAAAGTGGTCATGGAGGTCGGCACGCAGGTACTCTTTCTCCCAGGTGATGAAAATCTCATCGGGCAGTGATTCTCCGTGCGGTCAAAAGCGGCTCGCTTCTTGCAGTAGCAGAGGAGTTTGCAGAGGGTCGACTTCGCATCGACGACCGGAATGGGACGAGGCCACTGTCGAGGCCTCCATCCATCATGTTCTTGAGGAAAATCAACAGTGCCGCCTCGGCCTCGTCCACCAAGAAGTGAGCCTTGTCTGGGCTGACAAGCTCCAGCTTGTTGCTCACGAGGTCGACGTCGGGCGGTGCCCATTGTGACGAGGAGGCATCACCGTTGGAACTCATGGGCTCTGAGAGGGAGAGAGGAAACGCGGAGTGAGAGAGAGATGGATTTTTATCTCATCTGTCCTTCTTAACCTATGCAATATTCTAGCCGTACGATCGTGTTTGGTTAGATTAACTTGTTTTTAACCTAAGAAAGTTAACTTTAGATGTGTCAAGTTAACTATAGGGTTCATAGGGTAAAACGGAGCAAGTTTACGGGGTTGAGGGAGGAATTACGATGTTTCAAAGGTCGTAGAGGTAATTGGCAAAGATTATAGGGTCTGCCGGGTAAAAATCCCTAATTTTATTTGTTTTTCCAATAAATTTTGTCCCGTAGCGGTTTTTGTCCGCATCCTAGGCCGGCTCTGATTGGGCCAGCGAGGATTTGTTGCTCTCGGTCAACTGGTCCCCACCAACCCCCTTTTTGCCAAACCAGGTTTTGGACCAATTTCACCAAATTCTTTGACCCGATCCGACTGCTATTCCACCTGAATTTTTGCTCCAAATCAAGAGTGCAGATCCCTAATCTTCGCCCGCTTCTTTCCTTCTCGATCCGCACCTCGGTTCACGGGCCACGCCTCCACCTTCTTGGACATGTGCGCCTATATATCCTGCCCCCCACTCCTCCCTTTTCTACCAACTTTGGCTGTGCCACCACCTCCTGCATATGCATTCCTCCTTTCCAGAGTGACAATGTGAGAGGGAGAGGGCTAGGGAGCCTCTTTGGAGCGTGAGAGCCCTAGGTCCGACAAGGAAACCCTCAGCTCCATTGTGAGGAGCTAATTGTCTAGCAGTGCCGGCCATCGAGGCCAGCACATCCGTGGACCATCATCCGCACTCCCAAGCGACTTCCTCCATCCTTAGGTACTCCTTATAACATATGCTTTCCATTCGATTCGATATTTCCTCCGCCAAACAAAGTATCTCCTGCCAGCCTCTATTTCCCATCTTTCCGTCGCACTCCGACATCAGCACACCCCGCTCCGATCTCCTTCCGCTTCTATGTGTGTTGTGCATCATCCCACGTGACTCCAGCCAGTGGGTTGGAGCCTCCTAGCAGGTTGATTCCCTCACATCACCGGAGACCTGCCCCATTCACCCTCTACCTCTATTCTCGATACTTGCAGCGCTCTAACCCTTACAGATCCACTCCTCCGAGCAGACCACTTTTCCTGCAGGGTTTACGTGCAACAAACCTCATCTAGAGGTCGCGGGTATGTTTTAGGAAGCTCCAAATCCCCCGAGCACCCCTAGGACCCCTCTCTTGGTCATGGGGCCCTTCTGAGCCATCCAATAGCTGTGGAACACCATCACCTTCATTTCCCACACTCTAGCAGCTCGTGAAGATGCCTGACCCATGTGTCATCGTCGACTGAAACTCGCTGAGGCGAGTTCTTCCCCGTTCGTCCATGCATCTTCTCCACCATCGGATCAAGCCCCTCTCCAGTTCTAATCGCAACCATGCATCATCAGGAGGTCCCTATCCGTAGGATCCATATGAGGATCTCATCTCTGCCATCCATCGCTGAAGGGTTATCCACCCATCCTGACCGTTCATCCATAAGTGGAGCACCATCGACCGTTTGGATCATGCATAATAAAGGTAAAATTCACTTAGGCCTTTTCTATTTTTCTTTTATTATTGAGTCATGTAACTATTTTTCGTAGTTTCAAATAGTTTGTATATTTTGCAAGTGGACCTTGTTACTTTTAGTATTTGCACTTTTCCTCTGTATGTGAACTCACGTGTTGTCTCACGTGCTTGTCTCGTATATTTGTGTACTCTATCATGGACTTCATATATGTTGTGTTTTGAATAGAACTTTCTGATATTTGCATTTATACCCATGTGGCGTGTATTGAGCATGTGCGTGAATTCCCTGGACTTTTTGCAATTCTCGCCCTAAGTTTTCTGTGCGTATTATTATTTGGCCTATGAACTTTATTTTAATTACAAGTAGGTCCCTACAACCTGTGTGCCTCTTAGCTAATTAAATAAATACCAAATTAATTCCAAAATTTCTATAAATATTACTTTAGCTCATGCTAACACATAATATTTATTGTGATTTTTGGGATTAATTTTGTGTTGTATTTTATTTTCTAAAAATTAGAAAACAACAAAAAAGTATACTGTCTATCTTAGAAAATACATAAAAATTAGAAAAAAAATGTTTTAAAAATTCCAAAAATTCATGAGTGTGTGTTTGTATGCTATGCTTTTAGTAGCATTTTTGTTCCAAAAACCCTCTTAAAAACCCTAAAAATTACAAAAGACTCGAAAACTTCTAAAAAATCATAAAAAAACTAAAAACAATTCAAAAATTGTAACTCTAATTCTCGTCTATAGCTTTTTATACATATTTTCGCATAAATTTGCTTCATAGGACATCAAGACACTTTAAGTATTTTTAATTTGTAATTTTGTCCTGGTTGTGCACTGATTAAATTTTTAGCCCTTAATTGATTTTTATAAAATCACAAAAACATCAGAAAAATCCTAAGAAAATTACCAAAAATACTTTAATCTTTGAAAAACCCAAAAAATTTCCTATTTTTTTGATTATTTTTAGCATTAAATAAAAATTCCAAAAGCTTCCTTGTGTGCTTTGTTTCCTTTACTTTTCTTGATTTTGTTCCTTAATTAAAAAATTATTAAAAATTTGCAAAATTAGAAATCAATAAAAATATGCATTCTAGTCTCTGAATTTCGACTACTTCGTAAGATTTTCTTGTGCTCCTTATGTTCGGCCTTGGTTGCTATACCAGGTTAAAATAAATAGCAGAGACTTCTTACATTGTTTTGAATGATTTATCTTTTGATTGTGTAGTTCTCTATTTTTCTTGATTGAGCATTGCTTGTGACCCGGGTCGCAACGACCCTTGATTACTTGATTCCCTACCCGTGTCGCTCGACCTCGCTCATCACTGAGGGAGATTTTAATGGATGATTCCTCATTTTCAGTAAAGATGACAATTTCATTAGTACATTGTAGCATAAATATTTTTATTTACAGATTAGTCGATTGAATAGCTTTGATTTTGCCATTTTGGTTGAGATTTTAACAACATTTTTGTACAATGAATATTATGATGCTGAATACATTTGGGACAAAGGATCAATTTGTCTTAGTCCTTTAGTGGGGAGAAATGTGTTCGTGTCTCTATTATTTTTATTGAGGGCTTGGTGTAACCACCATCTTTTCAATCGAGAAGACAAACTTTTCTTTGAAACCCATAGTTTTGAGCATTTTAAGGATGAAAGCTCCAATCTATAAAATCAAATACCTTGAGGAAATTGATCTTCATGTGCACACCATCAATTTTACATAATCTCCCAATTGACGATGATTTCACTAGCAACAACACAATCCATCGTGATCTAGATTTCATGAAGGCTCACATAGTTTGTTGGTAGGTATTGATCTAAGATTTGTTTGCACCAATAGCCAATATTACTCGAGATGATCTTAATTTGCTATTGATAAGCTAATGGGTTTCAAAAGATTTCAATTCGAAGAGCATTGTTTTTCTTGAGCAAGAGAGTGATCACTCCATGATGATCCGAAAATTTGTATTCTATTGTAAATACTATTTTTCACCTAAAAAATGTATTTTACTGCAAATATCATTTTCACCTAGAATTTGTATTCAAATGCAACTAACCTTACTATACTTACCTTAATTATGATCCTCACTTAAATTGATTGAATTGCATGTGTGCAACTTTATCTGGTCAAATAACTGATTTGGATTGAGTCTGAGATGTCTAGAACTTAATATTTGGATCCAATAACATAAAAAATGTTACAGAAAATGAGACAATATATCGAGTTTTTATAATTTGATTCCCATCAAAGCGAAGAAAAGTATAGTGTTTTTTTCTTTGAGCATCTAAATCGAGCCTTAAGCAATTTTGTAGTCTAACTTGCATTTGGATAAAGATTTCAATCTTGTAATTTGCAAAGGAATTCAAAAGAGAATTTTGTAGAAGCGAAACAACTAGATTTAAGCTACGAACTAAAGACCAAGTCACGAAAATATGCCACGAGTACAAGTGATGTGACGCTACTGAACATCTCAAATCAGAGAATAAATAAGTCCTAATGTTTTTTTTAAAGGGATTTTTACCCGGCAGACCTTATAATTTTTTCCAATTACCGCTACGATCTTCGAACATCCTAATTCCTCCCCGACCTCGTAAATTTGGTCCGTCTTACCCAACAAACCCTGCCGTCAATTTTAACTATATTTGAGTCAATTACTTGAGTTAGTCTTGAGTTAACTTAACCAATTTACCATCAAACAATCAAAGTAGACCTGGGAGGGGACATCAGGGAAACAGCCATCCGTGGGGGCTCCATCGCCGGGAGCTTGGGAGGGAGCGGCGCAGGGAGCAGTGGCGCCAGCCATGGTGTGGGGGGGGGGGGGGGGAGCCGGGGAGTGGGGAGGGTGCAGCAGCGCGCGGGGGTGGGGTGTTGGGTGCAGCGTCGCGGGGGGGGGGGGGGGGGGGGGGAGCCGGGGAGTGGGGAGGGTGCAGCGGTGCGCGGGGGTGGTGGGTGTTGGGTGCAGCGTCGCAGGGGGAGAGCCGGGGAGTGGGGAGGGTGCAGCGACGCGCGGGGGTGGGGGGTGTTGGGTGCAGCATCGCGGGGTGGAGATCCGGGGAGTGAGGAGGGTGCAGCGGTACGGGGGAGAGGGGAGGGTGCAGCGGCTCGCGGCGCAGGGGCAGGTTGCAACATCGCCGGGGTTTGGGGGGGGGGGGGTGCAGCGGCTCGCCGTGGAGGGGGGAGGGTGCAGCGGTGCGGGGGAGAGGGGAGGGTGCAGCGGCTCGCGGCGCAGGGGCAGGTTGCAGGGTGCAGCAGCACAAGGGTTTGGGGGGGGTGCAGTGGCGTGCCGGGGAGGGTGCGGCGGGGGGAAGGGGGGGGGTTGCAGCGTCACAGGGGGGAGAGTGAGGAGGGTGCAGGGGCGCGGAGGAGAGCCGGGGGAGAGGGGAGGGTGCTGCGGCGCGGGGGTTGGGGGGGTTGGGAGCGGCGCGCTGGGGAGGGGGAGGGTGCTGCGGCGCGCGGTGCAGGGGCATGGGTGCAACAGCGGAGGGGTTTGGGGGGGACGAGGGTGCAGCGGCGCGCCGGGGAGGGGGAGGGTGCTGGGCACGGGGCTGTCGGCGGGGAGCTGTTCGTCGGCCGAGGAGCTGTTCGCGAGGCTCCTCGGCGACGACAGTGGTGATGCTCAAGCGCTGGCGGGGGAGCGACGTAGGGAGAAGGGGGGATCAACTCCTCTGGAATGATGAGTGGCATAAAATGTAAATTTGATAAATAAACTGGGTGTAATATAAATGAACATAACAGAATCGGATTAATTTTAACGGGTAAATGAACGGGAGTTAACCACAGAGTTTGTAGGGTAAAGGTTAGCAAGTTTACGGGGTTAGGAGAGGAATTAGGATGTTTCGAAGGTCGTAGTGGTAATTGGAAAAGATTATAGAGTCTGCTGGGTAAAAATTCCTTCTTTAAAAGATTATAGAGTCTGCTCGGTAAAAATTCCTTCTTTAAAATATCTCTCACGTATGTTTCTACACAATGACGAAAAGGCAGGTGAGACGAATATCCTCTTCCGCCCGCCTATCCGTCCCTCGGACTCTCCTCTGCTCCCCCAAGTTCCCCTGCCCTGGTCGCCTTCTGCGCTCCAAAGCTCCATTGCCTTGTTGAATGATGGCCGCTGCTTCCACCCTCCTCCTTCAGTACCCATCCAACTACCAGCACAATGCATCCTCCTGCCTAAACAGATCCCTTGAGAATGGAGGTTTTCTGTCGTTTTCAAGTGACGGGTCGCTATCTTTTCGTCGAAAAACCCGATCTTTGAGGTATCCACTTCACAAAATCAAGGCGTCCAGTTCGGACGGTGGTAGGAAGCAGCTCGAGGTATTTTTTTTCTCCCCCTTAACTTATGCCTTTTGTTAATTGCTCACTTTAATTACTGATTCAATTTTCGATTCCGTGCATCGTCATTTAATTTGTGTTCTGTTTATTTGGTTTTAGATAGTGTACGATCCGGAAGGCAGGATTAACAAATTAGCAGATGAGGTGGATAAGAATGCCGGTCTTTCTAGATTGTCTCTCTTCTCACCTTGTAAGGTACTTTGATTCTCTGCAACCATGCGCTCAATTGGAGCACGGACTTAAGTTTTGTTAACTGGGAAAGTTACTCGAATGCAGGTCAATGTGTTCTTGAGAGTGACGGGTAAGAGGGAAGATGGGTTCCACGATTTGGCGTCTTTGTTCCATGTAAGCTCGTGTACATCGGATATATAAATTATAGAGATGACATGAAATATTCAATTTTGATTGTAATTTTGAAAACTGCAATCTCACCGCAATTGCTCTGTGCGCTGTAAAGAATTGTGCGTGTTACTGAAGTTAGACCTTTAAGCTTGGGCACCACACTCTTGCAGGCTTCTTGACTGGCACTGACAGTCATATAGGCAAATAAGTAAACAAATACTTTAATGATCAGGATAAGACATAGATCTTCCGCTTATCACCAATGAACACCTCGAGAGAATGACCAGAACACATAATTCTTGGTGCCATTGAGTTTGATAGTAGTGCCTTGTGCATCATGTTCGTGGACCATGGCTTTGTCTCAGTAGCAGATGTCATGGTGGTTAGATATAGAGATCAAGAAGGCCTTGTGGTTGACCAAGTATGCATACGAGGGCTGAGAAGTGCCCTAGAACTCACATTTGGGCATGCAGAAGGTCTGAAACATGCTGCACAACATATCAAGAGGTCCTCAAAGGTCTGGGTGGAGCCCTAGGAGGGCTATATGGAGCTTTGGAGGGCTGTGTAGTGGTTCAGGAGTTCCTGGTGGAGGTCCAGGTGGGCATGGCAGAACGCTCGTACCCTCAGCGAGGTGCATGCAGCAGCTAACTGAAGGGGCTGGCAGCACACCTAGCATGGCTGGAAGGGGCTGCACGCAACTAGAAGGTGCAACAGCCACATCACGTGGGTGGGAGGGCCTCATGCGGGACCCTAGGCAAGGAATGAGGACCTGTGCAGGCGCTCGAAGATCAGGGAGATGCTCGGAGGTGGCGACGAGATGATTTTAGGTCAGAACCCCGGTCTAGAACAGTTGCTCTGATATCATGTGGAGAAAAGAGTGAAGCGTTGTTGTATTCTATAAGTCGAGGATATCTTACATAGAGAGAAAATCCTAGAGAGTAAATGAAGGGTAAAGTATATGAATGACCCCAAAGGGTTGGAAGGGTGAAATACAAAAAGACATATCAATATTTCTAACAATATGATTTATTGTTTACATGAAATCTCATGGACAAATATCTAGTCATGTGCATAAAGAAATTATACCTGTGCCTAAAAGTTTTCTTAGAATGTATGGATATGTCCATTTGGCTAATGCCTCTAGCATGCTATTAGGTGGAGTGATCATTGGAATGCGATAAATAATGTATTAGTCATATATAGTTAGTTTTTTTTGTTTTCTTATTGTTCTTTGTTGTACCTTGATTATCGGATCTTGTTTCGATTTTCATCTGTTTTGTTGATGATAAACCATCTCATCAATTAACAAGAAAAAAACACTATGCAAAAGCATGCTATGTAATAGGGCCAACATTCATTCTCATTAATACTGGACTCGCGAAGGATCACAATTCACAACAACTATAAAAAAACTCATACTGGCTCCAATTCAAATTTCCACACCTTTTATGTCTCACAAGTAAGCCATGTCTTTCAATTTCTCATGTAGCTTGTCTGATTTTTTCCTTTAAAAAAACATGTATGATTTCTTTCATGGGTTATACATCTCATGTACTATTATATGCACAACTTGTTGGGCATATTATCCTTGATAAGTTCATCATCCTAGTGGTTCGCCCAATGTACACACTCAAATGCATATATAAATATAAATATATATCTATAATTAAAGGACATATGTCTATGTCATGATATTTACAATATGAGACTTTATATACCTTGAACTCGTTTACTTGAATGCAAGTATATACCTACTGCAACTGGGTACCAACTACCGACTTCTGCAACCTTGAATGCAACCATATATTCTATTTTCTTGAAATAATTCTAGTGTCCCACCTCTTGCTACATTTATTTTGTAACACCTTTCTTTAGTAGGAAAAAAGAAACCAGGTGTGGATATTTGATCACCTACGGTGGATTGAAAATTCAAATTGGTGTATCCTAACACGTGGAGATCCATATCTTCATAGATTATGTAAAAGTCTTGTATTACTGTACTTGGACATGTTCTTTATTATGTTCCACACACTTTTTAGTAGGATTTGTAATGACTTACGATTCCCACCACTTGACATGTTTCTAGTCTTATGCACATCATAATATACATTAGGCTTCCATCAATCGATGGGTAAGGCATTCGTCCACAATGTTCTTATCCTTATTACTTTGAGGTACCATCCCCTTAGAAAAACCAATGCTACGTCTCATGAGGAGGAAGCATTCTGTGGAATTTTTGTGTGGATCTCTTAAAGATTTTCTTGATGTAGCTTTATTGTCACATGCTTAGACACTCTCTTTTCTCTATTTCTAAGCATCTTCAGACTCGTATATAAGAGACATATATCGAGTCCATGATGAGACTTTTCTTTTGGTCAAAATATGAACATGACACACATGGTATTCCTTTGGTGGATTGGGTGGTCTTCTAGATGATAGTGGTCTTGGGATGTTGAGGCTCAAAAGATGAGCATGGCATTTATAATGATCAGTTGCAACAGATCCAAGGGGAATGCAAAAAGTATGATTTTCTCCCTAGTGAGAGATATGTATGGGGTTTGATTGGTAGTCTTGATGAAATCGTATTAATAGTCGTCGAATTTTTGAAGAGGGGTTTGCTATGCCACGCCTAATGTCTTCTTCTTTCTGAGACCAATAACTAGTAAGACTTTGGTTAAATAATTGGTCTATGAGAGGGTTAACATGATTTATTCTTGGGACTTTATGCCTTAGTGTCCAACCATGACTTATACATTGCCGATATGTTGTCCAACAATGGTTGGGCTCCTACTTTTGGCGATGGCCTCAGTGAAATTCAGTCGATTTTCTCCAAAATTTCCATTTCTCCAGGTCAATGAAATCAAAACTCTACCTTATTTCTTTTTCTTGGAACTCGACAAAATTTTGGCAAAATGTCATCAAAATTTCAATGAAATTGCATATTATTATGGCGAAATGACAAAAATAAGGGAATAAACTATTTTCTTTCATTAAAATTTGCAAATATCAATGAATATTCACCCATTTCTCCATTCATGTGTTGAGTTCTTAGAGAGTTATATTGTTTGACGGAGTTTCTTTAATTAGTTTCAAAATTTTAGGTTTAAATCCAAATCAAATCGATTGGAAACAAGCTTCAAGAGTTGTATTTAAGATTTAATGAAGATCTTTTTATTTAAGTTTTAATGAAGATCTTTTTATTTTGATATATATATATATGTGTATATTATTGAGTAGTTTTTGCTTGCGTCTCCTCATTCTTGTTAAACACGTGATTATCATGATTTTTGCTTCCATTTCAGAATCCAGTTCTGACTCTAGGCCATATTTTGCTACCATATCAACTTGTATAGTGATTATGATGATAATGTTACTTTAAAACTTATATTTGCATCTTTATTTTACAAAAAGTAAGCGTTTCTATTTTATTTGTTGATTTTGAATGTTAAAAACCTTATTTTTTGGAAAAAAGTTTGGAGTTATTTCCATGATTTCTTTTAATGAAATCTAAGCAAAATTATCCAAAATTTCTCTTTTTTGGACTTTAGTGAAATGATATTGGAGTCCAAAATTTCTCTTTTTGGACTTTAATGAAATAATAATGAAATCCAAAATTTAAGGCATTGCTTATGGATCTGGCCTCTTCAAGTAGAGAGTGTAGGACTTCCTAATGCTAACATAGCTTCTTGACTCTCTAGATGCATCATTTAAGGTCCTCTTAATGTAATTGTTGTATCAAGAGATATATAGGACAACAAAAACAACAAAGCCTTTTCCCGCATTAAGTAGGGTCGGCTACATCAATTCTTTGCCTCCATTCATATGTATCTTTGATCATTCTTAGGCTTAGATCCAAAAAATTAAGATCCCTTCGTATAGTCTCATTCCAACACTTCTTGAGCCTTCCTTGCCCTCTCTTAGATCCAAAAAACTAAGATCCTTTGTATCAAGATACATGAAGAAATTGTCAAGATGCTACCAGTTTGTTAGGAATTAAGTTGAGTAGAGTGTTCAAGAGTTTCTAGGTTGGTGGAGGAGAGAAACCACGAGTGAGCAGTTGGAGGAGGGTTGAGGGGCAATGCCGGAAGGGGTGGTGCAGGGTTCCGTGCATGCTCGACGATGGGGAAATGCAACACATTTCAGGGGAATGTGCCTTTGCTGTGGTGGTATGGGTCACCAAATGATAGAGTGCCGTGATCCAGTGCAATGCTTCACGTGTGGGAGATGCGACCATCGTAGCTTCCGTTATTCGAGGGTTCGAGGAACAACGATTTCGAAGCCTGGCAATAATGGGGGTGCTGTGAGCGAGCTGACGAGTGGGGTGCTGCGAACGACGCTGCACACAAGTAGATGAGTGGTAGTGCTGCAGACGGTGCCTCACAGGCATCACCGAGGGGGAGATGTCTCGTCGAGGTATGCAGAAGAGAAGAGAAGTACTTAACGGATGCGACGGAAGTCATTGGTGTCGCGGTTGGAAGCAAAAAGGGGGTGTTATCAAGCTCGATGTATGTGTGGTCTGCACGCGGGACCTTTCTGAGGAGGAGGTGCGGCGGCTTCTGGAGCTTTCTCGTCGTATAGAGGGGTAGGTGCATTGGAGGACCCCTTGTTGCGGGATGGAGTGTTGGGTGCTTGGTTCAAGGAGAGTTGGATTTTGGTATGAGGCCTTCCTCTGCTCATAAGAAGTATGGAGGCAATTCGTGTGATGCTCGATCCGATTCTTCATGTTGAGCGCGTCATCTCTTATGGGCTTCGGCGTGGACAACCACTCGAGGTGCTGGTGACGGGGTCGCAGTTAGCTCGCTCGCTGCTACTATGGTTCGATGCGAAGTTTAGAGAATGCATCTTCCATTAGTCTGGGCTGATGGGCGAGGCCTATGCGGGGATCTGGCCTCTTCAAGTAGAGAGTGGATCTGACCTCTTCGAGTAGAGAATGCATCTTCCGTTTGGAGGCCGTGCTGATTTAAGGCATTGCTTATGGATCTGGCCTCTTCAAGTAGAGAGTGTAGGACTTCCTAATGCTAGCATAGCTTGTTGACTCTCTAGATGCGTCATTTAAGGTCCTCTTAATGTAATTGTTATATCAAGAGATATAAAGGACAACAAAAACAACAAAGCCTTTTCCCGCATTAAGTAGGGTCAACTACATGAATTCTTTGCCTCCATTCATATGTATCTTTGATCATTCTCAGGCTTAGATCCAAAAAACTAAGATCCCTTCGTCTAGTCTCATTCCAACACTTCTTGGGCCTTCATCGCCCTCTCTTAGATCCAAAAAATAAGATCCTTTGTATTAAGATATACGAAGGAATTGTCAAGATGCTACCTGTTTGTTAGGAATTAAGTTGAGTAGAGTGTTCAAGAGTTTCTAGGTTGGTGGAGGAGAGAAACCATGAGTGAGCAGTTGGAGGAGGGTTGAGGGGCAATGCCGGAAGGGTGATGCAGGGTTCCGTGCATGCTCGACGATGGGGAAATGCAACACATTTCGGGGGAATGTGCCTTTGCTGTGGTGGTTTGGGTCACCAAGCGATAGAGCGCCGTGATCCAGTGCAATGCTTCACGTGTGGGAGATGCGACCATCGTAGCTTCCATTGTTCGAGGGTTTGAGGGACAATGATTTCGAAGCCTAGCGGTAATGGGGGTGCTGTGAGCAAGCTGACGAGTGGGGTGCTGCGAATGACGCTGCACACTAGTAGATGAGTTGTAGTGCTGCAGACGGTGCCTCACAGGCATCACCGAGGGGGAGATGTCTCGTCGAGGTATGCAGAAAAGAAGAGAAGTACTTAACGGATGTGATGGAAGACATTGGTGCCGCGGTTGGAAGCAAAAAGTGGGTGTTATCAAGCTCGATGTATGCGTGGTCTGTGCGCGGGACCTTTCTGAGGAGGAGGTGCGGCGGCTTCTGGACTCGTCGTGTAGAGGGGTGGGTGCATAGGAGGACCCCTTTGTTACGGGATGGAGTGTTGGGTGCAAGGAGAGTCGGATTTTGGTATGAGGCCTTCCTCTGCTCATAAGAAGTATGGAGGCAATTCGTGTGATGCTCGATCCGATTCTTCATTTCGAGCACGTCATCTCTGATGGGCTTTGGCGTGGACAACCACTCGAGGTGCTGGTGACGGGGTCGCAGTTAGCTCGCCCGCTGCCACTATGGTTCGATGCGAAGTTCAGAGAATGCATCTTCCCATTAGTCTGGGCTGATGGCCTATGCGGGGATCTGGCCTCTTCAAGTAGAGAGTGGATCTGACCTCTTCGAGTAGAGAATGCATCTTTCGTTTGGAGGCCGTGCCGATTTAAGGCATTGCTTATGGATCTGGCCTCTTCAAGTAGAGAATGTAGGACTTCTGATGCAGCGTGGACCCAAAAAATAGGGTCAAATATTTATCTAAGTTTAGTGGTCAATTTTAATTACATTTATTTACGTCGACGAATTTTTAATTAAATAAATGGGATCGCCTGTGATCTCAATTAGTGGTCAATTTGATTTTTAAATTTTGGTCAGTTAATTAGTTAGAGTCTAATTAGGATAATTAGTTATCAATTTAAATTAGTTTACTATTTTTGTAATCTCATCCCCCCTATATAAAGGGATAAGGGTGTTGGACATGTGAGCCCAGAGCGAGCCATTATGCAATAAATGTTATTGCAAATATCATTCCCTAATCTGAAATGAAGAATAAATAATTTGCATAATAGGTCCCTCTGTACAATTAGGGTTATGTACCATGGCTATCTTAATGATCATACAGCTGTTGATTCAATATATGAATCGTAGAGGCTGGTGCTTGGATGAATATCTAAAGGGTTAGATTGAGGACTCATCAAGCACCGTCAAATGATTATTAAGATGTGATCTCCAGCCTGAGTAGGAGATGGCAATCCTTTCTCACATAGGTTGATATCTGACCGACCTCTTGATGCAGGTCCTCTGCATAGGAATAGAGATTCGGAGGTGTCAGATTAGTTAAGTCAAAGAGTTGACTTAACGAGATCGAGATAACCTAAGTCCTATGTTGAATGCTGTCACAGCATAGGCACGCATCCTCTGACCGGAGACAGATGTATTGCTATATGTCTGAGTATGTACATTTGACAGACCAATAGGTTGATGACCTAACCAAGGTCTATACACCGGCGCGTTGGTGTGCATATAAGGGCATATGAGTAATACGATCTCTCAAAGGGATCATACAGGTTCACTACTGAACCGGAAGACATGAGCTCACTCATGAGATATTGGGAAGAATCAAATTCCGTGCACGGTCGTCTTGCTTTGGAAGCTTGACTGAATTTGTAGGTTTGATATATACTTTTGGAAAGTATATGATCAAGACCTAGGTATGATATATGCTTTTGGAAAGTATATGATCGATACCAAGTCCCAATGATCAAATGAGAAACTTAGTGATCAAACCCTGAAGAAGACAGTATAAAATTGATCTTGATCTTCGGGTTGACCATGGGTCTTCCAGTATGCAGGATGTACAGGTATTGGGAATACCTGAAGGGTGATGTGATCATAAACGATTGTATATCCATGACGCTTCCATTCCGAGGGAGTGATGAAACAGGTCTGGATTTTAGTGACTCCTTCCAGTAGAGAAGCAATCTGATCTTAGTCCAAGTGTTGGACATTGGTCTGAATGAGATTCAGATTCAATGAGAAAATTGGATTTGCGGTCTTGATTTAATCAAGCATCTGTGGGAGGTTCGTACGATCTGGATTTGAGACGAGATCTCAACATCCAAGTCACTATATGTGGAATAATACAATCGCCCTGTCCTTATCTCCAAGTATCTGCGGAGAAAGCACATTATTCTTGAAAGAGTTCAAGAATAATTCTTTTGATGAAATATCCAAGCAAGGACTTGATGATTAAATGAGATTTAATTATCAAGCTTAAATATGAATATAATTCATATTGTGAAAATGATTATCTAAGATAATTAAATGGGATTTAATTATCAAGGATTAGAGAATGTGGATAATACTATCCATGATATATGTGTATTATAAATATGATTTATAATATATATATATATATATTGAAGAGAGAGAATCTATGTAAATAGCATTTGTTAATTAATAGTGTGGATTGGATTCACATTAATTAATTAATTGGAAATGTAATTTACAAATTAGTTTGGGTTGTGAATGTGATTCACATATCTTCGATGGCATGATTGAAATATTCACAAATTAATTTGGAATTAATTTGATGGATATTATTGCAATAATAGTTATTGCAATTTATTAAGAAATAATAAGATAAAATAAAAGGAGACAAAATAACCCCCTATAATTTAGGGTGGTTTGTTGACTCCCTTTTTGTTGTCACATTATCTCTTAATTAGTTAAATTAAATTATGTTGATAATGTTGCAACATATTTTAATTTAAATTAATGTTGTTGGTTTTAACCAACAACAATCATAGCCATTGATTTAGCATGGACCAAGCATAGCCCTTGGATCCATGTGTCCCATGGATTGAGATCCATTGGATCCTAAACTAGTATAAAAGGAGGGCTAGGGTAGCCTTCCAAGGTACATCATCTAGAGTTGTAGAAGACTACTACTCTCTCTCTCTCTAATTCTCGTGTGGGCTCTCTCTTAATATCCAAGTGGCCGTCCACTTTGCATATTGAAGAGGAGAGCATCTTGCTTCGCCTTCGACGCTTGGATCTTTGTCAAGGATTGCGGGAAGGACGCGACTCATCATCGTGCCCGCAAGTGCGTTCTTCGTGGGTCGGACTTAAGATAGGAGGATCTCTACTTTGGGATCTCGCGATCACAACCACGCTTCAAGAGGTATTCCTTGTACTTTGTGGTTTGATGAAACGATACGAGAAGTGTTCTCGTGATCATGTGGTTTCATCTTTAAAGTTAAAAAATTTTAATTTCCGCTGCATTTAGCAACTAGTGCGACTAGTTGCTCCGATTGCATACGATGCGATCGACACGCTTCCGTGATGCGCTTAAGGATACTCAATATCCTTCAGAGGGTCCATTGTTTTAATCAGTTCAGTTGTTATAAAAATTGAGAATTATTCTCTATCCCTCTCTCTCTCCTCTCTTCCCCTCGCGGTCTTCGCGCTTCTTCTTCCTCAACCCCTCGTTCCGACGAGTTTTTCTTCTCCTCAACCCCTCGTTCCGACGAGTTTTCTTCTCCTCAACCCCTCGTTCCGACGAGTTTTCTTCTTCTCAACCCCTTCATTTCTCCACCGAAATTCCACCGTCCAAATTATTTTAATTATCAACGCCGTGCCAAAATCCTGTTTGCATCATTTGGTATCAGAGCATGGCCTACAGATCGTCCTCACGATCTGACGATCCGTTCAGATGTTCGCACCGACATGCTTCAAGGGACTATCGTTCGTCCGAACGAAAACGACGAGCCGACGACGCCTACAACAAGGAGACGTTGAGGATGCTACGCGATTTACAAAACACATTCCACTCCGAGCTTCAAGCTTTTATGGCTAACTTCGAAGCCTTCCGCGCCGAATCAAAGCCGCCAAGCACCAAACCCGAAGTTGAAGACGAAGATCTAACCGTCAACGACGAACATCTCGCTGTCCACGAAGAAACGGCCGCTGTCCAGGCCATTTCAGAAGAAGAAAAGGCCGATACGCTCGCTGTCCAGGTAATCTCAGACCTGCAAACTCTCCCAGAATCGACAAACGCCTCATCGACAACCCCGTCGCCAATCCCCGCTGCAGCCCCTGCCCCCCAGTGGCACCCCAGGCCGTCCAGACCCTCGCTGCACCACCGACGGCCGCTCCAGAGATCACCAAAACCCCTGCGATACCGCCACCAACCCCAGCTACCCCCCGCGCGTCCTCCCCCTCATCGAACCCGCCCCCTCCGCCCACCACTCGCTGCCCTTCTCTCTCGCCAGCCCTTTCACGCGCGCCGCCCCCTCCCTCCCCTCCTTCCCTTCCCCTCCTCGCCTCTAGCCGCCTCCCCCAGATTACGCGCGCCGCCTCCCCACCCCAGCCTTTCACCGATCGACCCCGCCCACGCCACCTTCTTTCTCGCCCCCCTCCCGCCTACAGATTCCCCAAGCCATCGCCGCCATTCCCCGCATCGCCTTCCCCCTCACCCCGCGCCCGAGTACCCTCCCGCCCCTCCCTCCCCGCCGCCCCTGCCACCCCCAACCACCTCGGCTGCTGCTGCCCTCCCAGCCGCCCACCCGACTCCCCACCGTGCCACATCAGCCCCGCCCACCGTCGTGAAGCCGCCTCCCCAGCCCGCGCCATATACGCACGACACTCGGGCAAACCCTAACTGCGGTCCCGCTGGTCACGGGATTTGAATCCCACGACATATGGGGTTGGAAAATATTTGGGAAAAATTACATGCAACCCCCCTTGCAACCTATTTTACCCAAAGGGACATTTCAAGAGGTCCTCTTACAAAAATTGCTCAAATGAAGGGGTACGAAAATTGCAGAGATGCCCTCCAATTGGAAAGAACTACAAACGTAACGTTGAAAAGGATCGAATTGGAGGAAATTGAAGCCACAATTCAAGGATGAATTCTCCAACGACGCACCTACGTCAAGCAATTCGTCGGGAGACGAATTTTTAAAGCGGAGGAGAGTTGATGCAGCGTGGACCCGAAAAATAGGGTCAAATATTTATCTAAATTTAGTGGTCAATTTTAATTACGTTTATTTACGTCGACGAATTTTTAATTAAATAAATGGGATCGCCTGTGATCTCAATTAGTGGTCAATTTGATTTTTAAATTTTGGTCAGTTAATTAGTTAGAGTCTAATAAGGATAATTAGTTGTCAATTTAAATTAGTTTACTATTTTTGTAATCTCATCCCTCCTATATAAAGGGATAAGGGTCCATTGTTTTAATCAGTTCAGTTGTTATAAAAATTGAGAATTATTCTCTATCCCTCTCTCTCTCCTCTCTTCCCCTCGCGGTCTTCGCGCTTCTTCTTCCTCAATCCCTCGTTCCGACGAGTTTTTCTTCTCCTCAACCCCTCGTTCCGACGAGTTTTCTTCTCCTCGACCCCTCGTTCCGACGAGTTTTCTTCTTCTCAACCCCTCCATTTCTCCACCGAAATTCCATCGTCCAAATTATTTTATTTATCAACGCCGCGCCAAATCCTGTTTGCATCAACTTCCTAGTGCTAACATAGCTTGTTGACTCTCTAGATGCGCCATTTAAGGTCCTCTTAATGTAATTGTTGTATCAAGAGATATAAAGGACAACAAAACAACAAAGCCTTTTCCCGCATTAAGTAGGGTTAACTACATGAATTCTTTGCCTCTATTCATATGTATCTTTGATCATTCTCAGGCTTAGATCCAAAAAACTAAGATCCCTTCGTATAGTCTCATTCCGACACTTCTTGGGCCTTCCTCGCCCTCTCTTAGATCCAAAAAACTAAGATCCTTTGTATCAAGATATATGAAGGAATTGTCAAGATGCTACCGGTTTGTTAGGAATTAAGTTGAGTAGAGTGTTCAAGAGTTTCTAGGTTGGTGGAGGAGAGAAACCATGAGTGAGCGGTTGGAGGAGGATTGAGGGGCAATGCCGGAAGGGTGGTGCAGGGTTCCGTGCATGCTCGACGATGGGGAAATGCAACACATTTCGGGGGAAGTGCCTTTGCTGTGGTGATTTGGGTCACCAATCGATAGAGTGCCGTGATCCAGTGCAATGCTTCATGTGTGGGAGATGCGACCATCGTAGCTTCCATTGTTCGAGGGTTCGAGGGACAACGATTTCGAAGACTGGCGGTAATGGGGGTGCTGTGAGCGAGCTGATGAGTGGGCTGCTGCGAATGACGCTGCACACAAGTAGATGAGTGGTAGTGCTGCAGACAGTGCCTCACAGGCATCACCAAGGGGGAGATGTCTTGTCAAGGTATGCAGAAAAGAAGAGAAGTACTTAACGGATGTGATGGAAGACATTGGTGCCGCGGTTGGAAGCAAAAAGGGGGTGTTATCAAGCTCGATGTATGCGTGGTCTGCGCGCGGGCCTTTTTAAGGAGGAGGTGCGGCGGCTTCTGGACTCGTCGTGTAGAGGGGTAGGTGCATCGGAGGACCCCTTTATTATGGGATGGAGTGTTGGGTGCAAGGAGAGTCGGATTTTGGTATGAGGCCTTCCTCTGCTCATAAGAAGTATGGAGGCAATTCGTGTGATGCTCGATCCGATTCTTCATGTCGAGCGCGTCATCTCTGATGGGCTTCGGTGTGGACAACCATTCGAGGTGCTTGTGATGGGGTCGCAGTTAGCTTGCCCCCGCTGCCACTATGGTTCGATGCGAAGTTCAGAGAATGCATCTTCCATTTGGAGGCTGGGCTGATAGGCGATGCCTATGCGGGTATCTGGCCTCTTCAAGTAGAGAGTGGATCTGGCATCTTCGAGTAGAGAATGCATCTTCCGTTTGGAGGCCGGGCTGATTTAAGGCATTGCTTATGAATCTGGCCTCTTCAAGTAGAGAGTGTAGGAGGACTTCCTAATGCTAACATAGCTTCTTGACTCTCTAGATGCGTCATTTAAGGTCCTCTTAATGTAATTGTTGTATCAAGAGATATAAAGGACAACAAAAACAACAAAGCCTTTTTCCGCATTAAATAGGGTCCGCTACATGGATTCTTTACCTCCCTTCATATGTATCTTGGATCATTCTCAGGGTTAGATCCAAAAAACTAGGATCCCTTCTTATAGTCTCATTCCAACACTTCTTGGGCCTTCCTCGCCCTCTCTTAGATCCAAAAAACTAAGGTCCTTTGTATCAAGATATATGAAGGAATTGTCAAGATGATACCGGTTTGTTAGGAATTAAGTTTAGTGTTCAAGAGTTTGCAAGTTGGTGGAGGAGAGAAACCGTGAGTGAGCAATTGGAGGAGGGTTGAGGGGCAGTGCCGGAAGGGTGGGAGGGTGGTGCAAGGTTCCGTGTGTGCTCGACGATGGGTAAATGCGACACATTTCGGGGGAATGCGCCTTTGCTGTCGTGGTTTGGGTCACCAAGCGATAGAGTGCCGTGTTCCAGTAGAATGCTTTGCGTGTGGGAGATGCGACCATCGTAGCTTCCATTGTTCGAGGGTTCGAGGGACAGCGATTTCGAAGCCTGGCGGTAATGGGGGTGCTGTCGAAGGTGCTGCGAGACGAGTGGGGTGCTGCGAACGACGCTGCGCACAAGTGGTTGAGTGGTAGTGCCGCAGACGGTGCCTCACAGGCATTACCGAGGGGGAGATGTCTCGTCGAGGTATGCAGAAGAGAAGATAAGTACTTAACGGATGTGATGGAAGACATTGGTGTCGCGGTTGGAAGCAAAAAGGGGATGTTATCAAGCTTGATGTATGCGTGGTCTATGCACGGGATCTTTTTGAGGAGGTGCGACAGCTTCTGGAGCTTTCTCGTCGTGTGGAGGGGTAGGTGCAGTGGAGGACCCCTTTGTTGCGGAATGGAGTGTTGGGTGCTCGGTTCAAGGAGAGTCGGATTTTGGTATGAGGCCTTCCTATGCTCAGAAGAAGTATGGAGGCAATTCGTGTGATGCTCGATCCGATTCTTCATGTCGAGCGCGTCATCTCTGATGGGCTTCGATGTGGACAACCACTCGAGGTGCTGGTGACGGGGTCGCAGTTAGCTCGCCCGCTGCTACTATGGTTCGATGCGAAGTTCAGAGAATGCATCTTCCATTTGGAGGCTAGGCCGATGGGCGGTGCCTATATGGGGACATCAGAGATGTTCCATGTGTTAGAGGTGAGAGCA